>CM071803.1:16859132-17177390 GCA_036559045.1 Platycarya longipes | reverse complement strand
ATAGAGAGTGGCAAAAGGGAACATGGAAGCTTGGCACCCTTAGCCACGCTCCACTCCTTGGGAACACCTTGGTGTCTCCCCCTTGTTAATTCCTATCACCTCAATGAAATTGATGTGCCCTTGAAGAGTTAAGAGGCTAATAGAGAACATATGCTCGACTAAATAATTCATAAAGGAGTTTGGAGAGAGAATCAGAGAGCGAACCTCAATATGAAGAAAGTTGGATATTGAATAAATACCAGATCTCGGGCAGCATCTACGCTAAAGACATCCATTCCACAGAGTCAGTGTTTAGTTAGAGAAAGTGGTGGTTGGTGGAATCCCTCCTTCTACCCTCGCTAGGATAATGGGAATAACAGTAGGTGAGGAATACCTTACTCAAGTGGCAACATAAATTTCTTTTCAATGAAAGTAATAGCGATTATCAAGCGAGTGGCCCATTGTGCTGTCTCCACGCCCTTATAGAACTCAGGTTTCTTGTCTTTAGCGTTTAAAAGGGTAGGGACAGCCCTTTTGCAAAACATACAACGGTCGAAGGGCAATGAAACTTTAGACCCTCGTAGCCTAAGACATGAGAGCGGTCTGGCATGACATGAAATGGGTCAAGACCACTTATGAACTCAACAAGAGCTACCTTAAAGGAATGCCCATTGGGAACAAGACTTCAGGTGGACCAAACAAGGAACTCATGGCTGGTAGCCCCCCAATGGGAAACTCCCAACCATCTCCAAATACAAAAAAAAAAACACTTATAGTCTGAGTTTTTTCAAATGGAAGAATTGAGACTCTAGGTGAATTACTCGATAGGCTAGTATGAGAGCAAAAGCTGCATTAACTGCCCTTGAAAGTTACATGATGGGTAGAGTCTGCCATAATAGAGAATGTGAGATCAGAGATTGAGAAAATAAGGATAGACAGAGAATAAGAACAATGCAGAGCAAAATAGAGGAGGAGAAGAAGAAAGGCTAAAGAAGATAGTCAATCGTTATAGGGAGACAAAACAACAAGACATGAGAGAGTCTCAAACAATGGGGAAGTGCCACTTGGGTAAATAAAGGAAGGCACCTCAACCAATGGGGAAGTGCCACTTGGGTAAATGAAGGAAGGCACGCTGAATAAAATCTCAAGATTCGTGTTGCACAAAACAACACTTGAAAGTGCGGAAATTGTTGATGCACACTATGAAAAGCACGTGTGTTTTGTAAAAAGGGTAATTATAAGAATTTTAAAAAAATCCTAACATCACATGTGTGGCGAGAAGTTATGAGATAACTACTGGGTCAAAGTGTGTACTAGTGGCGAGAGAATGTCAATAGGCGACCAAGGAAACAGAAACAAGAAGTCCGCATGACAGAAGAAAAGGGAGTGATAAATGGATGGAGGCTAGCTCGGTTTGTTTAAGAGTCCCACATGTGTTTAAATCCTCTTCTTTAGGTTAAAGATTGTTGGGTGAATAATGCGTGGGGCTTTGAAAGTCTAGAGAGCATGGTGGTGGCAGATATAATAAGTGAGATCATTTTATCTACTTCGGCTGGTGCTATGGATGCGGACGTGATTATTTGGAAGCCTTTCACGGATGGAGTTTTTTCAAATGCTAGTGCTTGTGAATTAATCTGCACCTAATCATAAAAGTTTCATGGTTTTGATTGGATTTGGAATAATTTGCTTCCTAAGAAGATATTTGTATGCATGTGGAGAGTTTGGTTTCAATGCCTCGCTGTTGATATAAGGATTCAAAATTGTGGCATTTCATTGCTTCAAGATGTGACTGTTGTTTTAATTTTCAGATTAAATCTATTGATCATGTTTTGTTTTCAAGTGAATTTGCGAAGCAAATATGGAGTCGTGTGGCGCTAAAGTTGGAAGTCTGTGGGAGTTGGCAGAGCACTTGGTAGGGGTGTGTGATAAAATGGTTTGCGATTGCAAAAAAAGTTACTCAAAGGGGAATGCTTATTGGTTTGCTCTCTAATCTCATAACATGGAAGTTATGGCAACATCAATGTAAGGCTCACATGGCGGAATATTTGAAGTTGGTGGAGGGGGTTTGGAGGTCTTTGAAGAGTTGGCTAGTTTCGCTGTCAGCAGATTGTTCTAAATTTGGATCACTTTCACTATCGAATGTGAGGCTTTTTTAGTCTATGCATATTTTTGTGCAACCTTTGTGTAGGCGGCCTAGTTGGGTAGTCTCTTGGTCTAAACCTTCTAATGATTTTGTTAAATTAAATGTTAATAGTAGTTGTCATGGAAATCCTAGTAATTGTGACGATGGAGGGATAGTTCGAGATTGCTGTGGTATGTTTTTGGGGGATTTTTCTACTTGTTTTGGCCATGACACAAATAATGAGGCTGAATATAGGGCTCTAAAGGAGGAAGTAGCTTTATGTAAATCTCTTGATTTTCAATTCATAAAGATTGAATGTGATTCTAAATTAGTTGTGGATTGGGTTATTTCGAGTAAATGTAATGTTTGATATCATTGAAATTTTTGAGAGGAAGTTTTGGATGCATTATAGGGCATGAACTTCAAAATTTAACATCAGTTTCCAAAAGCTAATCAAGCTTCTGATTTTCTGGTTCGTTAAGGTAAGAATGGTGTTTCTTCTCATTTTACTACATAGGATGAGATTCCAATCTTATTAAAAGACATTATTCGTTTGGACAAGTTGGATTTTTCTTATTTACGTCTTTGATTATGGTGTGTTCTATTATATCATGTTTGGATTGTGTTTCCTTTATCTAAGCCTATTTAGAATGTCTACCATAGGCTTGTTTAGTTTCCTTGTGGTTTTGGTTTTTATTTGTTTTAGTTATTTTTTCAGTGCTTGGGATATTTTATTTGGATTATCTATAAATCTCAAGAGCCTTATTTGTTATTACAGTATTCCTTCATCATAAATGTGAGTTTTTTTTTAATAAAATCAGGATGAAACTATTATTGGACATGTGGTTCTGACTCTTCGTTTAAAAAAATAAAACTATCAAAAAGTTACAACATGCACATTCTATTAATATTTAGAGAAATGATAGTTTCAGTCATGAGTGTACAAGTATTCTACAATCATTTAAAAAAAAGTGGATAAAAAATATCCATATGAAAAGTAATTATTTTTTTTAATAATAAACTTCATTCTTTTTCAAAACGGCTGCACTGTACTTGCATACTATTCAATTATAGCATTACTGTAAGATTTAATTGTGAGAATTATGTAAGAAAAATGATACTTATAAGAAATTTTGTGTAAGAATTGCACAAGAAATGGATTATAATTCATTTTAAATTGTGTTTTGCGTTTCAACTTTCTTAATTTTCAGCTCTATTTGTATTGGGCAAATAATTATTTCTATATATATATTTTAATTTTTTAATTTTAGTTCATGTGAAATTTTAAACTTATTCTTGCACAATATTTACTCGAAATTCCTTGTATATGGCAAAACTCATTATGTAATTGTAATGTCTTAGTCCCACTAATTTAGGATCTAAAATGTAAAACTAGGTCTACTAGTGAGGATGAAACAATGACAGATTATCATGTGCACTTTCCAAAATAATAAAATGACTGATTATCATGTGCTCAATTTTAGAGCTGTTAGAACACTTTCATTAGATTGGCTAATTTTTTTTTTTCAAAAAATTTAAGTTTGCATATATATCAAAAATAATTTGTAAGTTGAAGGGTTACTATTCACTTTTGAAGGCAAAAAATATTTAATTCCCTTCTCTCACTTTCTTCTTATTTTCGCTCAAATATGACAAATTTTTCGATATATGTGCAAACTTATATTTTTTTAAAAGAAAATTTTAACAATCTAATAAAAATGCTCTTATGTAGGCCTCTACTAGAAGTGTAATTGGTCTGGTTCGGTCCGATTTTGGATAAAATTTATAACCAAACCGATGCCACTGATTTTCTATTTTTTAAAACCAATTACGTTTGGGTTACCTCCCAAAATAATAGTATCAGTTTTACCGATTTTGATCTGGTTCGGTTCGATTTTTCAGTTTTAAATTAGTCTATATTAATTTATTAGACTATTAATATATATTAGTATTATTTATAATAATTAAAATAATTATATATTAGTATTTATTATAACCAATTTACTTTTTTATAATTATATTATTGATAGTTATAACTATTAATATTAGTATTAGCTCAAAAAAAATGTATTAATATTACTATATCATTATTTCACATATAATTATTTAGTATAATAATTTATATATAGATTTAAAATATATTACTAATAGTAATATAATATTAGAGTATTAGTATTAGGCCATAAAATATAAATTATAACAAATTTATATTATATGCTAATATATAATATATTATATATAATTAAAAAAATATTTTTTATTATGTATTATATTAAAACAAAATTAATTTAAAATATATATTATATTAAATCAATTCGATTTGATCTAATCTGATTCTAAAACATTTAGGATCAAAATTGAACTGATATCTATCAATTTTAATATTATAAAAATTAATTTTGAATTGATATCTATCACAAATCGAACTGATTCTATCCATTTAAAACGGTCCAATCCGAATTACCCATTTTTCAATTTTTTTTTACAACCCTAACCCCTCTACCTTCGCATCCCTTTCAAAACGCACCGGCCTCCTCGTGAACGCAAATTCTTGCCCCCACAATCGGATAAGATCGTAAGATTCGGGGTCAGAGACGCCCATTTCCTTCCAACATAATACACCACGAGATTGAATGCCATATAAAAGCCCCCCATCAAATTCAGATCCCTCCACCACACCAATTCAATTTACATTCGGGAAGTACGAATACCTTTTCATAGATACTGAGATTTCTCCCACCTCGATAATTTCCTCGAAATATCTCTCTGAGGTCCAGAAAGAAAAAACAAAACATCAAAAAGATGAAAAGATTCCAAAATAAAACAACTGGTGGATTGTTGAAGACTGGGGTCGTCCTGGAATTGCCTCTTGGCCACGAGTTCTGCATAACGGGAATCGAAAGCTCCAACCTTGACGTCCCGAAAGCGATTTGAGAAGTCACTTGCTTTAAGAATCCGATCTTATGGGTGTCAGCTTAATACCTCAAATTCAGCTTGTGGATGAAAGATTTTCTGGGTATGTTTTATTTCCGTTGAAAAGTACGTAATTGCTTGTGGCTCTGCATCATTCTAGAGAGCGAGATAGAGAGATATTTGGCGGCGTGTGTGACGTGATAAGTACGTTTTATATGATAATAGCCGGCAGTTTTGTTTGGATTCTTGGAAACTATTCATTTTTTATTTTTTCCGTCTCTGTATATCGGATGGCTCTTCAATCTCTTGTTTTTTAAAACGAAGATAGAAACGTGAAATCTCTTTTGGGTGGGCTTTTAGATCCCTGAGGTTGCTGGTGGGTACCTTTTTTTTTTTTCATTTTATAAATCCAAATAATTTGATTTCCTGTTCTGAGGTATATTCCTGATATGCTAAAATTCTGAATTTGTTTTATACTACCTTCTTATTTATCATTTAAACATTTTCTAAGCTTCTTCCTTCGTCAGCTTCTGCTGATAATAAGATCGATTATGAATCGGAGTTTCTCTCATATCCATCTTGTTCTCCGTTTTTCTAAAGATTAAGCAAATAACGTTTTATTTGTCTGGATCTGAGCAGTGTATTCCTCACACATTTATTTTCTTTGATTTGTGTCGGAGGTTGCTTCTTTGTCAGCCACTCAGCCTGCAATCCTATCAACTTGTGATTTGGTTTTCATTTTTCCCATATTATAAGGGTTTCCTATAGTTGGGGTTCCCCTTTTTAGCTGTGATCATTGGCATCGCAGAGACGAACTTTAATTAGCTTTATTTCGTTTTTCGTAGATACCGACACCTGGGTTTTCTTTTCCTCCTACTTTCATCTTTTTAATCAGACCCACACAGAGAGAGAGAGAGAGAGCGCTAAGTTTTTTATCTTTTTGTTTCCTGTGTGCTTATCTGAATAACAGAATTCTCTGTTTATTTCTAATATAGGTTTTTCACCGGTATTCTGATTCCAGCTTGCATAGTTCCTGCAATGTTATCCTCATTTTCTTAGTTAATAATATTGGAGGGATTATTAGTGAAGATCAAGCTTCTGAGCAATGGTGGGTCCTTGTGCAACAACATTGAGCAATGGTGAAGCGGACAATCATAGCCTTCAAATTATTAGATACCAACCCTTTACCAAACTCCCATCGCCTTGGTTTGATTTGAGAGTCTTCTATGTGAGGATAAGCCATTTACATGTTGACGAGTCAACCCCTGAGTTTTTCACTCTGAATCATATTCCTCTGAGCCCTGACACCCATTTGGAAGTCAATGGTACTAGAAGTAGCAGTTATTCTGATGGAGTCTCTTCTCTTCTTAGAAGGGATCGAGTAGATAGGAAATCGGAAGAAGCCACGTTTGTGGGCACAGATAGTATAAGGTTGACTGGAAGTGTGAAATTTGAGGTTTTTGATAAAGAAGATCTCATTCTCTCCGGAGTTTTGGAGATGTCTAATAGCAATGGTTTTATGGGAGAATCAAAAATCAGTACCAAGCAGTGGAGCATGAATTGTAAACCAGTTATCACTGCCGGTACCGGATTCTTAAAGGGGAAACAACTTGGTGGCCCTGAATTTCTGACACCAACAATTGAGGTTTATGTCACAGGTTGCTTCGCTGGAACACCCATCATCTTAACCGAGACTTTACAGCTTAGTTTTCGAAAGAAACACAACAGGAAAGGCGTGTTGGATGCAATTCCTGAACATGAGACTGCAGAATCCCAGAAAAATGTGTCCCTTGAAGATCTGCAGGTAATTTTTGGGGAACGTGTTTTATATTTGAATTCACATTTCAGAAGTTCCCTTTGTGTTTATCTGGTTTCAATTTGTTGGAGCTCATTCAGTGCTTTAGTACAGCTCTCGTTTGCATGTTTAGGGAGTGCCAACTCTTTTATGGTTCTTTTAAAGTTTTCCAATCCATTTAAAGACTAGACAACCCTTTCATCACGAGGAACTTGTTGCTGTGATCCAAATCTACAGTGTGGTGTAGAAATTATGTTTGCTTGGTCCTGTACACCTATATGCTTCCTGCGCTGAAGCATGTTTCTTGTTACAAAAAGCCAATTTTTTGTTAAATTTGATGTCTGGGACGGCAAAGAGAATCTTATCTTAGAAGGTGTCATGGGGGTATGGGCAGGGCACAAGTTTTTAAGTGTGGAGTACCATCCAATTACCTTTTTTCTTTTATGTTGGATTGTTTTCTATACCCATCTCCTGACATGATCTAGCTTGCATGGGCCTCATCTCAAAGCCACATGGAGGATGGTCTGCACATGTGGGGCCCACTCCAATGTTGGGTAGTTTTTCTGAGGCTCCATTGTATGTGCTTGAGCTTAAATGAGTTCATCATTTCTTTGTTTTGTTTCATAAGCATCTAAGGTTAACCAATAATTTTGTCAGAGAGAGAGTGAGGGCAGACTGATTGAGAGAGAGAGAGAGAGAGAGATAGCTCCGGCTTGAAAGCAGTTTAATTGAGATGTTTGGATGATTGAAATAGTTTAAAGTAGACTATATAGAATATATCTTGTATACCAAACGGAGCCTTAAACTTTCTAGAGAGAAAGGAGACTCTCTTCTAAAAGCATCCGGTGGGCCTTTCCCCTAAATCAGAAGTAGTTGTTTAGAGGTTGCCTATTCATGCATGCACTAGAATTGCATGAGTTCCACGAGCGTTGATTTTTGTTTCATAAGCATCTAAGGCTAACCAATAATTTTGTTTCATGTTTGTATGTCCTTGAGAGATACGCATCTTGTATGTCATTGGCAGGTGTCTTTTTCTTATAGAAAAAACTTTTAGTCATTAATGCAAACAGCATTAGTTGAGTCCTGGGATTTTGGACTCAGACTTTCCATATAGCAGAAACAAGTGAATACTCTTTCGCTGTTAGATGTATTGAATGTTTCTCGAACATAATTAGAGGATTGGTGAAGACTTTAGTATTTGTTTAATATTTAGATAGTTTTGTTTCTCTGCTTGCTATAATTAATTATTTTCCTTCACTCAATTGTCCTTCAGTTAAGGAATAAATTCCTCTCTGTGAGGAACTGCTATGATATAGATACCTGCAACTTTTCTCGTAACATGAAAGAAATAATTTTATAGGTTTATTGGGTAGCTCTCATGAGTTTATTATGTGCACTTTCAAGATTCGCTCCTTCATTCTGTTAGAATTTCCAGATCTTAGTGCACACGTGGGCTGTGTGCATAGGGGGATGGGAGGCTAAGTTTATACTGAGTTAAGACAAATTTGATTACAACATTCTAGATTTATGTCAGTTTTGAAACACTTAGATTTATTCCCTTTTTTAAGAGTTATCTTTACTTGTTTTCGTTAAGAGTTTTAACTTCGAACTGGTCCGGGCATAAAACTACCTTTATGCACACTGATCTTTAAGCCAAACTTAAGACAATTGGCAATATCTGATATATAAACTTGAATATTGATATCAGAATGCTTTATAAGATGAAGTGTTTATTCCCTTTAAGTACAAATTCAAGACTAAAGAGGAAAGATCCTCTCCATGGCTGAAAAACCTAGGCAAATCTGGTGAAGGGTTTCTTTTGAAAACCACAGAAAATTAGTTCTCGATGATTTTCAATTTCTGAAATTTGGGTGGATTAAGATCTCATTGTCATTGGGTTTTGATTTTTGTTGTCATTTGGTTTGGGATGCAGCAAGAAGCAGAAGTTTTGAGTTTTCTAATCAATAACGTCTTTTATCTTGCAAATTACCAAAATTTTCCTTTACATTTACCATTAACAATTAACATCATTATCTAAATTTTAGAGATATATCTCTACTCTCCTACACTCCCATAATCGTCTTCATTTCCCTTAAATATATAGTATCCATGAAGTGTAAGATAATGGCAGTTGTGGTCATTTAACTTATCAATCTAATTATTTTTAAAAATACAATGACCAAAATACCCAATGTTTAATACTAAATAATAACTATACTTCCTAAGTGAAATGGAGAGACTGAAAAAAAAAAAGAAAAAAAAAAGTGAAATGGAGATTATCTTAGTCTGACCGAAACACTTAAACCCCTTGTCTTCTCTCTGTTTAAATTATTCTCGCATAATTTCCATCATAATATGAAATCTTTCATCTTGTACCCATACAATTTTTTTTTCCATAGTTTATAATGCTTCTGAGCTTTGATGCTCTACAAAAGTTTAGTTTGGATCCATCTTGAATCTCCAAATTCTTGAATCTCTTAGATACTTTTCTTTGGCAGCTGCATGAAATTTTCATGTTCTATTCAGGGGGTCACATCTCAAAAAATATATGTTTTTTTCCTTGGTCTTAAAGAATATATGTTTGCTTCTGAATATTAATATTCAGTGTAAATCAATCCTTAGTATCATTATTGTGCTTCTTGTTAATAATCCATTCCTGTAATTGTACTCTTGATGATGATATGGAGAAAGTTCAAAAGACATGGTGGGTTTAATAGTATGTGTCCTTACAACCTATGTTTTCTTTATTGTTCCTTGCTGGATTTTTTTTTTTTTTTGATAAGTAAAAATTTATTAAACCAGGCAAAAGCCAATTACAAAAGTTTACGGCAATTACAAACAAAGAAATCATGTCCTATCCACTAGGCACATTAGAAGCTAAGAAATCATGTAGGTCCATACCGTTGAAATCCACAACAATGGACTAAGTACAGAGGGTTCTAAAAAATAAAGCAATCTATTCCTCCTTGGTTTTCTCCTTGCCTTCGAACGTTCGCTCATTATGTTCTAACCAAAGACACCACATGATACATATGGGAATCATCTTCCATACAGCTCTGATATGCCGCTCGCCTCTAATCGAGTTCTAGTATGCCATTGTTGTCCTTACGGTCTCTGGCATAACCCAAGCTAACTCCAATCTACTAAAGACCTAACACCAAAGGGCTCTAGCTGTCTCGCAATGTAAAAAGAGATGATTTATCGACTCCCCCTCATTGCGATACAAACAACACCAGTCTATAACAATAATTACCCTTTTCCTCAAGTTGTCTGTAGTAAGAATCTTCCCCAACGAAACTGTCCAAACGAAGAATGCCGCTTTTGGGGGTGCTTTGTGTCGCCAAATATTCCTCCACGGAAATTGTGTCTCCGGTCCTTGACTGAGCACCTTTTAGAATGAACGGACTGTGAATTTTCCTCTGCCTACAAGATTCCACCATAAGCCATATTGAGTCTAGAGGTTAGGTCTTTGTGAGTAGATGAGATTGAAAAAATCCGCAAAGGAGTTTAATTCCCAATCCTGTGCCGACCGGTTGAAGTTGACGTTCCAATGTAGACGGTCTCCATTTGCCTCCACCGCCTCCACCACAGTGATATTTTTTACGCTAGCGACCTGAAAAAGAGAAGGAAACAAGTAAATTAAGGCCTTATTGCCACACTAGGCATCCTTCCAAAATCTAATTCTTAAACCTGCACCACAAAGAAGCCTAGTGTGCTGATGAAAAATTTCCCACCCACTTCTATTGTTTTTCCACACCCCTACACCGCACGACCCCCTGACCGCATTAGAGCTCCACCCTCCCCATGCTTCCCCATATTTGTGATCAATCACTATTCTCCATATAGCTTCTGGTTCTTGATGATACCTCCATGACCATTTACCAAACAACACTCGATTGAACAACCTCAAATTACGAATGCCCAAACAACCTTCTGATAAAGGACGACACACATTCTCCCACTTGACTAAGTGATACTTGGACTCCTCCCCAATCCTCCCCACAAGAAATCTCGTTGCAGCTTTTCGAGGCGGCCAGCCACCCTAGTCGGGATTGGAAAAAGAGATAGAAAATACGTGGGTAAATTGGAAAGAGTACTCTTGATGAGGGTGACACGGCCCCCTTTAGTCAAATACATCATTTTCCACCCTGCTAGTTTCCTTTCCATTCTTTCAAACACTGTATCCCAAGTCTCAGCCACCCTTGATGGAGAACCTAAAGGAAGTCCCAGATATATCAATGGAAGAGAGAAAATCGTGCAACTAAGGGAACCAACCAACTGATGCAGGTTACGCACGTCACCAATGGGAACCATCTTAGATTTATTATAGTTCACTTTTAACTCTGATATTGCTTCGAAGCAAAGTAAAAGAGCCTTTAAGGCTCGCACCTGACCTAACTCCGCCTCACACAGAACAAGAGTGTCACCTGCAAACAACAAATGGGATATATTAGCAAAACCTCAATGTGGTGTTCCGATTAGAAACCCTTTTACCAAACCATTATCCACCAGGGCCAACATCATCCTGCTCAGCGCTTTCATAACCAAAACAAATAATAACGGGGATAACGGATCGCCTTGTCTCAAGTCATGAGAGCTAGGAAAGAAACCTTCAGGACAACCATTTATCAAGACTGAGAATCTGGGAGTGGATATGCGCCACCTTATCTACGCCGTCCATCTTTCCCCAAATCCACATCTGCCAAGAAGATACAAAAGAAATTCTCAATTCACGTGATCATAAGCCTTTTTCCATATCTAATTTATACAAAATCTCATTCCCACCCGTTTTTATTTTACTGTCAATACATTCATTTGCTATTAGGACAGCATCAAGAATTTGTTTATCTTTCACAAAAGCATTCTGAGATTTAGTAATAATCTTCTCAATAACCTCGTTGAGACGGTTAGCTAGCACTTTCGATATGATTTTATGGACCCACAAACCAAGCTAATAGGTCGAAAATCTTTGATTTTTATGGCCTCCACCTTTTTGGGTATGAGAGCTAAGAAAGTAGAGTTGAGACTTTTTTCAAATTTCTGGTATAAGAAAAACTCCTAAAACACCCGCATGAGATCTTCTTTGATTACTTCCTAGCATTCCTGGAAGAAACCCATAGAGCAACTATCAGGTCCAGGCGCTTTGTCTTTGACCATTTTACGAATGACCTTAAGGACCTCCTCTTCCTCAAACGTCTTCTCTAAACGAGCCACATCATCTGGGTCAATGGTATCGAAAACGAGACCATCCAAGTTAGGTCTCCAGTCCTCCTGTTCCACCAACAAGTTCTCATAATAGTTGACAATGTGACTTCAGATAACTGTTTCATCTTTACTGGGTTATTTTCATCATAGGATGCTAGTGCAATCAATTAGACAAAAGATGGTATGAACTATTATGAACATTTAATTGTGTAGAGGTTTGCAGTATAGACTAGACCATGCCAACAACAGCTGTGTGCTGAGGAGAAATTAATGTTGTAGTTGGCATGTAATGTATGTTTCAGGTCTAGTTATAATGTCCTTTATTAATAACATTAATAAAAAAAAAAATTGTGTTTCAGGTCTAGTCATAAAAAAAAAATTGTGTTTTCTTGTGTCCGTTATTAAGAAATAGTTCCTATTACTTCTTGTGTTTCTGCATCGTGGATCGTCACTAGGCTAAATTATCTTATTAATCACCTCATGAACTTTTCATGACTGGTGATCAGTAGCTGTAGATTAGAATATCTACTTGGCTTAGTCTACTGTTTTGTTCTGTCTAGTGTTGTTTCCATGACATATTTTAACAAGAAAAAGGCTAACCTGATTTGGTGTAAACCGCCAATTAGGCCTTTTTGGTTATGGTTCAGAAAGTATTTTAGCTATTGCTGGAGCATTAGGTTGTGGCTGACACAGAAATGAGAGATTTGCTTAACCCTTACCTGTTTACAGCAAACCCCTTTAACTTCTAGGGCTTTCATGAAGGGATAAGCTTGTTGAAATTTATATGCTTTTATACTTCATATGTGTACGCTTTCGGCGTGTAACTCAACTACCGTAACACCAATTATTGTTATTTTCAATTGTAGATGGCAGAATACAGAAACTACAAACCAGAAAATGAAGATTACTACAGTAGTAACTCGTATTGGAGAACGGAGTACATAGATGGTGAAGATGGTGAACTGTCCTGGTTCAATGCAGGTGTGAGAGTTGGTGTTGGGATTGGACTTGGTGTTTGCCTTGGAATCGGTGTAGGAGTCGGGTTGCTAGTTCGTACTTACCAATCAACTACGCGTACCTTCAAAAGGAGGCTCATCTGACCCTTCCCCCCCACTTTCCCCTCAAAATCCAAAATGCAGCTGACTTTGTCATTTCACCAATGTGCAGGTCTGTTTGATATGCATTTTTAAGTGCAGCTTTTGACAGAGTATTTCTGTGTAGCTAGCTAACGGTGTTGATTTTGCCTCGATAAAAGTTTAGTGAAAAGTTTGTTTAGAAGGGTATGACAGATAACTAGTTCTTGAGAATCGGAAGAATGACTGTTTGTTGTGTGTTTGATAAGGCTATACATACTGAAGCTTATGTGACTTTTGTACCCTGTAAATAAATTTCTTTGGCATGGACATGGATGTGGAGCATTTTTCATATTCTGAAAAGGGAAACTCTGGTATTAATGCCACCTTAATTTCTTGTTTTCACTGTTTAATTGCTCTTTGAAGTGTGGATTTAAGGGATGAGTACATCTCTAAGTGGTAAAGATTTTTTTATGAGGAATTTCAGAGACGTTGCAAAGGCAGCATGTCTTTTTTTTTTCCGGTTAAATATATAAGCGACAAAGATTTTGAAAATGGCAAATGCATGTTTTTGTTTTAAGATGAATAGATTGGTTAGTTGTTTTTATTTCTTCTTACAAGATTATTCACTCTTTCAATATCTTAGGTGCAAACAATCTCTAAGGGCTATTGGACTGAGAAATTTTTTTCTTGAATTAATTGAGGTGAATTTGTAGAAAATTTTTTGTCGAGAGTTTGTGCATTTTTGGGATTAGTTGGAATATTGTTTCGGACACTTGGTGCCAATAAGAAAAAAAAAAAAAAAGATTATATGCTCTTTCTTGTCCAAAATTCTCAATTTTCCAAAAGAAAAAGAAAAGAAAAGAGCAGCTTAAGATCATAATATGCAATTGAGCTGATGAACACAAAGCATTTACATTCATGTTCAAGCATATCCATGCGTCTGCATTTTTAAATACAATCGACCATCTGTCTTTTCCTAATCTAATTTACTACTTCCAAAGCTGTTAAGATTCTTTTTTATAAATGTTGAGATTTAGGCTTTTCAGCATCACATTATGATGGAAATAACCTTTATATCCTTCTTGTCAAAAGAATTTCCAAGTTTTGCCTATATGGTTTTGCAATAATTGAAACAACTTGGTAGGTTATTCCATAATGAATAATTCATTATTATCGTCCATTGGAGAGAAATTACACTGTCGGCGGGTGCCAATCACTCGATCCATTTGTCGATCTATACTAACTAGACTTGAGTATGTGAAACTGATCTAGTTATCAATCTTTGAGATTTAATGAAAAGAAATAAACTCTCCACCACTTGTTGGCGTCGATGCGAACCAATCCGAAAATATTTTTATAGGTTTCCCCAATGAATGAATTAAGGGTGTCAAATCGTATTAACATATCGTGTTCGAGTCGTGTCAAGGTATTTATATTATATTATATTATATAAGTCAGCCCTAACTTGACTCGTTAAGTTTATCGTGTCAAAATTTTAAATTCTAACACGATCCCTCAGGTCACATCATATCAACCTGTTTTAACCCATTATTGAATATTCCGATATAGGTTAATATGACACAATACGATTCATTTCAATCGGTTCATGTAAATGAGTTGAATAAGCTCGCAATTAACCCGTTTGACATGATTAAATTTAGCAGAATTTTAAATGAATGTTAAAATTACAATATTTATAAAAACTATAAAACTAATTACAAATCTAAAATTACAATCCAAACAATTAAAATATCAAAATTAAAATACTAATAATTTTATTTTTAGGTATATAAGCATAATTGTAATTTTAACTTTCTTAACGTGTCATAACAAGTTGACTCGTTATCAATCTGTTAAGTAATTGTGTCTTAACGGGTCAATCCGTCTTGACCCGAATCTATTAAAACTAAATTCTAACTTGTTATTATCGCGTCGTGCAACATATTACCACCTTTAGAATGAATAATAAAATTAAAAAAAAAAAAGAATTTCTCTGGCTACTCCAAGGGAGCCATAACTTCTAATTAAACTAAACTGCAATCAACTATCCTCATTGCATAAGTTTGGAAGACCTTAGGCTTGCTATAGAGGGTTCTTTGTTCCTCTTCCACTCAGAGGGAGAGATTTCTTATCATAACATAAACAAAAAGAGAGAGACTAAGGTATTCAACCATATTTCCAAAATCACGGTACTGATATTTACACTATCTTAAATGTTTGTTTTTTGAAATATTGATCCATGATTAAATATGGAAATCCCATTTAAACATGAACTCTAAATCCTAAAAAATAACATAATCATTATAAAAAAAAAAAAAAAAAAAGACTTGATTTTATCTAAACAATTTATATAGGGTTAAGATTTTACACAACCAATGTATTAAGGAGAGAGGAAATGGTGGCTCATTCACGGCATTCCTCAAACTCCAAGGCCCAGAATGAGAGAGAGGTAAACACAAATTGTAGACCCTTTAGCATTCATAAATGGGTGGCTTTACACCCGTTGATTCGGAACCCAAATTTGAGTCCCGAATAAGTGTACATCCAGGGGCGAAACCAAGTGGTGGCTTTGGGGGCGGTATTTTTTAAAAATTCAATGTAGTACAAGTTTTTCTCTACAAACCCTATTGCCCCTTTGCGCTTAGTGTTTCTGCCCCCCCTGCTACACAGAAATCTTGCTTAAAACCAATGGTCTATGTAAAAACTTGTGAGCAACTCAAGTTTACTGATCAATGGTCCAACACTCCAACTCCAAAGTAAAGACCAATGGTTCTACCTCTGATTATAGTACACAGCATGTTGAAAGCCAATGGTCCAACTTATAACTTCTGAGTAATTTGTGAGTTCCCCTTTTCATTGCTTAATATCAATTACTGCCTTCCTCCATAGTTTGAGTTCACCTTTTTCGTCGCTGCCCTGCTCCACAGTTTGAATTCACCTTTTCATTGCTTCACATCAGTAAAAATGTTTAGAAGATATGCAGCCTATTAGAGTCCCTTTCCTCTACTTTGGTGTGGTTAATGATGAGTTGGTTTTATTGCAAGTGTTAATATCTGTCCTTTGGGTGATACTATTGCATATTTTGGTATCTTGCTTTGTGAAAACTTCACGTTTAAAAGAGTAGTTTAGTGTCAAGGTAAGACTATGGAATGATGGAGCATCTTGTGCAGAGTAATATATAACAGATAAGGATCTAGGGAGAATATGCGGCTTCCCTTTCTTTTTTTTTTTCTTTTTTTTATCAAAATAATGAAGATATTGATCACGTTGTTATGTGCATTTATGTGCTTGGATCCTTGCTACTGTGATTGACTCTCCAAAACTTCACCAAAACTATAGCTGCTAGATACTGATGATAACTATTTGAGTGAACTTTGAATTTGAATGCCATATTAATTCTATGGAAGCTTCTTAGAGGACACGAGAAACTACAGCATGTCAATGATGTCATAAGATTTGATCACATAATTATTATGTGCATTTATTCCTTTTTCATGGTGTAGTTTGTCATCGACCTAGAATTTATGTCACTGATGATTAGTTAATTGAATGAAATAGGAAGCCATACTCCTGGACCTTCTTAGAGTTATCGGCCATCATCGGGCCTGGCTTGCCACGCCCATCCTCACAGCTCAAAAAATATACAAGGGTGACTTGAAAAATATTCCATTTGCCACACACAACCCCCCCCCCCCCCCCCCCCCCACACAATTTACTGTCGCAAGATATTACATCACACCAGGCCAATCAAGGAATTTTCTTTTAGTTTTAGAATTTCAAGTCAAAAGAAAAACTCAACATGTAAAATTGGATATTTTATAGTTTTGCGCCTGGTTTTTCTCTAGGCATTGAGTAAAGTTTCTTTTAGTCAAGTTTTTTGAGTAGCTCTGATATCATTTTCTCATGGCACTCTTCGACATCATAAAAACATATATCATCTCCTCCATGTTCCACAGGTGCATAGAGCTTGTGTAGAGAGAGAAATCCTTGACATGTTAGATCATCATTTTCTTGTTGCACCATATGCTTCATTCCAAGTTAGAAAACTCTATAATTTCATTAATCAATTCTTGATTACTTAATTCTAGTGCTGTGCAGTGTACATATTTGTGGTTTGAATAGAATGTTTAGATATTAGTAAGGCATAGAAAGCTTAGATATACGGGCAGAGGCGGACCTACATTAGATAATTTTAAAATCTCATTTTAGTATAGAGTTTTTTAAAATCTTATTTTACTTTGTCAACCGTCTCCCAAACACAAAATTCTAGTTCTATCCCTGTGTACATCTTAAATATTTTTAAAAATTAATGAAACTTACAATATCAATAAAAATACTTACTTAATTACTAAGTAAAAGATAAATATATAAAGGGTATTAGGAAAAATACTTGGGACCCATTATCGGGATCCCAAGCTTTCTCTTCATAGATATCTATTTCTCATCCCGCATTATGTGCTCAATAAATGCTATAGAACCCACTTCATGTCTAGCTTTCCCACTCTAGCCCTAAAATTCGGATAGGAACAACTCTAAAAAATCCAAACCCATGCTAAATTGAGCCTATTTAATTTCAAATAGGATGCAACATAAAATAAAGTTACTACAGGGATAAATCAGAAAGCAACCCATCATCTGCCTATTTTAGTTTCGTATCTTTGTTCCAAGAAAATGTAAGAGAATGATATGAGCATTAAGATAAGAGAAAGTATACATGGGCAAAATTCCCCCTGCTATAAATAGTATGCAGTTAGAGATTGTATCAGTTTACCTTAACATGGAACAACATTAATGGCTGCTCTGAGTTGAATAAAGACTATTTCTCATAGTCAAGAATCATTCAGGTATAGATAGAAGTTTAAAACTCTATTAAGAATACAGGGAGGCTACCTGGCTCATCCGGCCAGTGGTGCAAGAGACACCGGCTCTGGAGCCACCTCTGCTCCTGAATATCCATTTCCAGCATGTTGTACCTTGTTTTCAAATCCCCACAAGGCAGCAGATTTGGCATCATCCCGAGTCATTTGTCTTGAGAACTCCTCATGGTCATAATTTAGCATGGCTTTTCCCCCAAACTCTGATGGAAGATTTTCCTCGTCAAAATACGACCTCATGAGCTCCACACTATCCTTATTTTTAGGGTACACAAACTTCACCTTCTGGAATGTCTTGGCTTCCAAGAAGTACTTGACAATCTGTAAGCATGAAGCATGGAAGCATAGCAAGTTATGAATCAGAAACCATTCTCTTTAAAAAAGAATGTTATGTACCAGAAAAGCCGAATCTTACATAAGTTACATGCACCCTAAAATCAGGATCTTACATGGTTAAAAAACAGAAAGGTAACCAGAATTTAAGAGCTCTTGGTCAAAGCCTATATCATTGTTGCTTACTGAAGATTATCTCGGCAAGCTCATCTTATGTTTTCAAACTTCAACGGCTAAAGAGGAGCATAAGGGTGCTTCACGTACGGGTGGCAGGGAAGTAGTGTGCAATAGAATATTAACAAGCATATTTGGAACCTCTAGTGCATAGAAGCATATGTTTGTAGTGCATTCAAACTTCGAAGCAATTTGGTCTAAAAAGGGCCTATGTTTAGCCAACAAATAACATTAATTCTCCCCTATCTTCATATTCGAAGAAGTGGTGAGGAGTCTTAAACCTAATTAAAAAATCAACACTCCCATGAAAATTGACCTGGGTTCAAGTCACCATGTCTGGTAAGGAAATACTCCCTAGTTGTGGAGAAATTTTTATATGCTTTAGTTTGGTAGGCCATAAATCCATTTTAAATGGGTTTCTGCAATTGACATCAACTATATGGGCCACTTCTGCCCCAGGGATCACATCAGAATGGTCCGAATCTTCTTGTTTAGCATGTATTCATCAATGTAATTTCAATTATACTCGTCATTGTGCCATTCATTGATGAAGCAGAATGCACTCAAGGAAAGCAGAATACAAACCTTCCAAAATGCCTCAAAAATCCGTGGGGGATTGTAGAGAAATGCTAGGCCTAGCCTCTCAGGATAGTGGTTCTGCAAAATATTGACAGTATCTCGAGCAGATTTAACAGGCACAGAGTTGCTTATAGACCACCCAGTGAAGTCTATCAACCATGACATCTGTTCTTGACCCTCTGGAAGGTTAAGAATGGCGTTCTCTATGAGATAAACTAGATGTCGCATCTGATTGTCTAAAGATTTTGTGTTCTGCAATAGTTGTAGTAGCGTTAATTTCTCAAACCTTTAAGCACAACAAAATATGCAGTGCTGAATAAATAAATACTCTACCTGCATTCCAGGTCTCAAAATAAGAACAGACCTCCCATGTCGGTCATGAAAATTTGCTCTGTATACTTTTCCAGTCTCACCCTCCTTTGCAACTTCATGCTGGCAACATAATTGTAATATAAGTGTCACCTGTCACCAGTATTAATTTCTGACTTTGTGGAAAATTAAAACCAACATACCCACTGGATTTCCTCAGGTTTATAGGTTGATCTCCAATCGAGTGTCTCTTCCAACATTTTCTTTGATTTGTCTACATTCCAATTCCGAGCTTCCAAATATCTTTTATAGCATGCATCAGTACAATACTGTAAACTACGTCCAGATAGGGGTCCAATTGCAGTCTTAAGTTCATTGACCTGCATGCATAGTAATCACATCATCTATATTGGCAAGCTAAACAAAAGATATTATTTGTGTGGGGCTGCTGAAGTACTTATCAATGATATGAAAAACAAATAACAAGTGTTACAAAAATAATCGCACAAACTGATATGGCTTTATATGATCAGTTAGATTTACTTTACAAATAAAAATAACTTCATCTAATGTAATGCATCAAGTTATATCAATTTGTAGGTTTACTTTTATCAAATTCATTTGTGGCTAAAGTATTTCTCAAAACATATTAGCTCCTTTTTTACATAATCCCCTACTGTAACTGTCACTGAAAACCAAATAGAACAAGGCTATAAAGATAAAGCTAAAACATGAAGAAAAATCAATATACTCCAAAAGGTTTCAGGATCAAGAAAAAACAGCAAGGAACTTAGGCCTTATTTGTTTTCCGAAACACTTTTATCTCATTTCATTTCATTATTATAATTATCTCAAATTTCCACACAAAATAAAATAAATAATTCAACTTTTTTCAAATCTCAAAACAAAAATAATATTATAAAAATATATTCAGCAATATTTTATTTAACTTTTAATTTTTATCGCAACTTATCTCATCTCGTTTCATCTTATCTCATCTCTCTGAAAACAAATGAAGCCTTAATCTTGTCAAATGAAGTTAATATAAACTTCATAAATTCCAACTTACACTACCTTTAACTCAGGCTGCAGCTGATCATTCTCCTCATCATGATGAGAGTTTTTCCAACGACCAAACATGGCTACTGGTAGTCCAATATCACGACTTAAAACCAAGATTAACCTACAAAATTAAACATTACATAAGACACTCAATTCTAAATCAGCTTTAGAGGAAACCGCCCACTCAACAATCTGGTGAACAGAACAAATAAGGCGTTGAGTCATAGGACAGATCTGAAAGATATTTATTCTTCTTTTGAGTTAGAAAATCCATTGAAATATGTCCAAGAGATCTTCTGTCTTCACCTTAAGTAATTACCAGATCGCATTAACTCAAGGGATGATAAAAAAGTAAGTAATTATCTATATGACTAGTAAAACATTATCACGCAAATTGTACCTTATATCAACAGATGAAGTAAATACAATGATAATTTTTATTACAATAATGACACCGCCACTCAAGTTGTATGGTGCATCAACAGATAAAGCATGATCCACACCCAACAAAGTTTTCAAAACAGAAAAAAAAAACAAAATACATTTCTTTCCACTTATCTGAGGCGGGAGGAGTCTCATGTTTCTGAGTTGATTATGAACAGTTTTTCCTTGTTTTCTCAGAAACAACAGAGATTTAGGGGGAACTGTGACAAAAACTCGAACAATAATTATACATACAATATCTACAAGTAAGCATAAAAGAGCAGCAGCTCCATCCACTAATAGCATAAAAAATCCACCATCCATTAACACCAACAAAAATCTTGAAAAGAGAAAATCCACAGACATCACAAAGAACAAATATAAAAGCGGATTTTTTCATAGAAAATAGAACAAAACCAGGCATATAAAAGCGCAAACAAGGTGAAGAAAACTGGGCTTACCTCCTCTTCCACAAGAGAGAGATGGGTGAATTTCTTCACATAAATGACATGGGGTTTTAACGATGGAGTGTGGATCGGACCAGCGAGAAGAGGGAGAAAAAGGAAGATGAAGGGAAAGTCAAAGCTGCAAGCAGGCTTGGTCCTCCTCCTTGGAGCTACTTTGTTTTCTCCCTCCCACTCTTTCTCTGTCTGCGCGAGATATTTTTTTCTTTTTGTAGTTTTGTTTTTTCCTTTTTTTTTTCTCTCTGTAACGTCCGTACGATTCGCACACAATGCTAAAGCAACCGACTGTCATTATAAGGTTACACCGCTATTTGCCGCTTTTTTTTTTTTAATAAGTTAAACTATATTAATATAAAAAGTGTTACAAAAGGTGAGAATGGGATTTCTCAATAATTACTCTAAAACAAAAACAATAATGTAATTGAAGTGGAAAAAAAGAAAATCAAAGAGGGTTTAGTACTATTCTAATATATTATTAATTTAAAATTAGTTTTTTATTTTTACTTTTATTTTTGTATGATTTTAAAATATTTTAAAAAATAATATATTAATAATTACTTTCTTAATTATTAAATATAAAAAAATTAAAATATAAGAAATGTAAAAAAAAGGCAAAATATCATTTTTCTTATTTATTTATTATTATTTTGTATTTTTAATTTTTAATTTTATTTAATAATTGAAAAATTAATTATTAATAAATTTTTTATTTTATGTAATGATTAAAGATGTTAAAAAATATTTTAAAAATGACAAAAAATAAAAAAGATTCAAATCTATTTTAGAATTCTTTTTATATATTTGAAAAATATATATTTCAAATTTTAACTCTATTTTAATTAAGAATTATGCCAATCAAATTAAGAACTTTTGCACATTTTAAAGTATTAAATAGGTATTAAAAAAGTATTAAATAGGTAATAAAAAGATAGTCTATCACTACGTGACTGTTATATATATTTCTACGGTGACAGCCCCTCCCATCCACTGTTCTGTCTGACTCACGTGTGTGGAAAGATCATTATTGGAGCAAAAAGTAGGGTTCGACTTTTCTGTCATCGTCCACTTTGTCAGTGCACGTGTTGCCCTTGAGTTACCGCCAAACACCAACAGGTGTGTTTTTCGGTTTTCTTTTTTCTGTTTTAAATGCAATAATTCCTACTTTTTGTTATATATAAATTTAAATATAAGCTCAAATACTACACACTATATTTTTTTAAATTTTTTATTATACAAAATATTTGATATGTAAATAATGTATAAAAAAAATTTAATTATTTAAAAAGAATAAATCTAAAAAAGAGATTGAAAAAAATTAAAATAAAAAATAAAAAATATGTAATATGTAGTGTGTGAACTTATGTATAAAAGCTCTTTAAAATAAAAGTTTAAAAAAATAATAATATATTATTATAATATATTTTTTAATATTAATTTATTTGAGAATTTGAACAAGTTATTTTGATATTTTAAAAAGTTGGATTATTTATTTTATTTTATATGAAAATTTAAAAAATTTATAATAATAAATTTAAAATTAGATGAAATGAAATTAGATGGTTTGTATAAACAAACCAAGCTTAAAATGAATACATTGAATATAATTTCTTTTTCAAGTGACAACCAGAACATCACTTTGCTTTTATAAAAATATTATGGTAAATTTGGGCTCCATTTGTATTCAAAACTCATCTCAACTTATCTCAATTCATCTTTATTTTATTATTATACTTTAATAATTTTTTATACAAAATATAAATTCCTATACACATTTTTCAAATCCCAATACATAATTTTCAAATTCTAATATACATTTTTCAAATCTTAAAATAATGATAATATTAAAAAATAAATTAAATTCATCTCAACTCATCTTATTTCTAAATCTAAACGGAACCGTAGTCGTGTTAAGAATTGATTCATATGCAATTGTTTTTAGGAATAGTATCCTCACGAGTTATTTAGAAATAAAATTATTCTTAAATTTTTTATCCTTAACAAAAAAAAAAACACGTGGCTCAATTACAAATGATTACACATTAGAGATCAGGGTGGCAACTAGATTATTTCACCAGAGGCCATCCCTTTATAGCTTTAACGCATAAAGTACACTAAAAGCATTGAAAGGGGAATATGTAGTGTATTGCTAAAGAAATGGCATATTCAAGAATCATTACATGTCTTCTCTGTAAAATTATGGATTTGAAGAAATCACGAGTTGGGAGTCACCTCCATAAATGATGTGATAAATTTGAGGTTTGCAGTATTGAGTTGTTTAAGATAATAATAAAGATAACTGTTATAAACATTAAAAAAAAATTTATAAAAATTTTTTATAAATTAATGTAATTTTATAGTATTTATTAAATTTATTTTATAATAAAAATAATTATATAATATGACGTACTATATCAAATCATATTAATTTTTAAATTTATTTTTATATAATTTTTTTGTAATTAAAATATTTTTAATAAAAAAAATAATACTAAGAGAGCTAGAGAGAGAAAAAAGCTTTCTTGCAAAAGAAAATATCATAAAGACTCCACTCACAAAAGTATGAACGTGATCCCAGTATGAACGTGATGACTTTTTCCCCAGAGTGATTATGTGAGTAATTATTCGGTATTATTAGGTATTTTTGCAAAAGAGCCCAATTTTCAATAGATAAGACTCCAGAGAGTACCTTCTGCCCCTTATGCATGTATTTCTTTGACCTTATTGTATGGTTTTTTTTTTTTTTAAATTTTATAACCGAACTTATTGAATGTTTTATATGTTATATTTCCTATTTTATAAAAGAGAAATTTTGGAGTTCGGTTCAACCGACCGAACCTCTCCCTTGCAACCCCCACCGTCTCTGACGACAGTGGGCGACACAGCCCATGCTATCGGGATTAGAGGGAGCTGGGCTGAGGTCAAATTCCCTTAAAAATTTAACTTCATTTTATTTTTATTTTTTGTATTTTTTATTATATTTTATTCATTTTATTATTTTATTGTATTTTCTAAATTTTTTAATTGTATTTTTTAATTTTTTTATTGTATTTTTACTAATGTTTTGAATACCGTACTGATGAGCGTACCGGTCAAGGCACTGAAACGAAATATTTTAGTACCGGTATCGTTTCGTGTACCGTTTCGGAATAGTCTATACATAAAAAAAATTATATATATAAAAATATATATGAATTATATTTTAAAATAATACTCAATATATGAATAAATTATATATATAAATATATATGTAAATAATCTAGTCTAAATTAAGATAAAAAAAAATAGGAAAAAATGAAAAAAAGTAAAATTCTAAAATCCAGTACCGGTCGTTACAGGCCTGTACACATGGCTGGTATGGCCGGTACAGGTTGGTAAGGGCGAAATCTGAACCGGTACGAAACAGACTCAATTTTTATACCGATTACTACTCTGATACGGTAAGAAATTTAAAACAATGATTTTTACACAAATTATAAGAGTTTAGGGGGTTGGCGGTGTTGCCCAGATGACTAACATAAGAGGGGGGTGAATTGGGTTATATTATAAAAATTAACACTTATTAATCAAATACACAATATAAAATATAAACAGAATATAAAGCAGTAAGAAATGTAAAGAGTAGGGTAAAAGAAAGCAAACTCAGTATTTTTACGAGGTTCAGCCCCACTGCCTACGACCTCGCCTCAAGCTACTCCTTAAGGATCCCGAATTCACTAGTCAATCTCCTTTAGATGGAGATAGAAATCTATTACACTTTTGAGCAGCACTGCTCTAAAGAATCCGTGTAGAACACCCTCTACACTCCAATCACCTCACACTTGGTGATTTAACTATTCCCCGTGTAGAACACCTTCTACACACACAAGGGTTATACGCACCCTCTTACAAATACAAGAGTTGATAGTGGGTAGACTATCAAAGTACACTCCTCAACGAGTGAGATAGAAACAATATAGCGCAACCTATATTTCTCTCAACAAGAACAAAAATTAATGCTCAAAATTTTAGAAAAGAGAGAATGAGAGTTTTGAAAGAATGATGCAAAACTTAGCAATAGATGTGTAAACTCTTGTTGTGATTGTTGCAAAACTCAAGTGAGCTATTTATAGGTAAATGAGTTTTCAATTTCAAATTTGAAAAGATTCACATGTCAAATAAGAGCACTATTTACTTTTCAAAAAATTCAAATAAAGTATTTTCTTTTTGCATTTGTCAAAGACAACTCTATTCATTTTTCAAAGAAATCAAACCCAATCTTTTGTTTTTCATATATGACAAAATGAGTATGATTTATTTTTCAAATCAAATCATCTTCTTTTTGCATATGTGAAACAAACACACAACCACCTTTTAAGATTTTCAAACAAAATCATTTACCTTTTGTATTTGTCAAAAAAACACACAATCACCCTTTAAGATTCTCAAACAAAATCATCTACCTTTTGCATTTGTCAAAAAAACACACCACCTCCCTTTAAAACTTTCAAACAAAATATGCATATGTCAAATATGATAGTCAATCATCTTATAAATTCAAGTTTTTATAAAAAAAATATAATTTTCGAAATTATTTTGTTTGATGATGTTATGCACATGTGAAAAACATAATTTTCAAAACTAAGACATTTAAAAATGTCTTGCATATGTGAAAAAAGTAATTTGATGTTTTATGAAAAAAAAAAAGTAATTTGGAGCCTTAATCTAATTTCTAATTTTATCAAGAGATGTACAAAAATAATATATGAGATTCATTTGTAGACTTGATCTCTTTCTTGCTCATGCTTGATTTCTTGATGTGTTTAGCTCCCTTCATGCGTAGACAACTTGATCTTTGAGTTTAAAATATTATTTGTTATCATCAAAATCTATACGTAGATGCGAAATTTGAAACATTGGGTTCAACAGACTGCTTCACACTGGGGTGCAGCCTGACCGCACCCCAGCGTTACCCTTTATAAAAACAAAGTTGGCAATGCTACGGCTCCTGATTCTAGGTTCCGAATCCCGATAAGTGTAATTCTCTTCTTCTTTTTTTCTTTTTTTTTTATGCATTTTTTTAATCTTTTTAAACATTTTTAAAAAATCACAACATTATTAAAAAATATTTTCTTCTTTATTTTCTCCTTTTTTTTATGCATTTTTTTAATCTCTTTAAATATGTTTTTAAAAATTACAATATTATTAAAAAATATTTTCTTAATCATTAAGTAAAAAAATATTTGAGACCACTGTCGATAAATTTAGTATTTTTCAAATATATGGATATATAATCACACAATATTCTTAAAAAACAATAATTTGTATAAATTTCAAATTGATAAATTTTAAACAGTTCTTTTGAAAAAAATAGACCCATCATGAAAAGTGTAAATAAACTTATTCGTTTTTAGTGAGACCTATTTTTTTCCAAAAAAGTCTACACGATATTTGTTTATTTGGAATTTGTAATCTTGGATAAGAAATGAAAGAACGACAACTGGGCTACCAATTTGGTTGTTGATATAATGTCTCATAATGAATGAGAATAAGCATTATTTTGTATTATTATTATTATTATTATTTATATATATATATATATATATATTTATATATAGGTAACGACGGGTGCAAGAAAATCAAGTTCTTCAATATAAGTATTATTTGTATTTTAAAATACTTTAATAATTTATTGTCAAAATTACTTCTAAAGATGGTAGATTTTTAAAAGTGCTAAAAATAATAAAATATATCTATAACACAAATTTCTTGAAAAGTCAGCCGACCCACTTTTCAATATCAATCAGGAATTTAGAATTAGATACCCTTCTTTAACATTTCTCTATAATCTCTCTCTAAAAATTATCCAACCCACCCGTACCACACGAAGAGTCGGAGGAGCAAAATAAAAATAGATAGATCCTTTGTTTCTCCGTTCATATTTTCATGCGCCTATGCATATTCCAACCTCCCACTACCACACGTGGCATAATTGGTTATATTTCAGTTTGGATAATGCTATATGAACCGATTGTTATACTTGACCCATTTTGCTTCTTTTTTTTTTTTTTAAGGAAAGAATTCTGACTGATTAAGTTAGTGAATATTATTAAGTTTATGTGTTTTTTATAAATAAAAAGAATATTTAAAGATGTTAAAAAACAGCTTAAAAATAAAAAAAATTAAAATGCACCGAGTCAATTTGAAATCGGTAAGGATTTGATCCTTGTAACAGTACCCTTTCAATTTTCCCTAATCAAAGGTCTAGGAAGAAAAGATATAATAATGTTTAGCAACTCCCAAATAGTTTATAAGAGCATTCTTAATGGCCTTTGTAAAATATTTTTCTTGTAAAATATAAAGAAAAATGGCTTAAAAATCCATTCCCATAGATTTTTTTTTTATTATTATTATACATTTTGCCACAATCTTCTAAAATCTAACTGTAGAAGATACTATTTACAACTCTAAAATAATTTTAAATTAATTCCTCTTTTGTAAGTTGCATTTTTCACTAAAATATTATTAAAAGATATGAAGATGGAGTAAAGTATGCCTTGGATCTTGATATCTGGTATTTAAGTCGAGCTCGATCTAGCCCTGTGACTTAAGCAAGAGATTTTTCCTTCTATTACGTCAACATCTTGAATCAAAGCCAACATTTCCTTCTCCCCGCCCACCGCCCTTCCTCTCGAAAGAGCGCCATACTCGCGAGTATCCCAGCCTTACTTCTGGTTGGGATACTCACAAGCCCGGGCCTGGGGTTCAATTCATCGCTCCCTCTTTTGAAGGCCAACTCTCTTAGGATTAGGGCTTACCTCTTTGAATCTTGGAATTGACATTTCCGTGACATCCGCTAGCCCAGTCATTCTTTCTTGTGGATCCGGTAGGAATTTCGCTCTCCTTTTTATCCTTTCCTGCATCTCAAGCTCAAAAATGGTATAGAAAACGTTGAAGGGCCTCCAAAGCCTTATGGGCCTCGTCTTTTCTAGCCTTTGCTCTTCTATCCGTTTGAATCTCCTCATTTTCATGTCACAATCTAAGAAATTCTTCAGTGCACTCATAGCAAATTTGTTCTTATGTTACAACTCTCCCGTGAATGATCTCAAATCATTCTTAAAGCTGGGGCTAGACATAAAGATAAATGGAGTGAGAAATAGTTAGAAAAAATATTTGAAATCAATAAAAAAATATCAAAAAGTATGATATTTAAATAATATAAAGAAAAAATAGATCAGTTGATGGATAACATATTATAAAAATCAATATGTAAAATAAAATAAAATAAAAGTTTTAGTGATGTATTTTAAAGATAAGATAAAGAAACCATTAAGCTTGCTCTAACCTGAGTCATACTTAATATAATTTTAGAATGTGCAAATACTGCACACATTTTAAAAAGAATATAACTCATCATTAAAAAATAGATTTTTTTTTATGTGTATTCTACATTTATCCTATTTTTTCAAAAAAAGTGTGCAAGACAGGTTTATTACAGCGTCTCTATTCTGAATGCAAATTGTTAATGTCGTGTTTCGTACACCTTTGAGTCGAATTCTGGCAACTCGAGTCTTGGTCCTCGTCCTCATACCCGCACACTTAAGAAAATAGGGAGTGGGGGTGCCTTGGTGGAGACCAGGGAGTTTTCAATAATTAAGTCAGTCATTTTCTTAATAGATTGTACGAGAGTTTAGAGGAATCAAAGAGAGTTCTTCGTACTTGGGACAACTTTTATTCTAGGTTTTCGGGTGGAGACAACTCATACTTTGCCACAAAGAGTTTATGTTACTTCAACTATTTACCTAGTCAAAATTATTTAATGTAGCGTGACACCTGGTAGCGCCATTAATATAGCGTAGAGTCCAGGGAGTGGTGTCCTTAATACGGTGTGAGTCGTGTGACTCCCTAACTCACATTATTCTGTGGAGCTTCAGTGTAAAGCCTCTCCATGCCTGATGTCAGGAGATTAAGAATTTCCTGTATCTCTCGCTCACTTACGTATATATGTTCTCGAGGGCTCGGTGTCATCGGAGAGTGTTAGGGTGGAGAGTCTCATTTGTCCCTACCTTTAGTCTCTCCCACATGAGGGTTACTTCTTAGGTTGGATTTGCTCATAAGTCGAGTACTCTATAAAGGCCCAAAAACTCCTTTTAAAGAAGGGCTATTGGGCCCGATTGGACTCTCTCCCTCATCACGAGAGATTCCTTACGAGTTAGTTATACGAACCAACAAGGAGGGGAAATCCCCTTACAAATACCCTGTCAATTTCTAGTCCAATAGGAATTCATTCTTACCTTTTATATGGTTCTCATTTTCCTATAGTCGTAACCATTGAGCTTCTATGCCCTTGAAGTGGGTGTTATTACTCTTCTTGGTTCTACCACATGTCAACTCTAAGCTCTTGGTTATACTCGTATGACTTTTCGTTATTTGGTGGTGTCAAAAGATGGCTCTTCTCTCAACTTTATTGGTGCGTTTTCTGACTGTTGGATTTAACTCTTGATTGCGATAGCCCAGTTCCTTTGCCATTGATGGTGACAGGCGACTATTTCT
Organism: Platycarya longipes; assembly: GCA_036559045.1. Taxonomy (NCBI): domain Eukaryota; kingdom Viridiplantae; phylum Streptophyta; class Magnoliopsida; order Fagales; family Juglandaceae; genus Platycarya; species Platycarya longipes. The sequence continues at coordinate 17,147,553 of CM071803.1, read as the reverse complement.
CTCCCACATCATATCACACAGTACAAGTCGTGGGATTCATGCTTGTCCAGCTAGCCTCCGGTAGAGTGTGTGTGTTCCCACAATCTGGGATGCTAACCGTCGCTGGGGCCTATTTAAATCCCACCTCATCATCATTTGAAGCCTACTTTGATTTCTCCTTGTTTATCAGAGTTCTTTGTACTTCTCTTCCTTCTCTTCGAATTCTCCTTCTATATGTATTCTTCCACCTTTCCATTCACATGGCTCCCAAAACTCTTCTTGCCTTGCTCCCAAAAATTCCAACTCTTCTATGTGTATCCTCTTCTCGCCCTCCCCCACCAAACCCTCTGTCTAGTTCCTCATGGACTTCTAGCGATCTAGACTCTTGTGAGGCTCATATTGAGTCACGAAGGTTTGATGGGTTTTCCTGGCCGTCAATGGTGACTCTTAGCGAGTTGAAGTCACTATGGTCAAACTTCAAAGTGCCTAACATATCGAGTTTAAGGTGTCTTCGTCCATTGAAGGCGTAAACAATCTTCTCATTTACAATTAACATCTTCTTGAGTCATTTTTTAGCAAATTTCTTTACATAGAAAATTAATAAAACATCTTATTTTAATTAAAAAAATGGGTAAGATTTGTTATCAAACTTTACCTTTTCTTTATCAAAATCGAGACTAACAAGAATAGTTGGTACAACAAACATTCATATCTCCCAATAACTAAAAGTGTATCATGCATGAATCTAACTAGGTTGGATACGCCTCGTAGGTGGATTTGTATCCTACCATGCTTTCTAACGGCCTTAGGCTACTTTTCTACCGTCCAGTTCACGATGTGCTGGATTTCCTCTGTTTAGTTCTTGCTCAACTCCACCTAAATGTATAGAGGATCTTGGTGTCGTGTTACATCATTTGGCAACGAGCATTGGAGTAGGTAGGTTCTGAGTACCCTATCCTCACTGCTCGTGAGTTTCTACTTACCCACAACCTCTTGAAACAAAATGGCCACATATGTAGCTTCTAGTCTATACATGCTCTGTCTTGTCTAGAGCCTCAGTACAACAGGGTGAAGGGTAGAGTCAATGCTTCATTTTCCTGTCCAGTAGAGGGTGGGAGTTTTTGGTTGGGTAGGTCAACCTCTGCAACCACCCCATTCGTGCCATCTGGGACTATTTGCGAGGACAAGAGCTTTAGACCCTTGGAGACTCCATAAGCGGGATTGAAATCATCCATGCCTGGGTGAAAACCCACCCGAATGCTTTTTTTTTAGGTCCTATTGGATAGGGGCAGCCTTGGAGATACTTGAAACCTCGGGCCAACATGCGTTTTGCTGACCGAATCATATCGATGCAAGAAACCGTTCTACAAGCCGAGGAGCATTCCCCTAGAATACCAGTGAGGGGAAATGGAAAAAGCCCAGGAAAGAATCTCCTGCCAAAAGTTGTTCTGACTTGGGGCCTTTGCCCCCTCCCCTCTTGGGGCAGTCTTCCATTCTGATACTCTTTAGTGGCCAAAGCCATCATCAAAGAGGTAATAGAAGATCGTATCATCCCCCAACACTGCATCTTTTTCTCTTCTCCACGAGAGGCAGGCGATGCTGATTCCCTTAAGCAGGTTCAAGCCGACCATCCAATGGCCAATGTTACATAGCCCGGAGGACTCTCCCAATCAATTCAAAAAGTCTTTCTCTGACCCCACCAAGCAATGTGAGGATTGTGGAACTCTCGCCTAGAAAGGAGTTGCTCTCCTTGTAGTTTTATGATGTACTTTTGGATTGTCTTGTTCAAGAGTTCCAAATCGTAGCCCCATCCCTTAAAATTGACCTCAAAAGTACTCCCTCACCTTTGTCCAAGGAGGATCTTGTCAGGGGCGAGGATTTTCTTAACCGGGTTTCTATTGTGGAGTCTCCCATTGCTTATTCTCCAGAAGTCGAGGTTGTCTAGATTGAGGCCATTTCAAAAGGTGGTGGGGGCGATGACATCGTGTCAAAGAAGGAAACAACAAGGGCAATATCATGGGCTGCGGGGGTTTTGGTGTATGTACTAGAGACTAATGCCATGGCGATATCAGTGGACGTCAATGAAGTTTCAGTTCTTGTTCCCGGGGCTCCATTGCCTTTCACTGGCACCTTCCCAACCTTGGCGTCAACAGACATTAGAATTAGGGTCAGAGTTGGCGAGGGTGGCAAGGTCCTAGCTATTTTGACGGATGTTGGGGCATCTTTGTCCTTCGCTGACACCATCCTGGCCTTGGTGTCAATTGGGACTGGCGTCGAGGCGGGGATGAGAACGGCAAGGTAGACCAAAGGATCCCTCCTCAATCCTAGCATAGATGCGTCGGTGCTTGGATGTTATGGAAGTGATCGATTGTCCACTCACCCAAATGAGTTGTAGGTTGGTTGCTCATTGGCCAATTCAAATGAGTGTGTGTGCTACGAAAGGTGATGGTAAGGGCAAAGGTCGAGGAGGTTTATCCCTGGCAAAGTTCGTAAGGGGCGCTAAAGCATTGGGGGCAATGGTTTCTTGATTGAGAATTGTTCTGAGGAGAGGGGGGATACTGCTCTGAGGTTAGCAATAGACTAGGCCTGTCCTGACCCTATCCAAGAAATGGCTAAAAAGCTAAGTGAATTCTTTTCCAGATTTAGTTACCAATCTTTGGCATGGTTAACCTTTGGCATGTGCAATGTGCAATTCACCATGCCAAGGAAGAGAGGAAGAGAAAATACGAGTTAGAATAAATTCTCGTCAATGTGCAATTCAACTGGTAATGGAGGAGAAATACTCGTCAAGGTGCAATTTAGCCGACAGTGAAGGCAAAAGTGGATAGTTGCTTCATCTCCAAAAAACCCAACTGATATACGACTTGGCGAGGTCCTGGGAGGAGGCAGGTCCATGATGTCTTGAAGCGGGGCTCACTAAGGAAGCGAATGACAGCCTTCCAAAATACTTCAACTGCTAGCAAGAAGAGCTGAAAAGGCTTCGAGTTAAGAATTCACGGCTGGGAAAGCAACACGACTCTGATGCTCGAGTATACAAGTTGCTCAAGGAGAGGTGTGAAGAGCTTTCTCAATTCCTCATAGAAAAGAAAGATTCTCCCAAGGCCAAATCCCAAAGAGTGAAAGGCTTGGAGGTCGAGAACGCTTTGGCCTGTGCTAGAGAGTTTGGCGAGAAGAGTCAAGCAGCAGGGTTGAAAACTTGGCTTATTGAGGTCGACCGTGTGATAGCCGCACATGAAGCTACCATCCGAGACCTATGGTCTCGTCTTGATAATGTTGAAGTTCTCCTCCCTGCCTACACGAGAAGTTATCACACGTATGTTTGGTTTGTGATGCACTTGGTTTTACGGCTACTTGGAGGACTTGGAGAGAATGAGGGTGACCATGTGCTCCTGAATCTAAGAGCAATTTGAGGGCACAAAGAGTGTAAGACCTCCATCCATACATGGCGGTGTTGAAGCAATGTGCGTCAATAGAGAAGAAGCTGATCTTGACCGTACTCTCAAATAACCCCTCCAGTTGAACACTTTTCTCTTATATTTATGTATTGTCATTATAGTCAAAAATGCCTTTGATATATCGTGGATGAGTTCTTACTAAACTGAATGGAGGATTTAACTATGTTAATCCTCTGACCAAACCGGGATGAGTAACTATCCATGCATATTTAAAAAGAGTTTGCATTACAGATTGATGCTTTACTAAAAAGAATCAGGTCATCCGCAAATAACATATGGGATATAGAGGGTCCATTCCTACTAATTTTAATACCCTGAATATTATCCAAATTTTCCTTTAATGATAAGTCTAGAAAATACTTCACTTCCTATGATGAATAAGAAATGTGAAAAGGGTCACCTTATTTAAGCCTCTTGAAGAGTTAAACAACCCATTTGGTTCACTATTGTTGACTACTGAAAAAGATACCATAGTTATGCACGCGCGTATCCATTTGATTCATTTAGAATGGAAACCAAGGCATTTCATAACATTAAGGATGAAATTCCATTCTATATAATCAAAAACATTTTGCATATCAATCTTAACAGTCATGAGCCCATTGGTGTTTTTTTCTTCTTAAGGTGGTGGAAAATTTCTTGGGTCACAATGATATTCTCTTGGATTATATTTTCAGGTAAAAAATCAAATTGATGAAGAGAAATGATTTTGTGAAGAGCTTTTTAAAGCTTACTTGCCAAATTGTTAGCAATCACCTTGAAACAAACATTTGATAGGCTAATGGGTCTGAATTGGTGGACAGTACTAAGTGATTCAATTTATGGGACTAGGAAATTGTGACTATGGTTTAATTATTGAGGCTATGGCCAGTATTGAATAAATCTTGTATGGCTTTAATGAAATCTAGTTTCACTATATCCTAATAGTACTTGTAAAAGAAGCCAGTAAACCGTCAAGGCCTAGAGCTTTGGAAAAAAGGAATTTGTTTGCTTAATGAAAGAATTTCTTTATCATAAATTTTGCAAAGGTCCTCATTTCCCTAATTTGAGATTTGATTAGGGAAGAGATATCAAGTGCGTTCAAGAATTTAGGCGTAGTTGTTTTGTATATGTTCTTAAAATGTTCCAAGACCATGCTCTATGATGCAGATTGGGGGTAATGGGGTCCTTCAAGAAATTTGGTCTTTATTTCTCTTGACAAATGCGATATTTCAACTCTCATCAATGGCCCATATTGAGAGATTTCGAGTACAATAGAAAACAGAGGGCAAGCTTGAGATAGGTGTCCCAAACATCCATAGGCATAATAGAAATCTAAAAGTTTTTCATATTTGATAAATATCTCTTTTAGTTTATGGTTTAGCCTTGAGAGCTCAAAACCTTCTGGAAGAGGTTTTTTTATGTTGATTTCCACCTTGTTTAGCATATATCTTCTAAGTATTACACCAGGTATAGAAGCTTTGTCTACTTCATTGAGGTTTCCTAACACTTGTGCTATTCTCTTAGCATTACATTTTGTGATTATTTCTATCGAAAGTCCATGGATTTGAACCCAAAAAACTATATAAGTCAGAGCTATTTCATGCATACTAAGCCCTGGTGGCTAGCGCTTTAGGACCAAATGACATTCCTTGAAATTCCATGGATAATTTGGCTCGCACCCTCTTATTGTCTTCTTTGTTTGGAAATGTAAATAGGAAGGCATTAATATTTATATCCTATTATGAGACCTAAGATAGAGTTCCAAAAATCTTTTATTGTTGCATGAAAGGTGTTTGTTCAAGATTTTTGAGGATATCAACTTCCATACCAAAGTTAAATTGGAAAAATGATTGATAGGGCCTACCTCTGGTATAAATTAGAAATCACTCCAATAGAGTCCTTTCTAGAGTAAGATTTTTTTTTTCTTAATCCCTTGACTGAGAACTCTGTCTCCCTACATGGTGGAGTTTGCATACGTGGTGGAAATTGACCTTTATACTTGTGGGAGTGACTGAAATTAATTATTGACGAAGATAGTCCAGTTGTTTTATCTGACAAGTCATTGAAATTAATTTCCTTTTAATCTTGTTATTACTGATAATAATTTCAATATAGAAGCCTTTAGATCAACAATGCCTTAAGTTTGAAGATTAGATGGTTGAGTTCATTTCACTGATACTGGTGAAAGCAAGTTTCTTATAAAGTTTTAAAACATCTCAGATTTAAGGAAGATTCTATGTGGTAGACCACAAACATTTGACCGATCTTTGATTGCCATTCAGAAAGTGGATGAAAGCATTCCAACTAGTTATGTTGTTTTCTCTCACAATCCCTTTCGAGTTTGTGGCAACTTGCATTACCAAAAAAATATCTCTTATTATGTAGAAATCCTAGAATAATTGTTTGTTAGTGGATGATCATATTCGTCGTGCAAGTATTCCATTGATCTCTAAGTGGACAGCTGTAAGTTCAAAGAATATGAGGATTAGAATCATATTTTGGCACTTGGGACTTTTGCTGAACAGGTTTGGAGCATTTGTTGCTCAACTCTTGATATACCTACAATGGCTGGCCGAACCTAAAGAGAAAAAATCAAAAGTTGGTTTAGGCGTGCTAAAATTACCATTGGCCAATTATTTGGTCTTTTGTCTTACATAATTACCTAGAAATTATGGATTAGGCAATGCAATGCTAGAATGGATAGAAAGCAAGAGTCTGTACAATCAGTGTGGAATTCTGTTAAATACTGGTTTGCATCTTACACTTTGTCTAAGCAAGATGAGGAAGTTTTGTTTTTGTTTAATCTACTTGTTGAGCAAAAACCTTCTACTTACTTGACTATGAAATGGATGAAACTGAAGGATGGATGGTATAAGTTGTGGATGAAAGGTCAATGAGGAATCTGGGCTTGACAGGTGTAGAATAACCAATTCAAGATTCTAATGGGGATTTAATTTCTAGCTTTGCAATGAATATAGGAAATTAGTCAAATAATGTTGCTAAATCTTTTAGCTTGCTTCAAGGTATAACAATTGTGAGATTTTTGGGGATACAAAGCATAGAAATAGAGATGGATTCGACGACTATGATTGAATGGATGCAGAAGAAAAGGTGTGATCTTTGGTACTTGGAAGACTATTGGGATGAATTGTTCAAACTGCTTGTTGGTCTCAACTACGATTTTCAGCATGTTTATAGGGAGTGTAATTATTTGGCTAATGGCTTTGCACGTTTGGGTGCCATGGGTATTAATAAAACTTAGAATAATAGCTTCAATTTACCTTCGTTACTTAGAGGGAATTTTCGTTTGGATAAGGTCAAATGCTTTTACATTAGATAAAAAAGTCCTCTACTTTAGATCCTTTGTTTTTGGACGTATTTTTTTTTTTATGTCTTTAGTCTTTGTTTAGATGGTTTATGATTGTTTTGTTGATGCTTAGGATGATTTATGTTTTGGTTTGTTTGTAAATTTCATATGTCTTGGTTGGTACCACAGTATTCCTCTATCATAAGTGAGGTTTTTTTTAATAAATTTGGGTAGAGGTCACTCTTGAACATATGACTTTTGTCACTTTGGGGAAAAAAATCCTTCTGAGTACAGTTGCACAACATGCCACTAGCTGGTATGAATAAACATTATAGGAATCTCATTGTTTCTGCAATGGGACAGGTCCTAGAGGTGGGAGTCGATGAGGATGGAATGGGTTGTGGTAACTTTTTTAGGGTGAAAATGCAAGTTGACATCACAAAAATCTTGCCTCGTGGTAGGTGGATCCAAGGTACTCATCAAAAGTCATGGATTGCTTTCAAATAGAAACATCTCCATAACTTTTGTTTCAAGTGTGGGGTGCTAAAACACAAGGGAAGGGGATGTCCTTCGTTCAAATTGAATGAAGACTTGCCAATGCAATTTGGTTCATATCTAAGGGCTAGTGCATCCAAGTTATCAAGAAATTCAAGAGATATGGTGATAAGCCAGTTGCCACATAGTTAGGGGGAGATTCTCGCCTCCAATCCATGGCATAAGAGGAGGATCAGAGCCAAAAAGGAAGGTGGTCTGGATTGGAGGTTTTCTTGGCAAATTCTCAGCTAAAAAATAAGGGGGGGGGGAGGGGAAGATTATGGACATCATCTAGTGATCTTCACAAAATCTTATTCAGGCTCAAATTCCTCCGAGGGTCAGTTTCATTTTATGGATCCTTTAGCTAATTCAGATTCAGAGGGATTCATCTCCAAAACTTTCTCTTTCAATCCCGTTAATGATCAACATCCAAGTAAGCATTCTACTTACTGTCTTGGTAATTTTTCTCAATCTGCTGATTTGGCTCGAGAGAATGTGGAGCAATTACTGCGATAAGTGAAGTCCATCTTAATGTTATTAGTAAACCTTTGGTTGCTAATGACTAGATAAGGCCTGGGGAAATCAATCTTGATTTAATTTATTTTTTGAGAGCAATGTGACAACTCTTAATGCCCAATGCTCAAACCATTGTCCCATTATTCTATATGCTAAAACTATTTTGGATTTTAGGGAGAAGAAATAAAAGCCTTTTAGATATGAAGCTAATTGGGGCTCTTGTGAAGACTGTGGTGTTTTGATTAAGAGGGCTTGAGATGGTGCAGAGTTCTAAAATACTAGAAGCCACAAAAGGTCAAAAAAAGTGCAAGGAGAATCTGATGCAATGGAGCAAAAATTCATTCAAGAACCAAAGGAAGTTCATAAATACCAAGATCAATCAGATAAAATAGCCCAAAGTAATGAATAGAAAGGTACTGCAATGAGGAGATTATTATGTCAGAATGGAACTTGATAAGTTGCTAGAAGAGGACATAAAATAGAAACAAAGAGCCAAGCAAACATGGCTCAATGAGGGTGATAGAAATACCAAGTTCTATCACATGTGTATCAATCAAAGGGGGAAAACAAATGTCATAAACAGGATCTCTAATGAAGAAGGAATAACTATTGATAAGCCTTAGGAGGTGAGTATGTTGTTTCAAGATTTCTTTGAATTTATTTACTATTTATCATACCAAGCATACAAAAAAATGTATCATTCTTTGGAGACTTCAATGACAAATGAAATGAATGCCTCTCTTACTATGCACAAATTTATGACAGAAGTGGAACAAGTCTTTAGCATGAATGGCTTAGGATCCCTTAGACCTGATGACTTTCCTGCTTTTTTCTATCGAAAGCATTGAGATGTTGTAGGTCATGGGGTATGCTCAGCAATACAAGACGTTTTTAGTTCTAGCTCCTAGCCTAGGGACTTTAATGTAACTCACATTGCATTAATTCCAAAGGTTAATAACCCAACCAAAGTCTCTAAATATCAACCCATATCAGTCTGCAATGTTATTTATAGAATACTAGCAAAAGTATTGGCAAACAAGTTGAAGCTTCCTTTCTCAACTTATGTTCCCCTTCTAAAGTACCTTTGTCCCAAGCAGATTGATCACAGATAATACCATTGTGACTTTTGAAATCATACACACTATAAATAATCTCTTAAAGGGTAGAGAAGGCTACATGATACTAAAATTGGACATGAGCAAAATTTTTGATAGACTTGAGTGGTATTTCTTAGAAGTAGTGATGAGATGGGATGTGTTCATCAGTCACCTACTCAATCCTCATCAATGGAATCTCTCAAAGTCCATTATTTCCCTCTAGAGGCATTCGATAAAAGGACACACTTTCACCTTACTTATTTATCTTATGTGCAAAAATTCTAAGTTGATTCAAAATGCAGAAATTATAAGTGCAATTACAGGAGTCCTTATTGCCTGATCTAAATTGCATGTAAATTATTTGTTTGCATATGATTGTCTCTTGTTTTGCAAGGCAAACCCTTTAGAATGGAGGAAATTAGTTTTCTTATTGCAGCCTTATGAGCAAGGTTTAGTTCGAAGACTCAACAAGATAAAACTTCTATCTTTTTCAATAAAAACACAAAAACTAAAGGTAAGGACCTTATCATAGTAGTAGTTGGTATCAAATCTTCTCAATCCTATGACAGGCATCTTGGCCTACCAACTAAGATAGGGAGGGATAGAATTAAAGATTTCAAAAGTATTCTTGATCGTGTGAAAAGCAAAATGAGCAATTGAAAGTTGAAGCATTTATCTCAAGTTGGAAAAGAAATTTTAATCAAAGCAGTCTTACAAACAATCTCAATCTATAGCATGGGAGTTTTTAAACTTCCTAAATACATTTTGGTGGAGCTTGGCAGGCTGTTTAGACCATACTGATGGGGTCAAAAGAAGGAAGAAAGCATGATTAACTGGTGCTCTTGAAACCACGTGAGGAAACATAAAGCAATTGGTGGCCTAGAATTTAGGGACCTCTAGTTCTTAAACTTGGCTATTCTTGCTTGCCTAGCAGGGTTGGAGGTTGCTTCAAAATCCTAAGTCCTTAGCAACCAATGTCTTATCTACAAGGTATTGCTCTAATGGGGATTTCTTGCAAGCAAAAATAAGAAAAATGCTTCCTTCACTTGGATAAGTATAATTTATGCTAAGCCTCTTCTTGAGGCAGACATGATATGGTGCATTGGAAATGGAGGCAAGACTAGAGTATGGCAAGATAAGTGACTGCCATGTTTGACTTTTTATAAGACTCAAGGCACTGTCAAAGATCTTGACCTTGTGGTAGTTGTGGCACCATTGATTGAACCTTCTATTATGTCATGGAGAGTTGAGACTCTGAAGGCACTATTTCCTACGATAAAGTTAATATTATCATACAAATATCAATCAGCTTGTATAACAGTCCTAATAAACTATGGAGTGGCATTAAGAATTGTTTATTTTCAATAAAAAGTGCTTACAACTTGCAAGTGGCATTTCAATAGACATCACAGGGCCAATCCTCCTATTATACTTGTCATGACAAAAAATGGGGAAGAATTTGAAAATTACTAATAATGCTAAAAAGTTGTTTTTATGAAAAGCTTGCCATAATGCTTTTACCTACAAGAACAAAACTAGGGAAAATGAGAATACTAGAAGATTCCCCATCTATTTTCAATCTATTGAAATTGTAGAGCATGCCCTTTGAGAATGCCCCTCAGCAAATAATGTGTGGAGCTGCTGCTCAATGCAATTACAGAAGAAGGAAACCATCCAAAATTGTGTCAACTATATGGTTCTTGACATATTTTCTTATATGGTGGAGGATCTTCAAGTTGAATTTGCTATAGTAATCTAAAAGATTTGGAAGAGAAGAAATGAAGTAATCTTCAAGCAGAGTTTTACTAGTCCTACAGCCCTTTCAACTCAATCAAATAGAAGATGGAGGAGTTGAAGGTACTAAAGAAAAAGAATCTAATTTTGATCAATTATTTGAGAATTCTAAGACTTAGTTGGTGGCTCCCCCATGGCTTCTACAAGATCAATTGGAATGTTAGTGTCACTAAACAAATACGTACAAGTGTAATTGGAATGGCAATCAAAGATTGGGAAATTAAAATCATTGCAACAATGAGGATGGAAAAAACTTTATTCTTGAACCCCCCATCTTGCTAAGTCTTTTACTACTCAGCAAACTATCCACTTTGTTGCAAATATTGGTCTTAGAAAGGTCATGCTCGAAGATGATACCCTTCAAGTGATGAATGAAATGAAGGGTGTGGATGAAAATTAGGCTCAAGCTAGTCTACTTTCCATGGATACAAGGAAGAAAATGGATTTTATTTTTGGTCTATTCCACATGTTAAAAGAGCATCCAATGAAATTGCTCATGTTTTAGCTATAAGCATGTTATTGACATTGATGATATCCTTATAGAGCTAGAATAAATCCTAAATTATATGACCATTTGGTTCTTTCTTGGGGAATAAATCTACTATTATTCCTCTTTAAAAAAAAATAGAGATCACTCCATTAAAAGGTTCTGCTTGATTTATAAGCTTATTAATAAGCCTGGGCTTCAATTTCGTCAAAGTTAAAACAATGCCCTCTGACCTCCTACTCATGTCGAAGTCGAAATCTAAAATCCCTTGTTAACTCCGACAAAGAGTCAAAATTCTGATCAAAGTCAAAATTTCCACTTCCAATCAAAATCCCTTATTATACAAAAAATTTGGTGTAAAAAAGAACCAAAAAAATGAAGAATGGAATTCATCTACCTCATTTCCATCAAAAGCCTTCACTTTAGTCCGGAAGCCTTTGTCTTTGTGGAAATAACACAGTGAAGCCTTTATCTACCTTGAGACCGTTAACAGCATCGACAAAATCACAAAACCCATTGCCTTGTGGGTCATCAAAGTAGAGTCACTAGAGAGGGAAGAGAAAAAAAAAAAGAATAAAGGAGTTTGGATTTTATGAATAAAAATAGATGTCCTCGAATGGAAGAATGAAGATGGCTGGAGTCGACAAGTCACCTATATGCCCTAATTAAACCACACCGTTTAAGCATTTCTAAAAACAAAAATGCAGGAGGAAAAAACAGGCATGGAAATCAAAGGGATAAAACATATGCCTACACCATTACACCACTTGACCAGTTGGATATAAATAGTCAAAATTTAGAATCAAAGTAACTTCGAATTCAACTTCTAAACTCCAATTGGAATTAGAATTGAAACGTCCGTAATTTTGCACAGCTCTATTTGTCGAAGTGTTATCCAGATACGTTTAAAATGTTCAGTGCCGAATTCTATGGTGTGGATTATGTTGGGGGGTGGGAGCGATTAATAAGAGATACGAAGGCTGGCTGCTTATGAATGAGGGGGGTTTTGTGGAGTTTGGAGGTTTGATGGATATCTAAGTAGGTTTGTAGGGGAATTCTACTAAGAGAAGAATTTACCCAAATATGGGGCAAGGGAACTCATCCTAGAGAGAGCTTGAATATATATTTAGTGATTGAATACATGCCAGCAGATTATTCATATATCTATTTTAATTTCATAATTGAAATGGTTTTGGGTCGTGCTAAATACACAATAGTCGTGAACCACGTGGAGACACAGAGGGAAAGAGAGAGAGACCCAGGTGGGCTCGAACCACCAACCTCCCAAACCTCTTAAACCGAAGAGGTTTGAGCGCTCTTACCATTTAGAGCTTATGGATCCATTTGACTTCACCTATTAACGTAATCAGAAGACATTAATTTTACCAAATCGACCCTCTGTTTTCCGACTTTTCCTTTTAAGCATATTTCAAGAATTTGAAAATATTTATCGAAAAATAAAATAGACTACATATGATAAGTTTCATAATTTTTGGTCCAAATATACAACATTTAATAAGTTGCGCATAAAAAATCATCCTTAATATACAGTCGTTAATCTAATTTAATAAGTTGTCCTTCCCGTTAAGCACTCTTATTTAATTTAAAAACCTAAGCTTATTTATCAAATTGTATGACAACTATAACATATCATATTTAGAAATGGAAAATAAATTTTTGTAGATTAATAAACGTCTTTAATTTAAAAACATTCTCAGGGAATTGTCAGCGCCGTTACATGGATTAGTAGTGAACTCGGGAGGGCCGTGATTACATTTATTCCCTTTATTAATTTTTTAAATTTTTTGTTCAACATTTTCTTTCTTGATTTTTTTTTAACTAATGCATTTTTCTATTCATTATGCATATATTTGATAAAAGAAGATCGATAAAAATTAAGAAAAGTGGCGTGAACAGTAAGATGGGTAGCTTTTCACAAAAAGATTAATAAGGTCTCCAGCACCCCGAACGTTCAGAACATAAAAATGGGCGCTACCTTTTTCCTTGCAAATAATGTCTTTAATTATTTTTAAAAATAGACATACGCAAATAGCCAATTTTAACCTTTAGATAAAATAAAAATAATATACATGGGACAGGTAACATACTATTACATTCTCTTAAAAATATATAAATATATTACTAGGTAAAGATATACGAATATACTTCTAAATATCCAACAGACAACGTGTCCAAAGACATACAGCAGCAGCACAACTGTTGAACAAAAGTTTCAGGGGTCCTAACTAGGCCTGTTCATCCGGGCCAGATTATTCCCGGCCCAGTTTCAAATTTTAATATATTTTTTAATATTTTACCGGAACCGGCTGAACACCCTACCCATAACCCTTACGTTAATAACAGTTTCTGATAAAGATGTTAAAGCAGTAGTTATATTGCCAAACCGAGCCTTTTATTAGCCTAACAGATAAATATACCAATCACACAGATATTGCACCTGAGTGTATGCCAAACTCTTGAGTCAATTTGATGCTCAATAATGACACAATTTCCAGCCCCAAATGGTATTGGATTATCAATTAAGAGCCTGTTCAGGCACAAAACAAGAAAAGCCCCACCTGAAGAAACCAGAACTACGTTAGTTACTTCCTTTTAGTAGTGACCAAACTAAGCGATCATTCCCGGTGTATTCAAACGACAAATCAGCACCATCGGTGTTCTCAAAATGCAATAGCTATATCAAAACATATCAATCGCGAAATATAATTATAAATCACTTTCTGGGAAACTTCAATCATCATGAGTCTTATATTACCTCAAAGAGTATTTATTATACCCAGAGCTTGAGAGTCCTTCCGCTTCACTTGAGTCGCAGTCATAAAACTACACGATCGGTACGGAATTCTTCTGGCATTCCACATGTAACATCACTGGCCCCGAATTGAAGCCGAAGAAAAAGCAACAGCCTAGATCCAACATGAACAGCAGCAACTCTAGGGACACGAAGCAGAGCCCGATTTCATTCTCTTAGGAGCGCATTTCTTTGTAGATGGGAGGCTAATTATCGTTATCCACAACTAATTACGGAATGTACCATCGAGACTCACAAAACCGATACCCAACAACTTACAAACAGATCCACCTTAAAGTGGATTCCAACAATGAATACCCTGAAGAAAAATAAACCGTATAAAACACATACTAACATTTCAAATTGAGACTCAAGAACGAGCTTGTCAAAAATGAATCCACTGCAAAATATACGTTATTCTTGGTGAGATTTGGATACCGAGTTTTGTAGCAGTTTCGTAGAAATAGTTAGAAATCGTACCCATATGCCATATTGTAGATAACCGCTTGTATTTGATTCAATTTTAATAAAAAAAAATTGATCACAGCAACTAAAACCAGTTAGAAGGCCAATTCCGGGCGTATTTGCTGGTTTTGCACCATGTAATTCCCGTGACTAAATTCATTCCTGTAATGTAATACAACTCTGGAAAAAGAAAAAATTTGGCAAACAAAATGCACAATTTTACGCTTACAGTTTGAATTGATAGATTCTTCAAATCCTTATGATTACCATGCGTACTTTCATCATGTAATTCCTATGACTAAATAAATTCCTGTAGTTTATTACAACTCTGCAAAAAGAAAAAATTTGGGAAACAAAATGCACAAGTTTACTCTTACAGTTTGAATTGATAGATTCTTCCAATCCTTATGATTACCATGCGTACTTTCATCATGTATCACTTGGGTAGAAGCATGTAAAAGACTTACAAATAGATTGAAACAACCGAGATTAACTTGATATAAAAGATTAAATTGAGATTAAATAGCAGATGGTAACTTTGGTATTAGCTTGATATAATAGATTGAAGTACCTTTGGGATGGAAATCTGGAAGAGCGATCCGATCAGTGCATACCCAAATAGGGCAGCCTCGTCTTTATAGCGTGTTTGCGTCAACGATGAAGCCACAGACAACGGAACATTTAGCGAACCAACAACGTTAAGTCGTGCAGAAAGGGTGTGTGAGAGAGAGTGAGAGAGACAGAGACGCACACAGAGCGTGAGACCACGCCCATGGAGGGAGACCGGCCCCAAATGAGAAAAAAAAAACTCAAGGGCCGTCTCCCCCCCAAAACCAAAAAGAAAATTTTTATTAAATGTATTTGACCTGCCAAGCAAGCGCACCTGTCATGGCAAAGGTCGATACATGGCAATACCTTACAAGATCATACCTGGTGCTCATAAATCTCAAACCATCCTTGCCTTTTAATAGATCGTATTGATGAGATAACAGACTATAATATAATAATCAGGCAAGGAATTAAAATATGACACGTACTATGAAACCCCACTATAATATTCACAAAGTCAACCGCAAATGACTTCTTCAGTATCACCCTCGTTTAGATCAACAGAATCCAGGTCCAGCCACACAATCCGTCCATCCGTCCCAGCCGATGATTAGTCGTTTGAGATTCTGAAATTCAATCAAGATTATGGAACATAAGAGACCAAGAAACACAAGAATCCAACCACGACAGAAAAGAAAAGAATACAAACAAAGCCATTCAGTTTGCTACCTGTTTCACATTTCCAAACCAAAATAAATCTTCGGAAATAAAGAAGCAACAGATCCAACGCCGTTCACCATTTCCATCCGATTCATAATCGTTCAAGATTCTAAAATTTAAGAGACACTATCGTATAAGAGATCAAGAATAACCACGACAGAAGGGAAAAGAATACGGACAAAGCCATTCAGTTCGGTAACTCTTTCACTGCTCCAAACGAACATAGATCATCCAAGATATAGAAATACGCAAGAGATCCAGTTTCGATCTCGGTTTGCTGCGAGCAAAATAAAACACACCCGTCTCTATTAAGACTTCAAAAAATCCAAAATAACTATTAACAGATAACAGAAACGAATATCTTTCTACATGAGATATCTCCATACCCGTCGTGGTCATCCAAACTCCATCGATCTAAAGCGAGAACGAATCAAAGTCTGTGATAGAAGAGCCCAGTGATCAAAACCGGAATATAGCACGAAACGGCAAAAAATTTCCATTGAAACACAGGCAGAGAAACGATCTAATCGAATCTCGAGCCGGAATTGAAAGAAAAGCCAAGATGAAGAGCAGATCTGGGAGCAAGAGGGAATAGGTATTATGCAGAGGAAGAACAGCTGCAGCAGATGAAACAAAAGGCTAACGGAAGAAAAGAAAGGGAACAAATTTATAGAGGAATCTAGGGTAAATCTAACGGTTATAATTGTTTGACATAAAGAAAGATAGACGGCTGGATTTTCTCGGAAAACAAGGCAAAAGATTAGGGTACAGGCGTTCACGGCTCTCGCACGAGAGAATTTTCTCGAATCTCTATCGAGTTTGTTGGGTAGATATTTCTCTCTTCCCCCATCAAAAATAAATAAATAAAAAGATATTTCTCTCTTCCAGAATCCACACTTTCCGGAAGCTTTTATCAAATATTATCTCTTAAATTATATTTGTGGAAGCGGAGTAATTTTTTTGTAAAAATTAAATAAATATAAAATTACTTAACTTTTATTTTTTATTTTTTATTTTTTATTTAAAAAATAAAAGTTAAGTAATTTTATATTTATTTAATTTTTACAAAAATTAAATAATTACATAATATTTTTGTAATTTATGATCATATCTATTATTATTTATTAAAAATAAATTTTTAAAAAAATATATAAAAAATTTATATACTATAAAAATATATTTAATATTGTTTTTTTACTTTAAAATAAATAATATTTTTAAAAAAATATAATACTATAAAAATAAAATAATATCATTATGTTTTATTTTATATTTTTTAGAGAAGTCATTTCACTTTTAGTGATAAAACAAAAAAATTACAGATCTTACAATCAGATAAAATCAAGTACAATCAACTAGCAAATAAACTTCTTTTGCTAAACAATGAGCTAAATTGTTGTTACTTATTCTGATAAACAAAATTTTTCATTGATCTATATTAGACAAGATAACTTTGGTATCATTTAAAATTAAATGGACACCATCCCATCCTTCTATTTATTGATTCAGAGTTTTGACAACTCGTTGATTATCTCTTTCTAATATCACTTGGTTGAGCCCCAAATCTCTTGCCAGAATTGTTACTTCTAAGCTTATGCAGGTAAAAGTTCTATAAAGTCAAACTTTGACAGTTTTTTTTGTGTGCAGGGTGTTACCTGTGTGCAGGGTGGTATTTCAGACTATCAAATCCACACCTACTCTATTACACTGTTATGGATTGAATTTAGGGTAGCATCTTAATTTATTTTAGTAAAGTCATGAGAGGGAGGGCTCCATTATTGCTGATTAAATTGAACTACTTTAAATTTCATTTAAATTTAAAAATGAAATGAGATGAATTATGAATAATAATAAAATGAGTGGTTGAAATGAATTGAAATTTGAAATGAGTTAAAAGTATGAAATAAATTGTAAATAGTAAAACCCAATTTGTAAAACAAATTGAGCCTTATTGGAGGGTCAACTGCATAGTTGTGCATCTTGGAATTCTTGCAAAGATAAACTTTCATTGTTGGTTACTTGTGAGGAATGTAGAGATGTCTATTCAAATATCCACTTGTTTCTTTTTAGCCAAATGCCCCGAGAGATCATAGTGAAGATTTTCATTTGCTATTGATCACACTGGCAATTTAGTTGATCAAAAAGTTCCCTGAAAGAAACTGCACCCTTATTTCTTTTTTGCAATCCTCTTGGACCTTGACTCCACACATCTTTAGTTGATTTACAATTCCACAAGGCATGGGTTGTTGAATCCTCTTCTCTATTGCAGATTGGGCATATTGAAGAATCAATAATACTCTTCTTGAATAAATTCAACCTGGTAGAAAGGGATTCTAAACATGCTCTCCATATAAACACTTTAGCAACATTAGGAATATTGAATTTCCAACAACTGGTCCACCCATACTGTGTTTGTAAAGGCTCTGTGGTCAGATCGATCATCAATAAAGAAGTTTTAAGGTTGTTCCTGTCATAGATTTAGACCAATAGAGTCGAACCACATAATTTCTAGTGTTTTTGTTTACTTTCTTTTATTGTTACATACTTTTATTGTTTATATTCTGCTCTAGCTTATTTATAGTAGTTTTCTGTTGCCAATAAACTATTATTGACCAAAGATTTTGTTTCTTGAGTTAAAACCTAAAGAGAACTCAAGGGTTGTTTCATATTCTATAGGGACGACAAAAATTGATGTTGAGAAGTTTACGGGAGATAATGATTTTAGACTTTGGAGAATTAAGATGAGGGCACTGCTCATCCAATAGGACTTGCAGGATGCCCTCCTTAGTAAAAAGAAATTGGTCTCCTCTACTATGGCAAGGAAAGAAGTTGTTCACAAAGATATTCTCTAAACAGCCCACATTGCTCTAATACTCTTTCTTGGAGATAAAGTCTTGAGAGATTGCAAAAAAAAGAGACTATTGTGGGTATATAGTTAAAACTAGAAAACTTGTATATGACTAAGTCTTTAGCAAATAAACTTCATAAGAAAACTAGATTTTATACCTTTAAAATGGTCCCATGAACATTTGTAGGGGAACACCTTGATGAATTAAATAAGATTATATTAGATCTGGCTAACGTAGATATCAAGAATGAGGATGAGGGCCATGAGTTCTTTGGACTCCTCCTATCTGAACTTAAAGGAGGCCATAATGTATGATAGAAAGACTCTTATCCTAAATGAAGTGCAATTTGTATTACATGCTAGGGAATTACAAAATAAGGAAGATACCAAATAAGAACATGGTGAAGGTCTGTCTGTTAGGGCAAAAACAGAAAAGAGAAGTTAAAGAGGAAAGTTAGAAAACAAGAAAAATAGATCTAAGTCAAAAGGAAAGCAACTGAAATATTTTTTGTGTCATAAAGAATGTCACTTTAAAAGGGATTACCCTGATAAGAAATTGAATGCAGGAAATAAAACCAAAGAAAAATGGGATGCCTCTATGGTGTTAGAGGGTTATGAGAGTGTTGAGGTGTTGAATGCGACTGAGGTTGACTTAGGTAGAGAGTGAATTTTAGACTTTGGATGTGTATTCCACATATGCCTCATTAGGAATTGATTTGAAACCTTCACTGAACTGGAAGGGGGGCATATGATCTTACGAAATAATAAATCCTGCAAAATCATGAGAACGTGGTCTATTAGACTGAAAATGTATGATGGCATGGAGAAACTTTTAAGGGAAGTCAAGTTTATACCTGAACTGAAGAGAAATTTAATTTCTCTAGGCATGCTTGATCAATCAGGTTGTACCTTTAAGTCTGAGGCAAAGACTATTAAGGTCACTAGAGGATCTCTTATAGTTGTGAAAGGAGTGATAAAAAAATGGCCTATACACCATAGTTGGAAAAACAATTGTTGGGGAAGCATCTCCTATGCAGAACACAGTTGAGGATAAGGCTATGCTTTGACATAGGAGACTAGGACATGCTCGTCAAGTGGATCTTTTAAAACTACAGAAACAAGTTTTACTAATTAATGCAAACCTAGGGAACTTGCCTTCTTGTGAAAATTGCATTTATGGAAAGGCAAATGGGATTAGCTTCAAAATAGCAACTCATTTGACTAAATAGACCCTAGATTATGTCCACTCAGACCTTTGGGGACCCGCAAGAGTAAATTCTCATAGTGGAGGGAGTTACTTTCTCTCCATCATTGATGATTACTCTAGGAAAGTCTGGATTTACATTTTTCAATATAAAAATGACACTTTTGAAAAGTTTAAAGAATGGAAGTCATTAATGAAAAATCAAGTAGGTAGAAAACCAAAGACTTTAAGGACAGATAATGGTTTAGAATTTCTATCTAATGAGTTTAAAAACTTATATCAAAAGGAATGGATTCTAGTTGAGAGAATGAATAGAACCATTTTAGAAAGGGTGAGATGCATGTTGTCTAATTCTGGGTTACCAAAATATTTCTGGGCAAATGCTAATACTACAGTAGTTCATTTAATTAATAATACTCTTCCTCTACAATAGGTTTTAAATCCCCACAACAACTATAATTTGGGAACCTCTCATCTATGATTATTTAAGAATTTTTTGTTGTGTAGCCTATGCACATTCAAGAACTAATAAACTGGAACTCAAGGCACTTAAGTGCATTTTTGTATAGTATCCTAAAGGGATTAAGGGATATAAACTCTAGATAGATGAACCTGGTAGGTAGAAATGCATCATTAGCAGGAATGCGACCTTTAATGAGTCTCAGATGACTCAGGTACAGAAGGAAAGTATTGAACATAATCATGATAAGTCCTTAGGGGGATTACAGCTCTCAATGGATCCACAAAATGGCCAAGATAGAAAATCTGATAAATCAATCTCAGAAGACTTGGATCGAGGTGGAGTTAACTCTTACATTTTAGTAAGAGATATGCAAAACAAATGTGATTAAACCACCTTAGAGATATAGTTAGGCTAAACTCACAACTTTTACATTGACTATAGCCGATGAGGTAGTTTATTAAGAACTAAGGTCTTATAAAGAGGCAATGGAAAGTAAAGAATTTTCAAGATGGATACTTGTCATACATGAGAAAATGAAGTCTCTTAATAAGAATAAGAACAAAATCAAATGGGGTTAAATTGGTTGGATCTAAATGGATTTATAAAAGTAATGAAGGCATACTAGGAGTAGTGGGGACTAGGTACAAAACAAAGCTAATAGCTAAGGGCTTTACACAGAGAGAGTGAATTGATTTTAATGAAAATTTCTACATGTGGTTAAGCATAGTTCTATTAGACTACTTCTTTCTTTCACAACCTATGAGGACTTGTACTTAGAACAATTAGATGTTAAAACTGCCTTCTTGCATGGAGAGCTTGAAGAGGAAATTCATCTGCAACCTCCCAAGGATTTTACTAATGAGATTAAAAATGATCAACTGTGTTTACTTTAAAAATCTTTATATGGACTTAAATAATCTCCTAGGCAATGGTACAAGAGATTTAATACACACATGATAAGTAATAGTTTTAAAAGGAGTTGCTATGATAATTGTGTCTATTATAAGGAAGTAGAGGGAACTCTTATATATCATCTACTGTATGTAAATGATATGCTAGTAACTTATAAAGATACTAATCTAATTGAGCAAGTTAAATGCATGTTAAAATCAAAATTTGAAATGAAAGAATTTGTTCGTGCTAGTAGAATTTTGGGAATGAAAATTGTAAGGGATAGAAAAGAAAAATATTTGCACCTGTCACAAAAAACTTACACTTCAAAAATTCTTAAAAGATTTAGTATGGACAAAATAAAATCAGTAAATACACCTATAGGTCAACATGTCAGGTTATCTGTAAATCAGGCCCTTAAAATAGAGTCAGAGATTAACTTTATTCAACAAATCCTCTATGCTAGTATGGTGGGGAGCATAATATATGCAATGGTCTATTTCAGACCTGATCTTACCTATGTTGTGAGTATTGTTAATAGGTTCATGAAAAATCCTGGAAAGTCTCACTGGCTAGCTATTAAATGGGTTCACCAGTACCTATTTGGTATTGTTAATTTACGACTGAAATATAGGGATAATGTTGAGATAGTGTGAGTTGAATGGTTTTGTAGACTCACATTATGTTGAAAATGTTGATACTAGGAAGTCTCTAACAGGTTCTGTGTTTACAACTTTTGGGGAGCTATTAGTTGGAAGTCAAACTTACAATATGTGGTAGTTCTATCCACAACAGAAGCTAAGTGTATTGTCATGACAGAAGCAATAAAAGAAGTCATATGGTTAAAAGGAATAGCAAATGAGCTAAGGATATTTAATGAAAATATCACTGTCTACTATGATAATCAAAGTACCATAGACTTAGCCAAAAACTAGGTATACTATGAAAGGTTCAAATATATGAATATTAGGCTTCACTTTGTAAGGGATATCATAAAATCTGGGGAAATTGGTGTGGAGAAGATCCCAACTAAAGACAATCCCTCAGACATGATGATTAAGTCTCTTTCATCAACTAAGTTCAGACATTGTTTGAATTTAACTTGCATGGAATCTATTGGAGGTCCCTAAATAAGGAGACATTGCACGAACAACCAAGAGGAGGATGGAAAGCTTGGAAGGATAAATGCTTGCCAAGGTGGAAAATTGTTAAAGTCAAAGTGTCAAACATTTTATTTACTTCTGATTTATTGACAACAATTGAGTTGAATACACCTTTTATGTAAAACAATATGCTGAAGAATAATCAAGTCTGTTGTGGTCATGTGCCATGCTTGTGACTTGTAACTATTATACTGATAAGAAGAAAATGAAGGCCTCTGGATGTAATACACGTGTTTGCATGTTTACTCTTTGTATAAATATGTATTTGAGATATTTTGATGGGAATTATGGCATTTTGTCCAAAAAGGCATCGAAAGAGAGAGACATAGGAGAAAATTAGGGTTTGCTTCGATAGAGGGAGAATAGAGGGTTTCTGTCATTCTTGTTCTTGAAATTGAGAAACTGTGTTTGTAAAGGGCTCTATTGTTTAGATCATTCATCAATAAAGAAGTTTTGAGACTGTTTCTGTCATGGATGTAGATCAATATAGTTTAACCATGTAATTTATTGTGTTCTTGTTTAGTTTCTTTTATTGTTTCATACTTCTGCTGTTTATATTTTACTTTAGCTGATTTGTAATAGTTTTCTATTTTCGATAAACAATTCTTGACCAAAAATTTTGTTTCTTGAGTTAAAACCTAAAGGGAACTCCAGGATTGTTTCATAACACCATCTATTCACGCATGTGGTAGTTAAAGGCTGGAAACATTGTAGCGAGTGAAAAAGCACACAACTTGGGCAATGCATGTGGGTTACATGGTGAGCACAACAATAGGGTATGTGTGATTCTGGTCGGTAGAAGGCAATAAATTGAACATTTTTTATCTAGCAAGAAAAGGAAAATAATAAAGAAAATATCGAAAAATCTAGTAGAAAAACGGTTATTGAGCAGCGACTGGACAGTTGAAGAAACGGTTAGGGTTGCAATACGAAGAAAGAACCAGAATTAATTATGGTTTGGATAGTGAGTTGAGATGAGATGAGTTTTAAAAGTTGAATAATATACTATAAAGATAATTTACTATCATTATTGTTTTGGAATTTAAAAAGTTAAATTATTTATTATATTTTATATGAAAATTTAAAAAAATTATAATGATGAGATAAAATAAGATGAGATGAATTTTGAATCTAAATAAGATCTGTTTACTTAATAAACAAATAGTGATTGGTTATTATGAGGATCTTCCCTACCTTTCGACGAATAGTGAGTGATGGTTATTTTTGTTAATAACCAATTATCTTAGTTTGGCTTTCTTAATTATATAGTTTCCTTTTTTTACCTAAAATTGTGAAACCCATTAATTGGATTTCATCAAACCATACTAAAAATAGGGGAGAAAAACTTTAACTGGTCCATCTATTCTTTTTCAAATAACAACCTTCTAATAAAAACATGCTACGTATGAGTCACATTTTATCAAACTGTAACCGCACCGCATACTAATATTCATGAATAAAATTGGATCCCATAGAAATCTTCTCTCCCCAAACTGTTGTGGACGACTGTGAAATTTCACGATTGCAAACTCAAAGAGGGAACGATGTATGTAGGGCGAATGCTTTGATTTTATGTTCTTTAGTGTAGACTTGCTGACACGGCATCCTTTGATTGGGTAAACGCCCAAAACCAGGCGGATCGTTTCAAAGAGGAACTGAAAATAGGGGGATATTGGATGGAGAAAAAGCACAATCAGCTTGCTATTGAAATTTGAAGGTTTTCTCAACAACATGCCTTTCAAATCTCAGTCCTTTAATTAAGAAGTTGATCTAAATCAATAACAGCTTATTTATCTTTTCTCCGCCTTAATTATAAACAGTCGTTACATATATATATATATATATATATATACATATTGGTCATGTCGTGATGACTCATTTGAAAACAATGTTAGACCTAATTATCAAAAATTCTATCTGCTCGTTCTTAAACAGTGGATAATCAATGAACACTCAACACTTGGTGAATGAAAATTCTAAAGCTTTAATACAAATGTCTTTAAAAGTCTTAATGGAATTTAAAAGGTTTGAACTCCTCATGACTTGTAATCTATAATTAACACATGACGGTAAATTTAAATGAAAGAGATTTGGTGCTCACTCAGCATCATCTGCATGGTATGATGAGTTAAATAATGGTATCCAACGTATATCTTCAGGGTTTTTTTTCCCTTTTTCGGATTAAGATTCTCTAAAGTTTTTATCCACATTCAGTAATCTAAAATAAAACAAAGATGCATGCATTTATGTGAATTCTTATAATCTAGTAATATTAGATATAATTATGGATTGTAAAAGCCACACATGCTTCTTATAAAAAAAAGAATTTATTATTATAAATTTAATTTTTTATATAAATTTTATATTTATTCACTTTTTTTTAAAAGAGTACGTAATACTCGCACCCTCTATGACTTCACCATATCATTTCTCTTTACGTATTCATATCTCTCCCACTCAATGTCATCTACTTTGAATAAATGAATTATGGTATTTACAAGCTTAATTTGAATTCAAGGTGCTCTTGAAAATAATATAATTTCTATTTTTAGAAGAAATTTTCTACTCTGAAGGCTAGTCAAGGAGAGATTGTCTTAGTCTCTCAAATTGCTCGAATGGATAGGTTTAGAGAGTGAGATTAGATGAAAATTTTATAGATAATAGTAACATAGTTTATAAATAATAATAAAATAATCTTAGCTAAGTATTTTTTGGATTTTATGAAATGAGAGAAAAAAGTTGAATAAAAAGTATTATAAAATTAAGATACTATAGAAATATAGTTTTATAATATATATTTTTTTTAATTTGAAATTTTGAAAAAGTTGGAATGTTTTTTATTTTTTATTTAAAAGTTTGAAAAAAATTGTAATGATTAGTTTGAAAATTATATATTTAAATTATGTTTAGAAATAAAATGGAATGAAATGAAATGACTCAAATGAGATAAAATGAAAATTTTATGTCTCATTTTAAGCCTCAAACATGCCTTATAGGACTTATTATATTGACAAAAAATTATCAAAACACAAATGAAAAATGCTAGCAGAGCCCCTTAAAGTTATTGCTCAAAGTTATCATTTGAATATTTTATTTTATTTTTATTTAATGATTGAGAAAGTAACTATTAGTAGAGTTATGTATTTTTCTTTTCTTCTTAATGATTAAGAATATTGAAATATATTGAAAAAAAATTAAAATGCACTATGTAAACTAATACTTTTGTTTACTAACCTACTAAGTTTAACGCCCCATTTGGATATAAGACGGGTTTCATATCATCTTATCTCATCATTACAACTTTTTTATATCTCAAAACAAAATATAATAAACAATTTAACTTTTTCAAATTTCAAACTCATTATTTTCAGTGTTAAAAACTATTAAAAATAATATTCTAATAATATTTTATTTAATTTTCAATTTTTATTACAATTTATCTAATCTCAACTCACAATCCAAATGGCAACTATCTTGTTTGCTTTTCTAAATATTCTCAATCTCATCTTATTTTACCTAATCATTATAACTTTATTAAATTTTTATACAAAATAAAATAAATAATTTAATTTTTTTAAATATTAAAATAAAAATAATATTAAAAAAATATATTTTAATAATATTTTATTCAATTTTTAATTCTTATCTCATCTTTGTAAAAAATGAGAATAAGTTTTTACAACAATGATTCGTTTAGCTGGTGAATAGATAGGCTTGCAATCAAATCTACTCGGCATAAAAGCTCTATCACCTAAGCAATCCTTTTTTCTTTACTAGGACGGTAAAGTTTTTAGAATGTATACAAATTGATTCATTCACGCAAAGAAGTGTTCTCTCTGTCTCTCTCCATCTCTTTCTCTCTCTCTCTCTCTCACAAAGTCCACATCTCGTATGATGAATTTCCTGACAGGAACTTTGGAAGACATTCCACCAACTCCAACTTATACATCCCAACTTCATCGATATGTGCATATCTACAACGACCTTAAATTTCTTTCCAACCAACTACATTTCTAATTCTCCTCAGATTCATCATGAATAGCAAATAGTAGTCAGTACATTCATAAAATATAGAAAAGAACTAAGAACAAAGAACAGAGTTGCTCACAAAGAAGCTTGAAATAGAAGCCCTTTGGCACCTCTGCCATTGCTTTAATTACAATACAAGCAAGGACATCCATATGTTAGAGAGATCTAACGTTCACGTCAACCTTTCAGGATAGATTTTCAAAGTGCTCTTGGATTGCTTTGGACTGGACTTCCCTCCCACCACCCAACCCTGAAAGAGTCTTTCCAACTAAAAAATCAAAGAAACACAGCATTCCTCCCCCCTCGTCCGCAAAACAAATAGCCTGCAATGTGAGTACATTCTTTTATTTTTGTTGCCAAAAGAGTTATGTGCTGAGACAATCCAATTGCAAGAGCGATATGGCGAAGAAATCGGATTTTGCACAGAAGCTGCTGGATGATCTCCGGCTACGAAAGGAACGAATAGCCGCATCTCAAAACTCAAATCGTTCAAAACCAAAGGCTATAGGTATGTATAGTGTTTGCATTAGACATAATGTTTATGTCCAGGCAAGTTTAGGCAGTTAAATTGCTGCAAGCAGCCAAAGAAAATGAAACACAATCTTCAAAGTAGTGTCTTCTTTTTTGATTGGGGATTTCAGCTACTTCAAATTGAAGTTGTGAACGAAATTCTAACATTCTTTATGGAGTATGATGCTAATAATTTGATGAACTAGAGCAATAACAAGAGTAGCTTTTACCAGTAGCTTATGAGAAGTTTAAACAAAATGATAAAGCACTATCTACTTACTTTACTCATCTATACAAGAAGTAGTTCTTTTCCTTTCAGATGATTCTGATTGAAAGAACTATAGACAAGAAATATAAAATTATACAGACTAGTCATCCATTGGAAACCATAAAGTTAAACCATGTACCCATCTGCAAAAATCTTTTATACTTCGTTTCAATTAACAAGAATTTTGGTGAAATTTTGTGAAAATGTGACTTATAAATATCGAAGTATCCTGACTATTTAACTAACAGGATGCTAATATTTGAAAACAAAGTAGATGTTTCAACTTAATGAATTGAAGATAGTGGAGAAAGGGCATATCCATAGCAATTGACCATGGGATGAAAAATTCTCTGATTCCTCCCTCCATAATGAATCAGAGTTTTTCAACCTATGATATATTTTTCTAAGAGGGGAGAGGGGAGATTGCTTCTCTTTCTTCAAACGGAACTGGATGTAACAGTATATTGCATGCACATGTGCACTACAGAGACGTTAGTCCTTAAACAGACACAGAAAATACTAGGAAAACTCCAATGTCTAAAAGAAAGAAATACTTTCTACAGTTGAGATTGCAAAATTCCCAAAATTTTGCAATCGTAACTAGATTTCAGACACGGTAGACATCAACACAGTGCCGCTTAGAGTTCAGACACGGCTGGATAATCGAACTAGATTGCAAAAATATACGAGCATTGGCTAGACAATAGAACCTGAGTTAATCAATCAAAGCTGAAAATTATACTCTATCTTGTGTATGTACAGATGCTTATGCTTACTCCAAGCAGACCCATAAAGGATCCAGAGACATGAAAACACTTGAAACTGTAAGTTATAATGCCTAACTTTGGTGCAATCTGTTTGTAATAATTGTAGCAGAGCGAGAACTTCGTTAAGTCAATTGTTGATTTTCCCCAGATTGGTGTCAGAGCAACAAACATAAATAATAGATCTAGTGGAAGCAATAGATTTTCCATCATTGGAGAAGCTTCAAAACAGATTGTTCCTTATGCAAGAGGTCAGAGCACAGAACAAATAGGGGATCTGTCCATGGCTCTGACTTTTGCCATTGAGAATGGAAGAATTCTACGAACAGATGCCTCTGGCAATAATCCCATGTTGGGTTTTCTGCAACAAATTGGTAGGAGATCCACAGACATTGGCAAGATTGAGAGACGCGGTGCAAATAAGCAAAAGCCTTCCAGTAATTGCTTCCCTACTCTTTCTCACCTCCATATTGAAGAAATATCGAAAGGGGCACAGAAGCTAAACCAGATTCTAAGAGCCTGCTCTGGGGGCCTTAATTTTGATACATATTCAATAGAAATTGGGAAGGAACTGTTAAAAGGGGCTATGGATTTGGAAGAGTCTTTGCGGATGCTAGTAAACTTGCAAGAAGCTTCTGAACACATGGTAAACCCAAACGGGAAAAATCGGATTGTATTGCTGGAGGAGGATGAAGACAGTGAAGACAACATTAGCAGAGTAGCTGAGCAGAAGCAGCTTAGCCGACCAAGGTTCTCCTTTGACAAGTCCTCAAGGAATGCTAACTACAACCTTGAAAGTCAAGCACTAATTACTTTTAAAACTGCTTCTCAAAAGCAATCAGCTAGCTATGGCCCTGATATAAAGATTCTTACTGCATTCCCACAACAGAAGAATCACTCAAGTTCATCTCGGTCCAAACCAGAAAAGGGGAGGATTTCAAGTGTGGTTGCAAAATTAATGGGGCTTGATGATATTCCACATCAAGGAGATACAAAAATCATCAGAAAAACAGATTCGACTCCCAAGACAAAAACAGAAGGGGTGCCCTTACAGCACACGGCACGTGGAAGCACCAAGAATGCAATACTGAAGACCAAAGATCCTACAAATCTTGAACCTTCCAAAAGACAAAAGGTAACAGACGCTAAAAGGAATCATGTGATGCTGGACCCAACCTTTGTGTCGAAAGGAGGGAAAAACCTGCCTACACGAAATGCCAGCATTGAGGCGATTATTCATAATGGGAACTCACTGCAGAAAGACTTGGAACAAATTCAACCAGGGACAAGCTCAGAGAAGGCCACCTTAAAAACTGAAAAGCAGCAAAACAAGTTAGCCCAGTTAAATCAGAATGCCCGAAGTCAAAAGAATATTCAGGACAAAGAGAGAAAACTGGATGACATAAAGAACAGGGAACAGAAAGGCACAGGAATGGGCAAAACCAAGGAACCAGTTTCAAGGCACGAGATGAGGCAGATGGAAGCACAGGCACATAAAAGATCAGAAGCTGCAGTAATACTGCAAGGAAAAACAGGGTACAAAGAATCCATGCTTCAACCAGAAAAGAGATATGTGAACAAGCTTCTTCTCTCAAACAACCAAGAAAAGTCTCAGAACAGTCCCGGATTACAACCACCGTATATTCTCCAGAAACCAGACCAACAAGGAGAAAAGAATCAGGGAGAAGAGAGAAAACAGCAGAGTACAAACCAAAAATTGCAGATGAGTAAACAAAGAGGAAGAGGACTGATATTTAAGAGTTCAGCAAAACCACCATCAGATGTGACAAATTTGCAAAAGAAACACCAACATATGAACCAGGCCACATCAAGTAAGAAAGGCTCTACAGAAGCTATTCATGCAGCGAATTCTGAAGGATTTCCAAATGGCAGGCACCATGAAGATCTGGTTGCCGAAGAAAGTTCTCCTGACTTAAACTTCCACATGAGAGCTTTAGAGAATAGGAGCTCAGAAAAGAATTTTTCTCCAACAGAACTAGAATCTCAACTGGTAAGGGAAAGAGCTGGCATTCCAACATTTATGGAGGGAAAACCTGTTTACGTACCAGCCACACAGAAGGAAAAAAATACCAAAGCACATAAAAGTGAGACCTCAAGAAAGATCGATGAAGTGGCAACAAGGAGAAATGGAACACTACAAAACTTTGTAAGGTCATCAAAACATCAGAGCTCCATTTTGCAAGAAGCGAAACCTAGAAGGAATGAAAAATTCAGTGATTATAAAGGAGCCGAACAAGTTAGAGCCAACATGTCTAAAGAAGCAGAATCACATATTGTCAAATCCAACAAATCAGCATCAAGCATCCAACCATTGAATGGGGCACAACTAATGAAAGAAGCTGAAAAAGCTTTCCCATTGTACAGCCCTCCAGAAGATGGATGCCAAAGCCTAGAAGAACCAGTTCTACCTCCAAAAGGAAGCGTAAGTGTTAATACATGATTAAATTCCCAAACTTCAATTTCATGTAAACCACACATCTATCTATTATTCAAATTACAACCTATTTCTTTGCCTACAAAATTTGTCACCTGTGAAATTCAGAAGCGACCTCACATATGTTTCATTGAGTCTTATGCAGAGTCAAAACATGGTCTTGAAAATTAGTTATGATCAGGAAGATCGTGCGCCTGTTTTTGATGGAGATGAAGAACTCAAGGGTTGCAAATTTACAACAAATACAATTTCTGGTAAGTGAAATCTTACACTTTAATTAAGCATTGCCCTTCAAGAAGTAGAAATCTTTGCCCTTCATATCCGTCCAGAGCAAAGTAAATAGTTAGCATAATGTTGATCACCTCTCCCCATTTTAATAATTTCTTGTTCATTCTCCAGCACAATTTTGCTATGTAGAGCCACCAAATCTTTCTAATTTCCTTGTTAAGGTTTAACAAGAGATCAGCTCAGAGCAACATCAGCCATTATGTTTCTGGAATGCCGTACTCCATCCCACAAATAGAAAAGAAAAACAGAGTTTCCATTGCATAAGCACATAATGCATACATAATAAATACTATAATATTCAAGTCATGGACAACATGCCAACTTCCAAAATCATCATGCATCCATACTTTGAACAATAACAGGAACAAAATACATAATGTGTATAAACTACGATCACATCATGCATTCGTGAAAAAAAAAAGAATGATGATTTTTTGTACTTAAGAGTTCATTGTTAAATGTTGCAGGAACCATTGAAGAGAGCAGAGACATCTCTTACCCCTCACTACTAGATCACCGTAAAGTTCCCAAATCGGGAATGCCTGAGCCATTAACAGAAAGTGAAAAGTTCCTAAAGCAGATACTGATAACAAGTGAACTATTCCTCGACACAGCAGAGGCACTTTTCAAGCTAAACATTCCTTTTGATGTTCTTCATGCCAGTGGCACTCACGACTATCAAGACGAAGATAGCAAGGTCATATTAGATTGCGGGTATGAAGTAATGAGACGCAAAGGAAGACGACAAGAGCTCACTGTTAATCCTTGCATGAAGTTATCAATCCATGCCACAAAAGTAAAATCCTTGGAGGGTCTGATCAAGCAGTTGCATAAGGACTTCGAGACGTTGAAATTCTATGGAAGAAATGGGAATCCCAAAGCCGACATCGAAGATTATTTACCTAAAATGCTTGAGATCGATGTCCACAATGGTGATCCTGACGTGAATTGTATGTGGGACATGGGATGGAATGACATGATGTTTGCTTTGCTAGAAAAAGGCGATGTTATC
This sequence comes from Platycarya longipes, assembly GCA_036559045.1. Lineage (NCBI taxonomy): Eukaryota > Viridiplantae > Streptophyta > Magnoliopsida > Fagales > Juglandaceae > Platycarya > Platycarya longipes. The sequence goes on along the minus strand of CM071803.1, from coordinate 17,115,961 downwards.
AGGGATGTGGAAAAGCATGTGATCAGTGGGCTCATCGAAGATATCACCAGGGATCTCTTACCTGATCGTGCTCGATCGAAAAGAACACCATGAAGGAATTTGAACAATTCCCTCTTTCTGCTTGTGTGGTTTGGTGATCAGTAAATTATAATGGAATATTACGGATCAAAAAAGAATATAATGGAATTCTCATTTGCAGTTTTGCAATTCACAAGAGGAAGTATGTAATACTCAATTCAAAATCTTAAATACAGCACAACATTTCCTGAAGGCCATTCCAATTTTCATGAGAAATCCAAACTTCAACTTGGGAATGGGATTAATGGGATTACTTCTAACATGTACTATAATTTGTCAAAAACTCTTAACTAATATTGCTCAAAAAAAAGAGAGCAAGAGAAGATACGCACCCATCCCATCCAAATGTTTAACTTGCAGGCTGCAGCACATATTTGTTCCAAACTCAAAATATTAATTTCTACTTCTCAAAACCCAGCAGCCATCAGGCTCTACCTCGAAGAATTTCGAGAGGATCTAATTGAGCTGTTGAGTGTTGAGCTACTGATAACGAAAGAGTATAAATAATAATGATGCTCACTCTATCCTAGGATCTCGAGAGGATCTAAATAACTGTTGAGTGTTGCAGTATTGGTAACGAAAGAGTAAATATCAGAGTAGATCAAGATAATTCTTAGAACACCATTTATCTTAATGCCGACGTCGCCGGACGCCGTCCGTCTCCACAGTATACGCACCCTAAAACTTCACGGCTGGACTATCCGAAATCGCCGCACACACAAGTCCCAGAGGCACCATTTCAGAATACATCTTCATGAACCCCTCCATTAAGACAACAACCCACAACACAGAACAAAGAAAATGTAGCTGCTTCCAGAACCAACACGTTCTTCCCCATTGCTTCAGTGCGCTCAAAACGATGTCCAAGAACAGCTCAACCTAGCGGTGAGCGGCGACCGAGAGACGTCAGAGTCGATGGCGAGCAGCGGCTTGGCGGCATTGAGGGAGGGGTCTGGGACTCGCGGGTGGAAAAATGAGGCGGAAAGAGAAGGATCGGATTATCGGGGTGGGGGAGGATAAAAGAGAACTGCCATTATTTTACGTCAATATGAATCATTTCATTCCCCATCTATTCTATAAGGCTAGGAATCGGATGTGTTTCAAAATAAATGTCATATCTGGCCAAAAAAATAAATGACACCGATTTTATATTTAAGAACTTTGCATCGGGTCATACTTAGGACCCGTTTAATTTGAGAGATAAATTAAAATTTTTAATTTTTTTTTAAATTTATTATTATATTTTTTTAAATTTTCATATAAAATATAATAAAAAATTTTACTTTTTGAAATTCTAAAACTAGTTTTTCAAATCATCATATAAAATTAATATTAAAAAAATATATTATAATAATATTGTATTATTTTTTTAACTTTTATCTCATCTCATTTCTAAAAATAAAAACAAAGTACTTCAGCTAAAAACACATCTCTTGAATCCGTCTCTCTCCCTCTCTCACCCATCTTGTTAAGAAGAATCAAAATTCAAATATGTGATGAGGAGGCTAAAATAGATCATGTTGTTATCAACAAATTTTAATATGATATTGTCAATTGAATTTATTTGATTTTATATTTGTAATGTATAGATAAGATCTATGTAACTAATCCATATCTCATGTAACCAACGTATACCTCATGTAAACTTTATATATATTGATCAATACAATAGTAGTAGTAGTCAATCTGCACTTCATCATTTTTGATATTTTCTTAAATCTTATATGCTATCAAAAGCCCTCATTGGATTAATACCTTCTTCAATCCAATCATGTCTTCCGCTAATAATCTCCCTATCACCACCCCTTCGTTGCACAAAATCTAGCCCCTTTTATTTCTATCAAATTACATCATGCCAATTACCTACTTTGGGTATCCCAACTCACACTTGCTCTTTAATACCTTGATTTGTTGGACATTGATGATGGTTCTAAATTCTGTCCTCTCAAGTTTTTACATGATTCTGAGGGCAAAGACACCTCAACTACTGATCCAACTTTTGCTCTATGGCAAAGAAAAGACCAATATCTTCTCAATTGGATAAATGCAACTCTGTCTGAGACTATCTTGTCTTTTGTATATGGTCTCACAATTTCGAAGCAAGTTTGGAGTCAACTAGCCTTTTGATTTGCTTCTCAATCCAAATCTCGAGTGGCTCATCTCAAAAAACAACTTCAATAACTGTACCAAGGATCCAAATCCTGTAGTAACTTCCTCCAAACTGCTAAATCATTATCTGATCAATTGGCTGCTATTGTAAAGCCAATGGATGATGATGATCTCATATCATATCTTATCAGTGATTTAAACCCGTCTTTTCATGCATTTGTTACTTCTTATTTTTTGCAACTTAACAAACATCACTTTCCTTTGATGAATTTAAGGTAGAATTTCTCAATTATGAGCTCATGGTGCAAAATGACAATTCCACCATAGAATCATGAGGCTTTGCTTTGTATTCTCATAAAAAGAAATACAACAACAACTCCAATAAGAATCCTTTTTTGGAGGACAATTCAAACCTAATCAGAACTTCAATCAAAAGAAAGCTAAGATACCAAAAGAGCCTTGATCTGATTCCTCCCCTGCACCAAACTCAACTCGACCTCAGTGTCAAATTTGTGGTAAACTTGACCACTTATCCATTGATTGCTATCATAGGATGAACTTTGCATACAAAAGGCATCACCCTCCAGCTTAGCTTGCGGCCATGGCTGCCTCCACTCAAGATCTCAGCCTTGAGAATCAAGATTGGCTTGCTGACAGTGGTGCTAACCAACACATCACTGTTGATCTCAATAACTTGCACATCAGTGAATCTTATCAAGGTGAAAATGAAGTTGCAGTAGGTAATGGCTCAAGTTTGCACATTTCCCACACTAGTTTCACTAAACTTCAAACCTCCTATATGCCTTTATTCCTCAAAAACATTCTATATTGTCCTACTGCTGCCACCAACCTGCTTTCCATTCAAAAATTTTGTCAAGATAATCATTGCTGGTTTAAACTAACTACTGATTATTTTGTTGTGAGAGACAATCTCATGGGCTAGATTCTTTTGCAAGGGCCAAGTAAAGATCGACTCTACCTCATTCCTCTTGCTACCTCTCTCAATAAAACAACCAACAGTAAAGCATATGCCTTCAATGCCCAACTTGGTGTTGCAGCAGACCTGTCCACTTGACATCTTTGATTGGGGCATCCAGCTTTTCCAATAGTCCATGTTTTAAACTCTAAGAGTATTATTTCTATAAAAGGCCATGAACATAGTAATTTAACATGCGAATCCTATCAAATGGCTAAAAGTAGAAAATTGTATTTTCCTATTATCGTCAAGTGTCCAAGCATCCTCTTGAAATAATACACACTGATTTGTGGTGTTCACCAATTGCTTCAATAAATGGTTGCTGATATTATATAATACTCATTGATGATTATTCTCAATTTTCTTGGCTATATCCATTACACACAAAATCAGAAGCATTTACTTGTTTTCTTAAGTTTAAGGGATACACTAAAAATCTTCTCAATAACAAAATCAAATGCTTATAATATGATGGATGTGGTGAATTCACCTCACACACTTTCAAGCTTTTCTTCAATCAAATGACATTCTTCATCACATGTCATGCCTTCATACTCCTCAACAAAATGGACTTATCGAGAGGAAGCATAGATATGTGATTGAAACAGGGTTAGCCATGCTAGCTCATGCTCACCTTCCTTTCAATTATTGGGTTGAAGCCTTTAATACAGCCATTTTCTTTATCAATTGACTTCCCATTGTTATGCTCCACAACATGATCCTATTTAAGCTTTTACTCAATAAAACTCCAGACTATTCAATGTTCAAAGTCTTTAACTACACCTGTTACCTACTGCTCAGACCATAAAATTCTTATAAACTACTATACCGATTCGAAAAGTGCATTTTCCTTGAATATAGCTCCAACCACAAGGGCTATAGATTTCTAGATTCTTCCACAAATTGTGTCTATCTCAGCCGTCATGTGTCTTTGTTGAATCTTAATTCCCAGCCAATACCTCCAGTTTATCCTTAACTCAGCACAAGGAGAAGAATCATAGCCTGCTGTAGGGAACTCCTTCCCGCAAATCCTCATCAATGGTCTAGGTAAATACCCTTCCCTCTTTCCCTTCTTCATCTTTTACTCCCACTACACCTACTGAAACTCCCATTGTTCCCCCACCAGCCAATATTAACAATCAACCATTTGAATCTCAGAACCCACTCACAAAAAATTCATCACCTTTGTCACAGATAATTCATCACCCAGTCACAGATAACGCATCACCCTCTTCCCCATCACCCATAGAAGAACCTTTAAACACTCACTTAATGCTTACTCGATCCAAAATAGGCTCATCACAATCCAAAACATTTCCTGATTTCCATCTCTACTACTCCACCAAATAACCTTTATGTGCACTCACCTCATAGGCCATTCCTAATGTACCTTCTACTTTTCACCAAGCTGTTAAGATTCCTGCCTGATGTGCTACCATGAGGAAAGAGTTTCAGGCCTTACAATCCAATGATACATGATCCTTGTACCCAAGACCAAGTCATGCTAATGTCATTCGACATAAATAGGTGTATAAAGTCAAGCAAAAAGCTAATGGTTCAGTTGAAAGACTTAAAGCTCTTGACTTGTAGCAAAAGGCTTTCAACAGTTAGATGGTTTAGACTATTTTGAAACATTTAATCATGTTATCAAACATTCTACCATTCGAGTCATTTTAGCACTTGCAGTCCATTTTAATTGGCCTCTAAGACAATTAGATGTCTCCAATACATTTTTACATGGACATCTCGAGGAGGAAGTTTTTATGGAACAACCCCTAGTTTCATTGATGCCTCTTATCCCAACCATGTATGCAAATTGCATAAATCACTCTATGACCTAAAACAGACCCCTAGAGCTTGGTTCCATCGGTTGTCTCAACTAGGATTCTGTAAATTACATGTGGACTACTCCTTATTCACTTATCACAGATCTAATGTCCATATATATATATATATACACACACTTGTGTATGTCGATGATTTAATAGTGACAGGTACACATATTTCTTTGATCATGGACCTCATTAACAGCTTGAAGAAAAATCTTGTCATGAAGGATTTAGGCTCTCTCAATTATTTTATCGGCATCCAAGTCCTTCGAGATCATTCTGAACTTTATCTATCTTAATCCAAGTACATTACAATGTGCTTCATAGAGCTAAAATGGCAGGTTTCAAGCCATGCTCTTCACCCTTAGCAGGAGGTACCAAACTTTCTTTGAATATAAGAGATCCAATCCAAGATGTTACCACCTACAGACAAGTGGTTGGAGCTCTCCAATACTGCACCCTTACCAGACCTAAGCTTGCATTTGTTGTCAATCATCTGTGCCAATTTATGTATGCTCCTACTTCATTACATTGGTCTGTAGCCAAGCGGGTCCTGCGATATCTCATGGGCACATTGCATCATAGTCTTCACTTCACCAAAGGATCCTTACAACCTCAAGCCTTCAATTATTCTGATTGGGCAGATGATGTGATGGACGGTCAATCCATAACAGGTTATGCCATGTTTCTTAGTTCCTGCCTTGTCTCATGAAGTGCCAAAAAATAGCCAATCGTGTCTCACTTGAGTACAGAATCCAAATACAAAGCTATGGAATTTAACACAACTAAATTGTCGTGGCTTCCCATGCTTCTTTCTGATATTTGAGTCACATTTCTAATATCTTCTTAAATCTTATACATTTTACTCTCTCCGACGGCGTTTGAACCCTCAGCTCAGAAGCCGTACTCGCTCGCGACGCCGACGGAAGCCCAACTCAGAGATGTCGACGAAAGCCCAACTCGCGATGCGAACAAACCCACCTAGTTCCTCTTCAACTCCGATGAAAGGTACCTCACAATAAAACTCACAGTTGAGAGATCTGGTTGTTATGAGTGATTATGGCGATGATGTTGTTACCTGGAGTGATACTTGATTTTTGTTTCTCTCAAGACGTATTGTTGTGTCCGTGATAAACAACTCACCTGCAGCTTTGAGCTCATAAAGTCACCCAACGTTGTGTTATACATATGTGAATAATCTTAGTTTCACTTTGAAATTAATTGTCGGAGTTCTTTGTATCTTACTGTGATCACTTAATTGATTCTTCTTTGTTAAATCTTCTTTTTAAACGATTAGATGGATTTTTGAGGTGTCATTTTCTTATTAGCCAGGTGTGACATCCATTTTGGAACCCACCCGATTCTTAACCTTTCTCATTCTGTAATATTAGATTGCCTATCGGTCATCTGGGACTACTAATTTCATTTGAATCTTTTTTATATAATTTAAACTCTATATTCCAATACCAAATGTTAAATTCAATCAAACTATTGACTTAAAAGACATAAAACTTTTAGATATTAATTTGATAAGTTTTTAACTTTTATGATCACAACACCTCTAGATATGGAACTCAACTTAGATACCATTTGTATAATGAGAAAAGATGAAATATTTTTACTATTCAAACGGAAATTTCTAGAATAAAAAAGAGCCCCGACTACCCCTCCTCTATAGATCACCAGGATCAAATTTCCAGTTGCATGCTAGAGTAAACACAATCAGCAAATCAGTTGTAGCAACCCAACGGCCTGCATAGTCTCGGGCAATCACCTGTAGGGCCGTACATAAATTGAGACCCTCAGTCTAGTGGAAAATGGAAAGTACTAAATCCTATGTTGCCTTATGTTAAAGCCCACTTTGTACTTAATGCTACTATCTCTTGCGAAGAAAAGCTGCTCTCTTGTTAATCTCTTTTGTGGCGAAATGTTTCATTGCAAAAAATTCAAAAATCGTCGCAAAAAGTTTTTTTCAAAACACAATGTTAAAAGTTTACAACAATTCAAATAATGTCGGAATTAAGGCCTTTTTGCAGCAATGCTTTTTCTGACAAGAGCAAAATCGTCGAAAAATGAGATTTTCTTGTAGTGTGGGAGCCCTTCAGTATTGCATAATCACTAGACTAGAAACTACTTTATGAACTGCTTTATCAGCAAATGCAATCTCCCACTTCAATCCGTTGGAACCCCCCTAAACAACTTCAAAGCCACTAGTGATCATGATGATCTCTTGTATAAATTGGGCCATTTAGATGCATTGAGTGTTTACTATGATGCGGACTAGGCGGGAAACCCAGATGGCCACAAATCCTTTTCAAAATCTTTCTTGGTTCATGTCTTAATTCCTCGGATGTGGCCAACTGCCGAATTATATTGCCTTGGCTCCACATGCTATTAAAAGAGCTTCATGTCCCTCTGGCCTTTGCTCCCACAGTGAGTGGTGAAATTGTTTATACTAATTTGGCCATTGCTTCTAATACTATTTTTCATATTGCACCCAACACATCAAAGTAGACAACCACTTCCTCTCTCAATGCTCAGAGTTGCACTTATTGGATAGTCAAAACATTGATAGTAGTATCAATCAAACAACACACAACAACTTTACCTCATATTTACTCATGAGAGAGAGAGAGAGTATAAATTTAAAAAAAAAGTTTAATTTTGAGATTTTGCTTAATCTCAAACTCTAATATAACAATTTAGTTTCAGAAAATATTTCATTCAAAATTATCTTTCATTTCCCAAAACATAATCTGATAAAAAATAGTCTCATAATTCTAAAAACATTTCATAACCAAACATGGGCTACCTATACGAGGGCATGTTTAGATGGTGAGATAAAATAAAATATTTTTAGATAAAAGTTGAAAATTGAATAAATTTTGTGAGAATATTATTATTTGATATTATTATTGTTTTGATATTTGAAAAAGTTGATTTGATATTATCTTTTGTCTGAAATTTTGAAAAAATTGTAATGATGAAATACGATAAAACAATTTCGGTATCCAAACAAGCTAGAATTCAAAGCCTAAAAAAATCTTATCTTTTAAGCTTTTATTAAGTCAAGGGGATGATATTTTAGAACATTATTAAGATTAACATTTTTAGACCAATGAATAAGATATGAACACAACATAAATTAAGTTGATAGGTGTAATTTGTTTTACTAAATTGATTAAGCTGGTTGATTCATTTATGAATCGAACGCAATCTTACATAACTCAAATCCAACATGCATGCATTCAGAATTCATAATATTTTTTATTAGAGTCCTGCAAACACAACACAAACCCAACTTGAATTCTTAGATTAGGATTGAAAATCTTAGCTCCATTTGATTACGCAATTAGTATTTGCACATTTCACAATTGTACGTAGCATTACTCTTTAATTTTTTTTTAAATGAACTCTCTTTCATTTGGTAAGTTGTTATAGTAAACTCAAATACAATATGAGCCCAAGTTATCAACTTATTCTAGAATGTAGGGTAAAGAAAAATAGCATGTAAATATTCGATGAATATTCGAAACGGCCAATTATTTTCAATAAATGTTGCATACTCAACAACGTGCCTGTCACTTTCACTTTAACATCAGGCCTTACTAACGTTCATTAATTGGGCGATAAGAAATTAACATTGGCAAGAAAGACACCGTGTGGATCATATGGGTTAGGCCTCCTGTGCTTGTTAAAGACGCTTTGCTATCTTTCTAAAAGGAATGAGGTGGTGATGCCAATAATGATGTCCTTTAATTTCTTCTAGATTGGTTGTATATAAAAAAGTGTGCTAAATCGTGAAAGGAGGGAAAAAGGCCATGCCTGCTTGAAATCTTCCAATCAGGAGCAATAAAAGAAGGTAAAAAAACAAACAAACAAAATGGTATATTGATCCATGCTAAGTACGTATCGTTTTCCCTTTTCATTTTAATTTTATATATGGCTACAAAGAGTAAGAATGATTTATAATTCTTGGTGTAAAGAATTATGGATTTTTAATTTTTATTGTGTATTTAATACTATTTGAATGGTCCACAAGAACAACAACATATTTAAGTGCTAAGCCTATACATCTAGCTCTCTATAAAATTCGGGACTTTGAATTTGCATGAGAATTTAGATCCCGTTTAGATAGTAAATTTAGATCAGACGAGTTAATATGAAAGTTAAAAATTTAATAAAATAATATTTGAGTATTATGTTTTAATATTATTATTATTTTGATATTTGAAAAAAATTAAAATGTTTATTATAATTTATCTAAAAATTTAAAAAAATTATAATAATAAAATAAATAAAATAAAATAAAATATTTTCACCATCCAGATCCAAAAGGGAATAGCACCAACCTTGCATAAATGTTGTCGGAGAAGTCTCCCTACACCCTCTAAATTCTACATTCTCTCTTCTTTTAGTGGTGCTTTTTTAAGTGCTCCCTTGGTCCAAAAGGCCAAAAGGATTCTTCATTCCTCTTTGCTTCGTCGCGTAAACTTCTTCTTAAAAGAATAGAAAAAGGCCAGAATATTGGTTTTTTTTTTTTTTTTGCAAAGAATTATGTTATTGAAAATTTGGTTTTGGTATAGATGGGTATTGGCCATGGCATTCTTTTGGACTGCCCCATTCTTTATGCTAACTTTAGCATTAATTAGTAGGTTTGTTTTACCAAAAATAAAGTGGTTTGAGAAATTGTAAGGGGGTGTTTTGGTTGAACTTATTCCACAAGCTTTATATTTTTTAGAGGATTGTTTCATAATTGAGATGACATGACATGACATGATATAAAATTTTAAAATTAAATAAAATATTATTAAAAAATATTTTTTAATAATAACATATTGATATTTTCTACAATTTTCATACATAAATTCTTATAATTCAAGGAGATTATGCCCGTTTGGATTTAGAAATGAAATAAGTTTAGATAAGTTTAGTTTATTTTTTAATATTATTATTATTTTGGGATTTAAAAAATGTATATTGAAATTTGAAAAATGTGTATTGGAACTTGAAAAATATGTATAGAAATTTATGTTTCGTATAAAAAATTATAGAAATGTAATGATGAATTGAGATGAATTTCAAATACAAACAGAACCTTTGATCTTCTTCTTTTTATTGGTACTTAATCTTACAATAGCACCAATAAAATATAAATTGTCCTTTTCTTTTTTTGATTGCTATGTTTAGCCCTCTTTGACATGCGAGATATTTTTATACAAAATTATAAGTAATTAGGATACCTAAGTCCTCTAAGAATAAGACTAAATACTAAATACGCAATATCAAATTACCAATAGGTTGAATTAATATGTGGTTGTAAAGGCATTATAATGGGAAGAAGACCAAAGTCTTTTATAAACTTTCTAAGTCTGGTTTAGATAGTGAGATAGGATTATATTATTTTAAATTATGATTAAAAATTGAATAAAATATATATTTTTTAATATTATCATTATTTTAAAATTTTAAATTTTAAATTTTAAAATTTAAATTTTAAAAAATTATATTATTAATTATGTTTTATGTAAGAATTTAAAAATATTATAATGATAAAATAAAATGTAGGAATGGTTTTATTTATTATACGGTTTTGAATCCATGATCATTCAGGCCCCGCTTGGATTCAGAGGTGAGCTCAGCTCATCTCAACTCATCTCAACTCATTTTCATTTCATTATTATATTTTTATAATTTTTTATATAAAACACAAATTCCTATACACCTTTTTCAATTCCCAATACACCTTTTTCAATTTCCAATACACCTTTTTCAATTCCCAAGATACCTTTTTCAAATCCCAAAATAATAATAATATTAAAAAATAAACTAAACTTATCTAAATTCATCTCAACTCATCTCATCTCTAAATCCAAGCGGGGCCTGAATGTAGGAATGGTTGCATGGCTTAACAATAGATAATATACCCCATAGAAAATGACAATATACTAAAGACAAGAAGTTGGTAGCCAGATTTTGCAGTATAATGATGATTATGCATTTTTTTACGGATAAATTAGATTATAAAAAGTTAAACTTATCTTAATTTATTTTATATATTCAAACGCATATTTCAACTTATATACAATCAAACAAATTTTAATAGAACTTACAAAATATTATTATTTATAAATTAATTCAAATCATCTGATAATACATGATTATTCAAATGCAGTCTAATATTAGTCTTAAAGATATGAAATGACAGCAATAGGTAGGAACTAGTAAGTGAAAAGCTTAGAATTTAAATACCTGAAAGCTTTGCTTTTGGCTACATAAAGCTTGCTTGTGCATGAATGATACCAACCTTAGCAAAGCTTGCCAACACTTGTGTGTTCCTTATGTTAAACAAAAAACATAATATTTTGCAATCCGAGAAGCTCTTTTTCCTTAGCACACAAGTAAAACCCATTGGGATTTTCCCTTTTTGCTCGTGGAATTTCTCTCTTTTTTCATAAAAAGAGACACCTTTGCCACTAAACATTCTCCACTTACAGCTCCCCGATAGCTCTGCTCTGTAACGTACGAAACAGAGAGCTCTCTCTCCCATGGCGGTTCTTCCATATGCCTCGCCTTTCGTCTTTCTCACCCTCTTTCTTGCTGTTCATGTCGCTCGTAAGTCTAAAATTCGTTTTCCATTTTACTTGAACGCTATATATTTCTGCCTCTGTTTGTTTGTCTGTTAGCATCTTTGCCTCTCTGAATTTCCTTCTCGGAGAAGGCATGCACAGATTTTCTGGTTGTAAAAATAAAAAATAAAAAAGGTTGTCGGTTTGGACATCTTGTTCCCCAGAAACTGAATTTTTCTAAAAGCTTGTGTGGGATGTTCTGTTCTTTTCAAATTTTTTTTTTTTTTTCCATTTTTTGTTCTGTTTGAGGGTACCATATTTCGTATGTCTTTATTTAAATTCTTGCTTTTCTTTGTTCCCATCTTGTCATGATGCTGAGAGGACAAAACGGACACCAGTTCACCCTCGTCTTATGGTTAATTCTTTTGAACGTAACGGCTTCCCGCCAATAAAAAAGATTTTCCCTGTTTGGTAGCTAAGAAATCGAAGGAAAATAGAGTATATGAGAGAGAGAGAGAGAGCAAGCTAGTTTCAGTATTCGAGTTTTAAATTTCCTTTCAATTTTTTGTAACGGTGTAAAATCTAATTTTTGTAGACTCCCAATCGTTCATTGGCGTGAATTATGGGCAAGTCGCCGACAACCTCCCGCCGCCTGCAGCCACCGCAAAGCTTCTCCAATCCACGTCAATCCAGAAAGTCCGACTTTACGGATCCGACCCCGCGATCATCAAAGCCCTGGCAAACACCGGAATCGGAATCGTCATCGGTGCTTCCAACGGTGACATTCCTCCCCTAGCATCTGACCCTAATTACGCCAAAAGCTGGATCAACTCAAACGTGATCCCCTTTTACCCTGCGAGCAAGATAATCCTCATCACCGTCGGTAACGAGGTCTTGACCTTCGGCGAACAGAGCCTAATGAATCAGCTTCTGCCAGCGATGCAGAACCTTCAAAACGCGCTCAATGATGCTTCACTGGGAGGGAAGATTAAGGTGTCGACAGTCCATGCCATGACGGTGCTCAAGCAATCTGAGCCTCCATCCTCCGGAAGTTTCGACCCGAGCACCAGTGATTTGATGAAAGGTCTGTTAGAATTCAACAAGGCAACTGGTTCGCCGTTTACGATCAATCCGTACCCTTACTTTGCCTATCGGGGAGACCCGAGGCCGGAGACTCTGGCCTTCTGTCTTTTCCAGCCAAACGGCGGGCGATTCGACCCGAACACGAATATCAAATACATGAACATGTTCGATGCTCAGGTGGACGCCGTTCGCTCTGCGTTGAACGCTATGGGATTCAAGGACGTCGAGATTATGGTAGCCGAGACCGGATGGCCATACAATGGAGATCCCAATGAGGTGGGCGCAAGTATTGAGAATGCTAAGGCTTATAACGGTAATTTGATTGCTCACCTGAGGTCGATGGTGGGGACACCATTGATGCCGGGCAAATCGGTGGATACATATCTTTTTGCACTTTACGATGAGGACTTGAAGCCTGGACCTAGTTCTGAGCGAGCATTCGGACTTTTCAAGACTGATTTAACCATGACCTATGATGTTGGTCTCTCCAAGACCAGTCAGGTGAGGCTTCAATGCCTTTGTCAACGCATTTCAAGTTAATGAATCCTCAATGTTCTACCAAAAATATGCTTTTTCCAACATCATATGTTTGTTGTTTAATCGTTTTATAAGCCATAGTTTTGTTTTTAGGAATTGTCAGTGGTTAAGCATCAGCTACAAAGTCACCATCTTTACTTTTGCTGTTTGATATGAAGTAGTAGTTGTTTATTTGGTTCGATAAGCTTTACTGACTAGAATTCTCTTGCTTGAAGGATCAGTCTGTGCCAAAAACTCCGGTCAGTCCTTCACCAACTCCGGCCAATCCATCACCGACTCCAGCTATTCCTTCGCCGGGGTCGAAGAAAGCAGTGTGGTGTGTGCCAAAGGTAGGAGTCTCAGATGCCCAATTGCAGGCAAATTTGGATTATGCTTGTGGACACGGTATTGACTGTAGTCCAATCCAACCAGGCGGGGCTTGTTTTGAGCCTAATACACTGGCTTCCCATGCTGCTTATGCCATGAATTCCTTTTATCAAACTGCCGGTCGGAATCCAGTGAGCTGTGATTTCTCACAAACGGCTACCATTTCATCCAACAATCCCAGTAAGTTCTCTAAAACAACACTCACTTTTGTTGTTTTCCCCATGTCAATTGTCAATTGTCATTACAACACAACCCAAAACCATTCGAAGCCTAAATCAAGACATATTAGGTGGGATTCAATACTAAGTAATCCATGATTAATGTTGGAACTTTGCAAGCATTTTTTTTTTTTTTTGTGCATTATTATAGCTATTGATTGCTTTAGAAGAGTTTTCAATCTTTAGTAGGAGATTTCCATTTCTCTACAAATCTATTATGTTCTGTAAATCTGTTTCATTTTGCTGCAGGCTATAACAACTGCGTTTACCCTGGTGGCAGTTCTTGAGAAGAAGACTTCATATTTGCTAAATAAAAAACAATAAAGGTTTCGTTATATTTTCTTTTGCTTGGTGACAAAGGCATCATGCCGTTTGAAATTTGAAATGAAGAGGGAATTTGGTCAAGTCCTAGAACTTTTAGATTTTGATTCGTTTATATATATATATATATATATCATGTATATATATGTGTGTGTGTTTGCGGCAGAGTGGTCTGAAATATTTTGGTGTTATAAAGATAGGTTGGTTGCAAGAGGTGCATTTCCTTGTAACTTGTTGCTTTCATTGCCTTTGTCTCTCCTCTTCACTTTCATTTTCCCTTTAAAGGTACTTTTGAGAAGGTAATTATGCATCCTTTTGCCTTTTTGTCAGTTGGGGAAGGAAAAATAAAATCATATTTTATTGGTAAATGAAATAAGGGTAGTGCTACATTCATGCTGTTTTTAGATGCAAGTCTTACGTGCTTTTTTTTTTTTAAAAAAAATTATAATAAGTGAAGTTTGCTATTAAAAAGTGAGTTTTTCTTTTCATATTTATTAATTTTTTAAAGGGATAATGTTGGACTTATTCACCTAAAATTGTATAAATCATTTCTCATGAAATAAATATGGTGTGATAAATTTTTAATCTTTCGTTTGAAGTTATTTATTATAGGGAGATATTAGGGATCTCGATTTTGAGATCTCTATTGCATTCTCATTCTCATTGGATTTTTTATTTTTAGTTTTTTTTTCTACATGATTTTTTAGTATATTTTTTTATATAATTTTTTTAACATCTTAAAATATTTTTTAAAAATATAAAAAATCATAACATTATTTTAAAATATTTATTTAAAATTCATATAAAAAATAAAAATAAAAATAAAAATCCCACCAGGATCTCATTGGGACCCCAAAATTGGGTAATCAGCATCTTCCTTTAATATAATACATTAAGAATATTTGTTCCTAGTTATAAGTGAAATAATGATTGTTTTCTAAATATTCATTTCTAAAATTAAGACATTGTTTTAGGAAATAAAATAAAAAATTTCAAATTTATTATTACATTTATTTAAATTTTCATATAAAATATAATAAAAATTTTAATTTTTTCAAATTTTAAAACTACTTTTCCAAATCCCACAACAAAATTAATTTCAAAAAAATATATTACAATAATAATTTTTTTTAACGTTTTTCTTATTTCATCTTATTTTATTTTTGAAAACAATCCAAACCTAAATGATCTTTATTTTTCTCGCCCGTAAAATCCAATACAAATAAAAAAAAAAATTAATTTTCACTTTCCATAAGGTATAACGTCGTTTAACCATGATTACCATTTATTGATCTAGCAATATTATTTTTACTTCCCCAGCAAAATCCTCGACCAATTAATTGATATTTTTTAAAATATAAAATATTTGTACAAATGTTTTTTTATTAATCTCTTGTAAATCGACTCATAAGCTGTCATATGTTAAAACTTTTAAAAAGTTTTTTTTTTTTTTTTTAATTAGGAATACATTTGTTTATAGAATAAAGTTAGGGATATCGATTTGGGTTATGTTGGTGTGCATCGTTTTTCTTTTTTTTGACTTAACGATTAAAAATATATTATTTAATAATATTATAATTTTTTTTAAACGTTTAAGAATATTAAAAAAAGAAATGACAGTCATACAAACGGGATTCCAGTAAAGAATCCCGTTACTGGAATCTCAATCGTGGGATATAAATTTTTTATTTTTTATTTTATTTTTACATAATAATTAAAAATGTATAATTTTATAATATTTTGATTTTTTTATAAGTATTAAAAAATGTTTAAAACATGTATAAAAAAAAAAAAAAATCTCTAGGTGGGATCCCAGTCGGGAGTGTAGCGATATATAAAAAAAATGCTCTATTAAAAAAGCGATGTAAAAAAATAATAATAATAATGGATCCTAAATCGGGGCTGGGGGCTGTGGAGTGATATATGTAACGAAATTTTAATGGGACGGAAATATAATTGTAAAGACTATAAAGAATAGTGTTATATATATTTATAATTAATTCAAATTTTAAATTTTAAATTTCCTGACTTTTAGCCTATCGATATCTGATACATGGAAAAGTAAATTTTTTATAAATTTTTCTTAAGTAAATTTAGTGTTTTGTACTAATAAAATTGAGCTGCCTCCCTAACCCGTCAAGCATTTCACTTCTTTATTTTATGAAGAAAAATGACTTATCGTGGATATATTCCTCAATATTAACATATATGGTTGGGAGAATTGTTTGGGCAAGAAGTGGTTCCAGCAAGCTAGGTTGTGAGAATTGTTTGGTAGCGGATTCTACCATCTTCGTCACAAACTACCACCCCATAACTTGCAGTTTCCCTTGCCTCACTCAGCCCAGCATTCCAATTGATCGTAAAAACTCCTTATGCCAAGAATTTCTCTATTCAGTAGAATCAGTACCTCTTCCTTCAATTGCTCTAGGTCGCTTTTTAACACCTCTAAAATCTTCAAGGAATCTCTTTGCTAAAATAGCTAAGACATTTGGATAAGTAAATGAATTTTCAAAGATGAACTTGTTCCTTCTAACCCATAATGCTCCTGGCAATAATAGCAAATAATTTCATACTATAACTTAGAAAAAATAATATTATTATAAAAAAATTATTTATTACTTATAAATAATCAATTTTAGTCATTATTAGTTTATTTTAATTATAAATAAATATTTAATCACTATTATTTATTTTTCATATAGTGTATACATGTGGAATTAGATATGGTCTTCGTCCTTTCGTAGAGGCCGGTTACAAATAAATTTTAATTCATTTTTGCCCTTTTGTCAGTTGGGGAAAGGGAAAAAAAAAAATCTTTTATTGGTAAATGGAATAAGGGTAGCGCTACATTTGACTGTTTTTAGAGTATGTAAGTCCTTTTTTTTTTTAAATGTGGAATTTGTTATTAAAAAGAGAATATTTTCTGTGAATTCCATATTTACTAATTTTTCAAAGGGATGATGTTGGACTTATTCACCTAAAATTGTATAAATCATTTCTAATGAAGTAAATATGGTGTGATAAATTTCTAATCTTTTGAAGTTATTAATTATTATACATTAAGAATATTTTTTCCTATTTATAATGAAATAATAATACTTTTCCAAATATTCGTTTCTAAAATTAATTGACTATTATTTTTCTCGCCCGAAAGTCCAATAAAAAAAGAAAAAAATTCACTTTCCATAAGGTATGACGTCGTTTAACCATGATTACCATTTATTGACCAAGCAATTTTATTTTTACTTCCCAAGCAAAATCCTCGACCAATCAATTGATTATTATTTTTAAATATAAAATTTTTGTATAAATGTTTTTTTATTAATCCCTTGTAATCGAATCATAAGTTGTCATATGTCAAGACTTTTAAAAAGTTAAAATTATAATTCTAAACACTATTAAGAATAGTGCTACATGGTAACCAGAGCAACAAATTCGATGTCTCATTTGAGATTCATAACAGCATCAGCAACAAAATGATCTCTGTTGAGATTATTTTGGATCCAGCTCAATCTCAACAGCCATTGAATTGTTCCACAAATTTAAGAGATACTTGATTATATTTGTATTTGAATTATCGTTATACATTTAAATTTTTGCTAACTCTCTTTGTATTTCAAACTCATTAGTAACCTCTATATTAATGAGATTCGATACAAGGCATTGATATTGAAGCCAAAATCATTTTACCATAGAATTACTTTAATTTTACATGGTATCAAAGCTTTTGGCATATGCCTAAGTCTCCACAATCCTCCTTATGGCCTCCTCTTCTTCCGTTGTTACCTTTGCTCCACCAAATATTGGTCACTTGGTATCAATCAAGCTGAGTGACTCCAACTATCTCATATAGTCATCTCAAATTGTGACAATGCTTGAAAGTCACGACTTGATGGGCTTCGTGGATGGTTCTAAGCCGTGTCCATCAAAATTCCTTGTTGATGATCAAGGGAACGCAACTAAGTCTCTTAATCCAGATTATATTATCTAGACTAAGAAAGATTAGTGTGTGCTAAGCTGGATCAATGCCACATTATCTGATAAGGTGCTCTCCTCTATCTATGGGATCACCTCGACTCGAAAAGTATGGACTTCTCTAACAAATAGATTTGCATCTCAGTCTAGAACCCGTGTGCACCATCTCAAATGCAGGCTGCAAACGCTTCATCAAGGGTCTATGAAGTGCACTGATTTTATTGATAAAACAAAGCTGCTCTCCAATGAATTGGCTGGCGTTGGTAAGCCACTTGAAGATAATGACTTACATAATAAGTGGCTTAAACCCAACTTTTAGTCCTTTAATCACCTCTCTCTCCTTTGCTACTGAGACAAAACTCTTTCATTTGAAGATTTTCAAGCTATGCTCTTGTCTTATAAATTTCTGCTTGAAACCCAACATAATTGAGTACCACTCGAGACAAATAATATTTCATTTTTCACTTCCAAATGTCCTCACTAGCTATACTATCGCAAACCCAAACACCTAGGCAATCCCAATCCTCGACCCATCAATTCTCCATCACCCGAACCCCAATACTCTAACAAACCATCTGGTAATCCTTCCTCACCTCAGCCACACCAAATCTAACAATCTTTCTCCACTCCCAAGTCCCCTTGCCAAATCTTTGGCAAAACTAATCACGAGGCACTCGATTTCTATTACCGAATGGATTATGCATATCAAGGGCATCATCCATCAACTCAACTAGTTGCTATGGTGGCACATACCAATGCTGAGCATGAAGAAGCAACCTGGTTTGCTGACAATGGAGTTAATCAACATTTGCCAATCTGGAGCCCCTCACTTTACAGCAACCATACAAAGGATAAGAAAATGTTGTTGTTGCACATACTAAAACTGCTATCTTCCATACATCTGCTACTAAACTAAGTCTCGAATGTGTCATTTAATGTCCTCATGCTTCGGCTAATTTACTTTCCATAAATCAGTTTTGTCTTGATAATCATTATTTTTTTTTTTTTACTGGTTCTCATTACTTTGTAAAGAACCTACAAACGGGAGTGACACTACTGGAAGGCAGAAGTGAAGGTGGCCTCTATCAAGTCCGTTCGTAGTCAACTCTCAATAAAACACGTGTTCTGACATTCTAGATTAGGACATGCTTTGCTTCCAATTGTAACTTAGTTATTGAATAAACACTCCTTGTTAAAGGTTCAATGGATAAAATGAGTTTTTGTGAACTTTGTCAACTTGGCAAAGGGAAACAACTTCTTTTCTCTCTCTTTACTCGCATTTCTCTTTTCCCTTCACAATTAATTCACACTAATATATGGTCTTGTTCTACTCAACCTCTTGGTGGATGCAAGTATTATGTTATATTCATCGATAACTTTTCTCAATTTTCATGGCTTTATCCTCTCCACAACAAATTGGATGTATATGCTTGTTTTGTTAAATTTAAAACACTAGTTGAAAACCAGTTTTCTTGCAAAATTAAGAAATTTCAATCGGATGGAGGAGGAGAGTACATGTCTAACCAATTTTAGTCCCTTCTAACCTCCCATGGCATCTAACACCGCCTCACGTGTCCATATACATCCCAACAAAATGAGGTGGTTGAGTGCAAACACCAATATGTAGTAAAAATGAGTCTATCTTTGTTAGCTCAATCTCACTTGCCCACTAAGTTTTGGGTATATGCATTTTTAATGTCAACTTTTCAAATCAATCGGTTGCTAACTCCCACTCTTGATAACCAGACTCCTTATCTTAAATTGTTTGGCAATGATCCTAATTATGCCTCTCTTCGCACCTTTGGTTGTGCTTGTTTTCCATTATTGCGTCCCTATGCAACTCACAAACTAATGTTCAAATGAAAAAGTTGCATGTTTGTCGACTGTAGCTCTAATCAACATGGCTATCGATGCTTGGATCTTGTCATTCAAAAGGTGATAATCTCATGGCATGTTTTGTTTAATGAGACTTCATTCCCTACTAAGGATGGATTGCAGTCACCTAAACCGATGTCAGTGGTCTCCTCTCAAGGTACAACTCTACCCTCACCTTTTTCTATATCTACTTTGGATTTATCTCATATAACCCTACCAGAATTACCTACCATTGATTCCATCTCTCCACCAAATATTACTCTGGACTCCTCGCCTGCTTCTCATTCTCTTAACACTTTCATTCTAAATTCTCCAACACCTAAACATGCCCTGACTTTGTCTTTATTTGAAGCTCCATCACCTCTAAATCACCTTGACTCGAGTTTCTTCATATCCGAAACTCTCTCGTCTCCAAATCTTCCTCACCAATCCATGATAACTTGCTCCCAAACTGATCATATTAAACCTCGCACATTTCCAGATTATAAACTCTATTCCTCCAAATATCATCTCTAAGCACTAACTATTAATGTGACTCCATTTGAACCAATCTCTTACTAACAAGCTCATTTACTCCTTGATTGGTGTGCTGCTATGCAAAATGGATTTAATGCCTTACAAGCTAATAAGACATGGACATTATACCCGAGACCTGTTGGTCACAATGTGGTGGGAAGCAAGTGGGTATACAAAGTTAAACAAACACTCACCAGTAAGGTTGATAGATTTAAAGCTAAATTAGTGGCACTTGGCTTTGCTCAAGAGGAGGTAGTTGATTTTACTCAAACCTTTAGTCCCGTGATTAAGCTCTCTACTGTCTAGTTCATTCTTACACTTTCTGTTCAATTTGATTGGAAAATACGGCAACTTGATGTATCTAACGCTTTTCTTCATGGAATTTTGCTAGAGGATGTTTATATGGAGCAACCTAAGGGTGTTTGTTAATTCAGGCTATCCAAATTATGTTTGCAAATTGAACAAGTTGCTTTACGGTGTCAAATAAGCACCTCATGCTTAGTTTATGCACCTATCTCATACTCTCGTGGAATTCAGCTTTCACTCATCACCAGTGGATACATCACCAGTGGATACATCATTATTTGTTTATCATAAGGGCAATGTTCATCTTTTTATCCTCAATTATGTGGATGATATTCTTGTTACAGGAACAAATTCTTCTATCATTCAAGTTCTCATTAAAAAGTTGCAAATCGAATTCAAAATGAAGGACCTTGATCTTTTATGCCACTTTCTCAGTATCCAAGCAAGTCGAGATTCTTTTGGATTACATGTTCGACAATTCAAGTATATTGGGGACCTTCTTCATCACACCAAGATTGTTGGGGCAAAACCTATCTCTTCTCCTTGCTCCACAGGTTTTAAACTCTCAGCTAATATTGTTGAACCACTTACATCTTCTCAAAGTATAGAATATAAATAAACAATGGGAGCTCTCCAATATTGTACCTTGACTAGACCCGACATAGCATTTTCTGTGAACCAATTGTGCCAACACATGCATTGTCGAAATTTAGCTCATTGGTTTGCAACAAAGCGTGTTTTACGTTACTTGAAGGAAAACATTGGGGGTCGGACGGGCTAGTAGATGTTAAAAAATAGCCCTCCAATGAGGGATCGATAGGTCATCAACTATAGCAAAACACAAATGAATTGTGCCACACCAAAACTTTCAAGTTTGGGTTAGGAAACTCTTAAATCGCCCCTCTCATCAAAGAAACCCTAAGAGATCCCTAATGTATTCCGACTTCGCACAACATTGATTCGCACAACACCGTCTCGATTCCCCCTCCCTTCTCCTCCTCCCTTCCCAAGTTTTCGACTCCACCCCCTTTTCTCAGTTCGACTCTCTTCCAATCGACCCAAGGTAAGTGCACTGAGCTTCTTTGTTCAACACATATTTTGAAACATCTTATGTTTAACTTCAAACCAAATGGATGTTGTTAATTTTTATTGACGTTTATGGCATTTCCCTAATAAAATTTTCGCAAGTAGGAAACTTGTGGTGGGTGACATTTGAGTGCTTTCATCTTGTGAATATCCCTATTTTATAAGAAATGTTTTAGCCCACTGCAAGAGAAAGTGGCCTTACACTGTTAAGTTTTGCGGTTCAAAGAAAACAAGAGTTAAAGAAGAATAAATGTTAAGTACCCGATTGTAATAGAAAGTAAATAAGAAATTGATGATAGTGACTTTGAGCAGATGATTTGGTTTTAAAAGAAACCAGAACCTTCATTTCACTTCTCCTAGTATACAAATGTTGAGAAAATGATTATAAGAATTTCTTGTACCAGGTAAATTAAGTTCTTTCAAGCGTATGTTGTTTTTTCATCCCAATTTGCATTCTTACATTGTTGCAATTGAGTATCGGTTTATTTAAGGATACTATTAGTAATAGATATTTGAACATTTATAATGATAGTATCAACCAAGAATTACTTGACAGAGAAATTCATGTTTGACCCATAAATAATTTTGGGTATTGAAGTGCTGGAAACAATTGGAATGTAATTTACATGTGCATTCTACTATTAAGTTCAATTGTTCTCTATTTATATCAGATTTAAGTATCAAGTTTTGCATTAGCATCAATGTTAAGAAAAATGGTTTATAAATTGTCGATGCATCAGATCTCAAGAATCTGTTCAAGTGAGCATTTTGAGAGGCTTGAATGCAACTACACGAATAGAATAAGAATAAATGGTTTATAAATATGAAAACTATAGTTGGAAATCCCTAATCGCTGTTTTTTATGACATTAATAGATAGCTGTGCATTATTTTTAAGGCTCTTACCCCTTCAAACGTGATGATACAACAATGCAATTGTCATGGAGTTGCAAATTGTGTGGTGTAAGAGGCTTTCTAGTTGTAATGGCCTTTTTACTATTAAGTGCAAAATAGTTATTTTTTTAATAAGTAAAATACAGTTAAATGAGTACAATTGAATTGTTTTGAATTGTTTTAAATATCTTTGTTAAATTTTTTTGAAACGAAAGGATTGCCCTTGATTCATTCTTAAATCACGATTTTTTGATTGAAGCTTAGTTCTTGCTAGTGCTCTCACCAACTATACTACCTATAACTACCTGCTATTGTTTTTTTTTTTTTTTTTTGATAAGTAAATACGTGCTATTGTTAGCACCCTATTTAATTAGATATTCATAGTTTCATCATTTGCAAGACTGATTTCTAATTAGTTTGATTATCTATTACATCACCATCTAATGAACTTTACTCATGTGGCATATATGCTAATATTAATTGAATGACTTTAATTTCACTATTGAACAATACACATTAAGAATGAATCTTCTTATGCTTTTGTATGAAATATGAGGAATGACATTTATGATTGTAGTTATGCCGACAGGTACACTTATGTTTGGTGTACAAATTGATAATATCTTATTTTCTCATTTCCCAAAAAATTTTGCATTTATGGATGATTTTTTAATATGATGACAGGAAATGAGAAGTTCGAGTTTCCATTCTGGTTCAAGTTCTTGGACTGCAAGTGGAGAAGACAAAGTTGGTTTGGAGAGACCACTTTGCTATTGTGGCTACCAAGCAAAACTTCAAATTTCTAGTAGATCTCATAATTTAAGTAGAAAATTTTATAATTGTCCCAACTATAAGCAATGCAACTTTTTTGAGTAGATTGATTTTCAAAGTGCGCAAAATAACTATTGTAAGCAGACATTGGACTTAGTTGAACGAGGGTACGACAGGGTACTACGCTTCAAAGAATCCAAATTTAAAGCAATTGAGAAGAAGTACAAGCGAATCTTGAAAGTGTTATTCTTGTCATGAGTTTTTTTGTATAATAGTTTGTAGTGTAATTTTTATGTATATAATATATGCTTATGTATCTCAGACAATGTTATGCCTCATGTAATTCATTGTACCTTTTCTAAGACTTTAATGTAAGGTGTATTTTTATTATGACATTTGTGACATTATGCATTTAGATGTAAACGTTATTGGTCACTTCGATCATTATACGAGTAATGTATGTTGTTTTAATAGTAGAGTTAACTTTATCTGACTTCATTGTCTGCTAACTATTAAGTTTAATAAAACTTATCTTAAACTTATAAAAATCAAAGAAAATTGGCCTTCACAACAATAATACCTACATGATACATATAATTATAGTTGTATATCTTTATTTTTTAATATAATATATATTATTATACATACATACATATATATATATATATTTCACGTTTTATTTATATTATTTATATAAATATATTTCTATATAATTATTTATTATTTAGTATCAAACTACTATAATATTATTATAATATAATTATTAATTAATTGTATATTATTTAGTATCAAAGTATTATTATATTATTTAGTGTATAATTATTAACCATAATATATAGTATTAGTACTAATATCCATTAATGAATTTTATATTAATTATTAACTATATATTAATATATTAAATACTTTATTATAACAGTTATAACTTATAGTATAGTTAAATTAACATTGTTAGTATTGGACTAACAACATCTACTATATTCGTAATAGATTATTAATACTAGTATAGATTCTATAGACCAAATATATCATTATTAACCATAATATATAGTATAGTACTACTATAATATATAGTAGTTATAACATATAATACTACTATAACATATATTATAGTAACTATAATACATAGTACCATAACTATAAATCTATAAATATATAACTATTAATTTATAAAATAATAAATTATAACTATTAATTATAATATATAGTTACTACTATTATATTAATATATTACAGACTGTGGTAAATTTTTAATAGTTACTACTATAATAGTATAGTACTACTATATATGGTAAAGTAACTACTATAACATATAGTACTACTATAATATATATTATAGTAACTATAATACATAGCACCATAACTATAAATCTATAAATATATAACTATTAATTTATAAAATAATAATCTATAACTATTAACCATAATATATAGTTACTACTATTATATTAATATATTAAAGACTTTGGTAAATTTCTAATAGTTACTACTATAATAGTATAATACTACTATAATATATAGTAGTTATAACATATAGTATAGTAAGTATAATACATAGTACCATAACTATAAGTCTATAAATATATAACTATTAATTTATAAATAGTTACTACTATAATAGTATAATACTACTATAATATATAGTAGTTATAACATATAGTATAGTAAGTATAATACATAGTACCATAACTATAAGTCTATAAATATATAACTATTAATTTATAAAATAATAATCTATAACTATTAACTATAATATATATAGTTATTACTATATATTAATATATTAAATATTTTTATATTTTTATATTAGTTATAACTTATAGTATAATTAAATTAACATTATTCGTATTAAAATAACATCTACTATATTCGTAATATATTATGAATACTAGTATAGATTTTATAGACTATACATAGTACTTAGTAGTTATAGTATTGAACTATTGCTACTAACTATATATAATTTTCAAATTATATGGTAATCGAATAATGTAAAAAAAAAAAGCAAGTATTTTTTAATTGTTTACTTTTTTAATATCATATTTTTTAAATTTTGCTATATAATTTTGATGGTCTCTCATTCTCTAATTATAAATTTATAAATGGGCATTTTTTTAAAAATTCACAATAAAATATCCATAATGGCATGGACATAAGAATCAAATATATAATATTAAATCTGAACATAAGAGTCATATTCATTACTACAGTCCAATCTGGACAAAAGAATCTTATATATAATATTAAAAAAATGATATAGAAAGACCATTTATTAAACCTATGATTACATGACAAAATCCTAACAAAATGATTTAAAAATAGTGGCAGAATCCTAAATAATATGGTTTCATTTGCTTTCATAGCATATATGCACTTCCAATATTGACCATATTTCTACTTTATTATCGCATCACGCCATTCCTTCTGAATAATCTTCAAAAGCAGCATAACCCTCCTGAAATATGAAAAAAAACTGATTAGATTATAAAATGTATTTCAAATATATATTTACTAAAAGTATTTTGGAATTTTGACTTGAGCAAACTCATCAGTTGTCCAAGTTAGTGTGCTCGAAATCAGGTGCCTCAGGTGCCGTCGTAGAAGCCTCAGGTGCCTCAGATATCGTAGGTGTCTCTAATGTCGCGGGTGCCTCAAATGTCATAGGTGCATCTAATGTCGTGAGTGCCTCAAGTGTATTCTCAATATTTCTACATAAACATTGGACAAATACAATAAAAGCACTGTAACACTTTGATTATAGCAAACAAATAAAAAAAATACCCAATTTAAAAAAAAAAAAAAAAAACCTATGTTACCTCACTAAAGGACAATAGTTCCTAACATGTCCTTCATTTTTACAAATGCCACAATGCCTTTTTTTGGTTGATTGGTTCTCTTTTGAATTTTTTTGCTCTTAAAGACTAAGGGCATCCTTTCGTGGGTACTCTTGGATGATCTTTCATTATTTGAGTAAAGTTTAATAGATCTTGAGTTCTTGGCAACTGATCATCATTGGTTGCCTCACTCTTTGTGAACATTGGGCATGTGCATCCATCTCAAACATGTGTTTATAAACATTCTCCAATACAAGAGTGAAATAGTTGTGTTTTTCTGGAAATTGTGTTGCAAATTTGACAATGTCATATAATTGAGTCATTGACTTGCTTGTTTTTTTTAATAGCCACCTCATCTTATACTTTCATCACTTGGTCATCGGGATGTAGCACATCAGGAATGGGTTGACTCTTACCATTAATGGTCCATCTGTCTAGAACATACTGTTGTGGCAATCTATTTATCTTCATTTTCTTGCCAAACACACACAATTTATTTCTACATAGAATCTCCATAAACTCCCACATATGACATGTACACGTCACATTATCACCATCCAGTGTCACTTGATAGAGATGTGTTTCTTTTTCATGAAGTGTCATTTTAAATGTCTTGCTCTCACCATTTTGCACCAATTGTTTTGCTTGAAGAAGTAGACTACTAAACGGTTCACCTTGGAAAATAATGAAAGATTTTCTTGTATACATCATTGCCGTCTCCACTTCAATTTTATAAGGTGTCTTCATAATTGGCCGTATAGAACTTGTCTGCACATGTCTCTCTTTCTCTTTAAAGTAACGTGCATTTATGGATTTTTCGTATTGATGCACAAATTTACTAATTATTGTGCTTGAGCGAAAATAATCTTTGAAAAATTTGTTCATGTTTTCACTCCTCTGAGTTGTTGACATGCCAGCACAAAATGTCGACCGAAAGAAGGCTGGTACCAACTTATCCCATCGGCTGTAAAAGTTTTGCAGCCAACTATTTTTCCAAGCTTATATTTCTCAACAATCATTGACAATTCTTACTCTAACTCGTCGATTGTAAGTGTCGCATGGATGCAATAATTAAACTCGTCACCAAAATCTGGAAACTTGTTGCATACATGGGACAAGTGTTCAGAAATTTTTGTAAGATGTGCCACAGACACAACCCGTGAGTTGTATTCGGGAGTACCTCTACAATTGCCTTCGCCATCACCCTGTCATTATCGGTAATTATCGTTGAGGAGGCACACTCAAAATTTGCTTTTAGCCATGTTTTCAACAACCATATATATGATTCTGCAGTTTCATTAATAAGCAAAGCACACCCGAACATTGTGGTCTGATGATGATGATTAACTCCAGAAAATGGCACAAATGGCATCTTATAGATATTAGTCAAGTAAGTGACATCAAATATAACAATGTTCCCAAAATATTGATATGCAGCTTTTGAATTTCTATCAGCCCAAAACCAATTGTCCATACACCGATCCTTATCAATTTGCATTAAAAACACAAAATCAGGTTCTTTGTGTTGTCGATCTTGAAAGTAGGTATATAAACTTTGTACATCCCCCTCTGCTTCAAATATTTTTCTCATTTCGCTTCCCACATGATTTTCTACATCTTTGCCAAAACACCCGATACTAAAGGCATTACCTGCCTTTTCCCTCAATATCGACATTATCTTCTTTGTCGATATACCGAAGTTATTCAAAGTAATAATTAGTTTTTTTTAACTTTAGTAACCCCCTATTTCTACGGAGAAGGCTAAGACTTCTTGAGCTAAATAAGATATGGTTATGTTCAACCACAAATTTGTTCACTATCTACTTTTGGCCATTTTTTTTATTCCCATAATTGTTTTACATCTAATCTTTGTCTCACCAGATTCAGGCATTACTCGATCTTCGGGATTCACTCTTACATGTCGTCAACCTTCTCTTGTACAAACATAGTCGACTACACAAATAGTTTTATCTTCTTTCGATAATTGAGTATGATTGGTCCAGATTGCAAATCTTTTTGCCTTGCATATGCTTTATAAAAGGCTTGGGCATCTCGACCTCCTCAAGCTCTATACTAATAAATGGCTCCGACTGACCACTACTCTAAGCGGGAATCACATTTACTCCCTCATCGGCATTGCCCCCATTTTGAATATGTACATCATCTTCGACATTGATCTCATCGTCACTATTAAGATTATAAATTGGTACATGTCATATGAAACAAATTAGTAAGAGTGATTTATATGACATTTTTATAGTGTACTATAGGGATGGATTATAGATGAGATGATAATTTAAAGCAATGTATATATATTTCATACAAAAAAAATAAATAGAGTAAAAAAGCTAGGTATATCTGGTATATCCTTTTGAGATCTAATTGGCTTCTAACTAACTATTTAAGACCATAAAAGCTTCTGATCAAAGAAAAAAATTATTTATCAGTAAGTCTGCTTCTACAAGAAACACACAATGGGGCCATGGAATCTGAAACAACAAACAAAAAGTTTAGATGCTTAAATATATTTAAACTAAACAGAGGATGAGAAAAAAAAAATTGGAAAATATTGTTGAAAACACCAATATAACCAATTATCAGGGAATTGTTCAATAAATTAAGCTTCACCTACTCAGATGTTAATATAGTAAATAATAGTTTGCTATATAGACAACGATGGAAATAAATTTGTTACATGCCCTAAAACATAGTTTGCTACACCTACTCAGATGCTTTCAAGTAAATAATTAAATTGCCTAGATGCTTCCAAGTAAAGAATTATATTGCCACAATGCCTATTTTATTAGACAAGAATGGTTCCCCCAAAATATAATTTGGAATTTCAAAGAATAACTCTTTCTCTTCTTTTTGTCTATAACACTTGGTTCACATAATTTTATAACGAGAATATAGATAGAATAAGAAATGAAAATATGACTGACATTGACAATTTTTCGTATATTTTATAATTATATGGATGATTTTGTTTTTTTCAAGTGGAGAACAAACGAAGTATCCAATCAAATGATCATATAACAGGACTAATCAGGACAGCATCATCATATCATGAAATAGAAAGCCCTACATGGTAAAAAAAATACCATTTGAGGAAAATGGATGATGCTATGTGTTTTTAAAATGCATTCATGTAATGAAGAGTTTCGAACATCATTTCTCCATAGTCAAAGGGCTCCCTGGTAATATGGGCAATTATTACAAGGAAACCACTCTATTAACAAAGTTTTCAACTACAATTAAAAAATCATAAAAAATCATCCATATAACTTGGAGTCCTTGTCCTCAAGCACTTGGATGGATGGATTGACCCAAAAATGATTAAAAATGGGGGATTCATGCATGCTTTAAGTTGATATAATTCTTGGATGATCCTCATTCTTAAACTTTACATATACAAATCTTCTTCACAACCAGCACAACTAATTAGAAGCAAAGAACTCTTTTTAACAATAAAGTTGTGACTTGCTAATGGCATTCAAGTGAAAACATTAACCTGCCTTAATATTGTTTATATGATTTGACCGAAGAGAATGCATGCAGGTGGACATTTCATTCATCAAATTGGAATCACTTATAAATAAAAGAATGTAAAGGATAGATAAATTCTTATCTCCCCAAAATGCCTATTTTATTAGATAAGAATGGTCCCCCCACAATACCTATTTTATTAGACAAGATGGTCTCCCACAATGCCTGCAATCTAGATAAGATGATCCCCCATGTTTGCATTGTAAACACTTTAGATTGCAGTAAACACTTTAGATGGTCTTCATATAATCATATATATAACTAGGTATCCTAAACAAAGTCTTCATATAATCATAAACATGTTAAATACTTCACTAGTGTAAGCAGCATATGCATTTGAACATTCTGTCAAACACTCAAAAGATGAGAAATACCTGAAGGACATTGGGAGCACTAGAGTCAACCATGGGGATTTTGAGTAATGCCTGAATTGAATGTGGAACTGCGGTCTGCGTGGGCAACAAATCCGTGGGGTTGTACTATAAACAATTGAATATTAGGGGTTGCGTTGAGGAATGTGATGGAAGGGAGGTGACGGCATGCGATGAGAAGTGCAATGGATGTGCGAGTAAAGGGGCAGTGCTAGATGTGCCGAAGAACAGTGTGCATAGGCTATCCGAGTTGGGTCTGCAATGGGTTCTCTACTACCTCCCCTTTCGATTTCGTGTGTTTCCAGTGAGGCACAGTTCATTTGTGTTTTCCTATAACTGCTTAAGTGTCAAACATATATTAGATGGCTATTTTTTAAAGTCTTATAGCCCATCCAATCCTAGATAAACTCTACTTGAAAGGCATTATTGACTTGGGTTCATGGTACACGAAGGGTGAACAAACTCTACAGGCATTTTGTGATTCAGATTGGGCCGATAATCCAGTTGATCGATGATCTACTACAGGATATGGAGTCTTCCTTAGCTCATGTTTAGTCTCATGGACAGCCAAGAAACAATCGGTCGTGGCTCGTTTAAGCACAGAACTCTATATCATGCATTAGCCATCACTACTACAGAACTCTATTGGATTTGGACACTACTCAAAGAACTCCATATATCCTTACCTTTGGCTCCTACTTGTTGATGTGATAATAGTGGTGTTCTTGCTTCTAATCCCGTGTTTCACACTCGTACTAAATATATTGAAGTTGACTTTCATTTTATTCGAAAAAAGGTAGCAAATTGGGATATTCGTCTTTAGTTTATTGGTTCCTATGATCAAATTCCTGATATTTGCACAAAGGGCCTCAGCTCAATTTTTTTTGTTTCCTATGTGACAAGCTAATGATCGTTTCTTTCCGCATTAGTTTGCATGGGGGTGATAACCAAAGAAACAAAGTTGATATCACGTCTGAGATTCACAATAGCAGTGGCAATAGAATGATCTCTTCTGAGATTAACTTGGATCCAGCTCAATCTAAACAATCACTGAATTGTTCCACAAGTTTAGGAGATACTTAATTATATTTGTATTTGAATTATTGTTATACATTTGAATTCTTGTTAACTCTCTTTGTATTTCAAACTTATCTGTAACCTCTATATTAATGAGATTCAATACACGACATTAGCATTGAAGCCAATATCATTTTACCATAGAATTACTTTAATTTTACATTACATATATTTACAGTTTTACTAACATTTTTACTTACAATATATATTTTGTTATTTTTTTAAGAAAATCAAATTTTAATTTTCAAACTTCATGGTTCTTAGCATATCAATAATGATATACGGAGAAATAAGTTTTTTGTAAATTTTTTTAAGTACATTTAGTTTCTTTTACTATTAAAGTTATTAACACAACAATTAAAGGGGTTCAAAATTATAGTATACAAAAGTCAATCAATCCAAAAAGTTAAATCATAAAGACTATTTAAATATTTAACTCTTAATAAAATCTCACTTATTTAATACATGTTTGATCATTTATTCCATTATAATAAATATAAGTTGAATTTAAATTTAGTTGTCATAAATAAGAGCAATGAGACAGATGAAATTATCATTGAGCCTCCCTAATCCATGAAATATTTGACCTATTTATTTTATGAAGAAAAATGACTTATTGTGGATATAGTCCACAATATTAACATGGATTTCATTTTTAAGATAATTTAAAAAAAAAAAACCAAATTTCCTGTAAATTAAATCTTGCTAAATCAATAGTGCTTTTAGGATATTTTTTTATATGGACTTATAAGTAAAAGTAATTTTTTATTGATAGAATTATAGGAATTGTCTTTGATCTTCGAGGTATACTTAATGTTAAGAGTCCAAAAATGGTGCGGATTAGGAGGGAACAAAATTTCATTCCTGGCTCATGCTGAGATTGAGTTAGGCCCCAAGTGGTGTGTGAAGCTTCCGATAATGATCCAATGCGGCTGTACAGTGCGTATGTGTATATTTATATGGTAAATCATATTTAAATTCAGAAAAAATAAATAGAACACACACGAATTTATATAATTTACTAAGTCTACATCTATGGAGATTTGGAAAGGGAATATTCTATTTTAATATACTTGTTTACAATCTCTTGTGTTCTCTCACTATATAATGGCAGTTTGAGCTCTATCATTTAATTTTCCTCCTCTTGTAGCTTTCTATCACAAGGTTGATAAGCTGAAGTCCATTAGCCAAAAAGTCCACCAAGTTGTATAGACCTTTGCTTTTATCTCATGCCCCGTTTACATTATAACACTTTACCAATTTTCTCTCTCGACACATTATCCTCCTCAAATCTCACAAATTGCACTTTCTATACATTTGTCCCTTCCCTTTTTTTTCTCTCTTCTGAGCATCCACATTCGGTTTATCAAACATTCTTCCAAATTTTAATTAAAAACTAACCTTTCTTTACTCATCTTTGTTTCCTATACTTTTCCTCATATATTAAAATAACATTTTACAATTCTTTCTTTATTACTTTATTCTCTAACCTCCATTTCTATTTTAAATCTCTTACTATTTTGTCTTTTTTCTGTTTTAAATATTTCCAACTTTAATTAAACTCAAAAGATTAAATATAATTACTTGTCAAGAGATGCCTGATTAACTAAACATGTTACGCAATAATAAAATAATTATTCCCTCGAACGGATTTTTGAATTTTTTTTTTTTTGTATATAGACTGAAAAAAAAAATAAAAAATATATAGATACAAAAAAAGAAAATAACAATGGGCTTCTAAATCATAATTACATTCAAGTCATTACATTAGTTAGAATTTTCTAAAGTACATTATAATTATGAGTAACCATGAAATAGAAATACAAATAATAAAAGTAGATTTTTCCATTTCTTGTTTACGCGTCTCATTATTAATTTCTAAACGATGCCTACTCGTTTGGACCTCTATTGAAACTTGTATATTCTGAAACTTGGTTCTTAATCAGGTAATCATCTTCTTTCCATATACTGGTATTTTCGGATCACACCAACAGAAAAACCTGCATGATTGTCCAGCCTAAATGGTTGATAATTAACCCAGAAACACAGAAATCACATGAGCATAGAAATATGAACCTAATTGATTACCCTGAATATTATTTATTACATTAAGAGTTAGATTCGATTATCTCATAGTTTTGACAATCGAGAAACCGCCGCCTATAATTTTTCTCAATATGAGTGGTTTGTCAGCATGATTTAATATCACAGTAACATACTAGGTATTAATTGCGAGAATTATTTACTGAGTGTGAAACACTGGCATTTAGTAGTAATTTCTTTTGTTGTGCTTCAAGTTTGTAGACAAATATAAATAAAAGAGCCGAGAAAATATCCAACATTTTAAAATGTGTGGTAAGAATGTTTTTCCCAAATTACAACATGCAAAGGCCAAAGGCGCACATGAACGGCTGCAAAATCGTGGATCTCAGTTGCCGCATAATGGTCTTTCGGGGTTCACGAATCACCCTGCCATATCAATGGACCTCCCAGCCTAAACACTATGAATCATTATCTCATTCATCATAACCTTATGTTAGATTACTAGCAACATATTTGACGAGCAAATAATGGACTATAGCTCAGAGGCATAACAAATGGGGATCCAAATGTAGGGATGTCTAATGGGATAAAAATGCAGATCCGAACATCAAACACAAAACAGGGGTCCAAAATGTTACACAAAATGCTTAGTATGTAAACATCACAGTCAATTAACCACATACTACCATCACATGTATTTAGGGACAATGAAAAGCTCGACACACTCAAGAGAAGCACCAATCCGAACCCCAATGACAGAGCAAGGGCCCAACAACTGGGCCAAATAAGCACAAACGACAATCATAACGAATTTAGGAATAATGAGAAGCGAGGCATAGAGAGGAAAAAAAACTCAATCTGAAACTAATCACAAAATAGGGGTCCTAGATTTTACCCAAAATGCTCAGTATGTAAACATCAAAGCCAATTAAGCACAAACCACCATCACAAAATATATGGGGACAATGAGAAGCTCGACATAGTCAAGAGAAGTACCAAACCGAATAAAGAAATAACAAAATAAGGGTGCACAATTCACAATTGCTCAGTATGTAAGTAGAGAAAATCATAAGAAAACATTTCCAATATAATGGGAAATTCGAAACAGGGATCTATTATAACCAATTTCACAAACACCCTAGGAAAACCCCACAATGAGGTTTCAAATTCGACACCCTAGCTCCAACAAAAATCGGGCGTCATCAAAAGGGTCAATCGAGATACATAGCACAAAACATGAAGCCATTAGTGTATAATATTTCAAATAGAGAGATCGTTAAAGCCAGATCGCATAGCAAAAGCACGACACAGAAATACAATAACAAGACCCTAGGAAAAATCATAGGGATACAATGGCAACATGGGAGGGAAAAATTGGGAACAAAATAGTCGCATTTTTTGCAGTGCTTGTGACATATATATATATATATATATATATATGCGACTTCGACAAAAATCACAGCAAATAGGATTGGAAGTTTCTTATCCGTGACAAAAGGAAACCGGTAGTAGCATTCGCATGGTGGAGAAATGAGAGATAAGAGTTCAGGAACGTGAAAAAATGAGAAAAGACAGTTAAGTCACGTGCGCAGAGTCGGTTGGGGAAGTGGGGGAGGGATTGGGGAGGGGAGGCTATAGTAGCCCCACATATACAGGGGGCTACTATAGTGCCCCCTAAAGGATCTTCTAAAATGAGCTCCCTTTTAGGGAGTCCAATGTGGGTGCTTCTTAATGAATCCTTCCAATGAGTTAAAAAAAAATACAATGGCTCATTATATGTTATGCCCTCCACTCTACTTATGTTTAAGGTTTGAAATTTGAGTAAAATTAATTTATGAGAGTCATGTCCCATCAATGAAACCCAATAGCTTGACGAGAACATGTTAGATAGGTTTGAGATTTAGGCCGGTTTGGATTCGAAATTGAGTTGAGTTCATCTCATCTCAAACTTATTATTATATTTTCTCAAATTCTCAAACTTAATAAACAATTCAACTTTATCAAATCTCAATTTAACTTTTTTAAATTCTAAAACAATAATAATATTAAAAATTAATATTTCAATAATATTTTATTCAACTTTCAGAATTCATCTCATCTCATCTCAATTAATCTCATCTCATCTCATCTTATCTCATTTATCAATCCAAATAGTGCTAAGTCTAGATTAAAAATTTATAAAGCAATTGTATTAAATAAAGATTAGAATTTTGTGGATGTATTCTTATGTATTAAATAAAGAGATCTAGATTAACATTAGGAATATATTGGAATTCTGTAAATGGTAATAAAATTATTTACATTAATATATTTTTATTTAATTTTAGAAACTAAGAAAGAAATAATTGAATAAAAGATTTATAAAATAAAAAATTTGTTTGAATATAATATTTTAATGTTTTTTTTTATGGAATAATATTTTAATCTTAGTTTTGTTTTTATGTTTATAAAAGTTGTATTGATTTTTATATTTTAATTTGAATTTTGTAATTATTAGATAAAAAAGTTAAAAATTCAAAACTAAAAGATATTTTATATTTGAATGAAGTTTAAAAATAAAACTATGAAATTATTTTTTAAGCTGTTATATATTAATATTTCCGTTTGATTAAGCAAATCCGTTGTCGTCCAGCGGTTAGGATATCTGGCTTTCACCCAGGAGACCCGGGTTCGATTCCCGGCAACGGAAATGTGTTTTACTTCTGTTTTGTTTTGGTTTCTTATACACCCAAGGAACGACAACGTTTAACCAAACACAACACAAAATCAAGCATCATCGGAACACGGCACACGTGTGGATGGAAGCTTCGCCGGTTTCTTCCCAATTCCATCGCTGTAGCTTTCTACTGCCATTAAATGTATAAAATCCAGTGATCCACTGACCCAATCCGATCCTCATCTCTTGATCTCTTTCTCACTGTCAACGTCAACCTCAGGTACGCTCTCAACTATATCTTTCTCATAAACACTTTCACTCACTGATTTCGATCCTTTTTCTACTTTTGGTTGTTGTTTTAATTGGATTCATTGCCGTCGGTTTTATTTTTCTCCACCATCGAATTGGTTCACCACTTCGATCGTTCTGATTCGTCGTCACCCATCTGCTTGTTCGTGGATTTTTTGAATTTTGGTCGAAGTTATCCAATTTGAACTTGCTTTCATTACCTGAAATGCTTTTTTACCGATTAACAATAATGGTGGATTTTCATGGTTTTTATGGCGTTCCTTTTGTTAGTCTGTTAATTTGAAAGTATGCTTAGTTTGGCTGCTGAGAAACCGGATGAAAAGGAAGGAATTTGAAACTCAAGACGCCTATTTTCTGCCAATCCGAACACTGTCACTAAGAGCTAGTACTTAGAGTCAGAAGTGAGCTTTCGTTCTCTCAGAAACCCAATTATCAAAGAGTATATATCTTGATCTACCCATAAAGGATGATTTATAGGATTTCAGGGGGTAGATAACTCTCTCCCCACAAGCAGCATCAATGGGATTTTAGCATTTTTCCTCGATTTTTTGCCGACAATCTAATTTATCTCCAATCAATGGGAAAGACGTATTTCTTTTCCTTTCTACTGCGTCAGGAAAGAAGAGCTTAATCTTGCATTATTTGGAACAGGATTTGGTTGTTTGATAATAATTTCCAATGGGTTCACCCACTCTAATCTCCGACACCGACGCGTGGAAGGACTTGAAGGTAACTGGCATGATAGTTCAGACTTTTTTTTTTTTTTTTGGCTGAAGGCGAAGTGTATTTGAATGTATCTATCAAATCTGTGTATCTTGTGTAAATGTTTGATTTTGTAGGGCCATGTTGAGGAGATAAAGACTACTCATTTACGTAATTTGATGGGTGATGTAGACCGATGCAAGTCAATGATGGTGTATGATTCTCCATTAGACTTTATATGATAGTTAATAGGATCTAATGGGATAGAAAAACAATTTCATTTCATCATTATAATTTTTTTAAATTTTCATACAAAAGATAATAAATAATTTAATTTTTTAAGTTATATAATACTAATAATAATATTAAAATGTAAGATTTTTATAAAAATCATATAAAATCATTTCATTTCATTTTATTAATATTAACTAAATTGATGCCTTAGTTTTTCAAGAAAAATGAGAAACATAGAGTATTCGGATGAATGATGGATTGATGATAAAGTTAATTATAATGCTATCAGTAACTTTTTTCTCTGCACATTCTCTATAGAGAGTTTGATGGGATGCTGTTGGACTACTCACGGCAGCGTGCCACTCTTGAAACCATAGATAAGCTCTTGAAGTTGGCAGAGGTGGGTATTTACACTGTTTACTTTCTGTGATATTGAATTATGACCTTTTAATTATATTTACCTTTGTGTGAATGCAGGCTGCACATCTCAAAGAAAAGATTAACCGTATGTACACTGGGGAGCGTGTAAGTTGAGAAATTTTCCTTGGCTCACAGGGACTTGACAATTTACTTTAACCTGTTGTTTGAACCTCCATCATCTGTAAAGACAAGGCTTCCTGCTTACTTAAACTTAAATTCACTCCATTAAATGTCATTTGGGATTTTGATGTTGTAATTCAAAACAAATGCTCCCAACTTAATAAAGAATCAGCAAAAGCAATGTCTTCTTGCATAATATGAATTCCAGATGACCTTGTCCCATTTGATTCCTGGAATAGCCTGACTGAATAAGCCATTCCGATTTTCTTGCTGGGCTTGAAAATCCGGTTGGATACTTGAATAATAAATGATGATATGATCTGGAAGTTGGCCAACATTTCTTTTTCACCTGTAATCTAGTGGTAAATTGTGAAATCCCCGTCCAATATCTTCTCTATTATTTATGGTAGAACTGAGAATTGCTCCCTCATGTTCATTTTTTGAATAATTTTGGTGGTACCTTCAGATAAACAGCACAGAGAATAGACCAGTACTTCATGTAGCCCTTCGTGCTCCGAGGGATGCTGTTATACAGAGTGATGGGCAGAATGTGGTTCCTGAGGTCTGGAAAGTTCTGGACAAGATCCTGGACTTCTCCGAGAGGGTCCGCAGTGGTTCTTGGGTAATCCTGCTGTTATTAAAAAAACTATTTTGAACATTAAATGTGTGGAATATTGAGTAACAGGAAAACTTTGGTAGGTTGGAGCAACAGGAAAAGCACTGAAGGATGTCATTGCGGTTGGTATTGGCGGCAGCTTCTTGGGTCCTCTATTTGTACATACTGCCCTTCAAACAGGTTGGAAGTTGTTTTCCCTTGTAATCCTGTGCCACCATTATGCACTCATCTGTTTGTGGAGATCTTATTCTTTCATATGTAAAATCTTTAAAGCTTATTAAACCCAGTCAACATGTTGTTGCATCTTAGAGCACCAGTATTGGTATCACTATCTGCTCTAGCAATCCAAAATTTGCCTCATTTTTCTAAAATTTTGTCAGCATTGGAGTAGGCATATACAAGCAAGATACATTGGTGCTACTGTGCTTGTACATATATGTATGCCTACTGCTCTTAGCTAACATATTTTTAATTATTATTTTTTTCTCTCTTATCAACTGGTAAATCTTCTAATTTTCTTCTCTTCACAGCATATACACACAGACCCCATATTCATCTCCTTTTTACACTAGCAGTTTACCTCCATTTATGCAGAGCCCATTCTTTTTTTGTTCTCCTCCATTTCACCTCCAGCATTTTCTTTCATTTTCTCCTCTTTTTTTCTGCTCTGTTTCACCCACACCACATAGATGGAGCTCCCATCTTTATTGCATCTCCTTCTCCTTTCTTTTTTCTCCTCCATAGCCAGCAAAATAAATTCCAACCATTAGCTGCTGTTTCTTTCTTGAATTCTTCTTCAATTTTTTATTTTTCTGGAGCAAGAAGTGGACGATGAAAGGGTTGAAGAACTCTGGTTTTGGGCTTGCTCCTTAACACCTGTTGGAAGAAATTAATCATAAAAGAAATAAAAATTAGTATTGTAGTACTTTAGGACAAAAAAAGCTAATCCAAAGTGAAGAGTAAATTAAAGAAGTTAGCCAAAGTCCAAACATAACCTTCTTGAGCCAAATTTGGTAGTTTTGGGCTAATTCGATGCTAACACTCTTACAGAACGAGAGGCTATTGAATCTGCAAGGGGACGTCAGCTGCGTTTGTGAGTATTTATATTTCACTATGATGTCCAAACTTTTTTTTTATGATTCTTATTTTAGAGGCCTTAATTATATATAAATATATAACTTTCAGCTTTTAGTTTTTCTAGTGTTACCTATCAAAAACTTATCAAAAAGAAGTTTTTCTAGTGTTGCCCGAGAATGTTGCTTTAGCCACATTCTTAACAGGGGTTTTCTTTTGTATACGTCTTGTATATTTGGGCTTTGCCTATATATCTATTAATAAAAATTTTGCTTATCCACACTCGTGCTCAGGGGTGAGCAGCCAATATAATTGAGGCCTAAGGAAAAATTTATTCATCTTTAATTATAATATAATAAAATGTAAATCATATTGAATATTTTT
Source organism: Platycarya longipes (assembly GCA_036559045.1). Classification (NCBI taxonomy): domain Eukaryota; kingdom Viridiplantae; phylum Streptophyta; class Magnoliopsida; order Fagales; family Juglandaceae; genus Platycarya; species Platycarya longipes. The sequence continues at coordinate 17,076,067 of CM071803.1, read as the reverse complement.
CAAAATTCTCAAGAAAATGAGGCTTTATTTAAAATCTTTCAATAAAAGTTTTTTGAATTTATATTTAATACAACAACTTAAATGAGACCCAATTGTAAAATTTTGTCTCCATTTAGCAAGCTCTTAGAAAAATCTGCTTAAAAATATAAATATTCATTGTATTAGATATAAAATTTAGTATCATGGGGCCTTGCACATTTCAAAAAATATAAAAAAAATTATTTTAAATTTTATTTAATGGAATGCTTTTTATATTTTTTTCTTAAAAAAATCTAATAAAAACATCTAACTTATATTTTTGGGAGCCTTATATAGGGTGGGGCCTTAGGCAATGGCCTAAGTGGCTTTAACCTTAGGCCGGCCCTACTCGTGTTAAAGATTTTAGAAGGACATCGTAGGACACAAGGAATTTATTCCTTTCTCTGAAGCAAACTGTAACGTGTTTCTTGATTCTCATGGTTGGCAGAATGGGTGTTGTGCTATTTTCTCTATTATCAATCTAACCTTTTGTTTTCATCTGCCTGCAGTCTTGCAAATGTTGATCCTATTGATGTTGCTAGAAATATCACGGGATTAAATCCTGAAACTACGCTTGGTAAAAAAGAAATCTTTTTTATTTGTTTCTCTAACTAATACCGTTTAAGAGAAGCCTGAGACCTACTTAACCTCATGGAGTTACATTCTGTGTACCAAAGCACTATGAGGTTTCTTCTGATATTTGCAGTGGTTGTGGTTTCAAAGACTTTTACAACAGCTGAAACTATGCTGAATGCCCGAACTCTTAGGGAATGGATTTCAGCTGCTCTTGGGTTAGTTCCATGATAAGACTGTTACTTCAAGGATATGGTGTAATATTGCTATTTTGGGATTCTGAAGTTATTTAAATTTGATAATGGATGTGAACTAGTAAGGGAGATATGCGGAATAATTCAAAATAAGGTTTAAAGAATGTCTTTGAGACTGGTATATGATTGTTTTTTTTTAACAGGCCCTCTGCTGTTGCGAAGCATATGGTAGCTGTTAGTACTAACCTTACGGTATGACAACCTTTCATCTCTTACACTTAACTGATTCAGCACCCATGCCATCCCAACCTTTATGTATTCGTTTGGGTTCCCAAATATATATGTCTATTTATATATGGATGTTAAATTAATACATTTGTACATGGTGAGAAATTCACATACATGTATTGAGGTATGGCTTGTGCTTGCCCTTCAACGCTTAGAAAAGAAATTTTCTCTGGAAAGTTTGATTTATTTTTTCAGATTTTCTCATGATTATTGAGAAGGAAAAAAAAATACAGTTTTTCTTGTTTGTTCCTTAAACTCAATGGAAATCATAATAAGCACATTACCCAACTTTTAACAGTTTGGCTTTCGTTAATCTCATTTTCTCTTTCTCATGCAGCTTGTGGAGAAGTTTGGCATTGATCCTAATAATGCTTTTGCATTCTGGGACTGGGTTGGTGGCCGCTATAGTGGTAAGATATTTTCCTTTCCTCGCAGGAATTTATGGCTAATCTGGTGGTTAATTGGAAACTTTATTCCTGGCTGCAGTTTGCAGTGCTGTTGGAGTGTTGCCATTATCTCTCCAATACGGTTTCTCAGTTGTTGAGAAGTAAGTACTTACAATCTTTTAACTCTTTTTGCAAGCATTTCTTCTATTTTGTTAGGCAGTACCTATTTAATTCTTAGATGGATTAATATGATTTATAATGGTTCGCCGGGTATTACTGATTGGTTAGTACTCCTTAATAGGTTCTTTTGATTGAGTAAAAGGCATGCTACTTCATATTTTACAGAAATAATACATATAAGTTTTTTTTGTTTTGATAGGTAATAAGCTTTATTAATTAATAATGCAACTAGGCAAAGTTCACGTATACAGGAAGTATACTAGAGCTACCCCTAATTACATTCTACCAGATTGAAAAGAAAGCAAAAACTCTTGCATATTCCCCCCCTTTAGAACAATAGCAGAAAACCATTGAACCAAAGTAAATACAAAAAAATTCCAGATTTCCCCAACTGTTTTCTCTATATTGTTGAAGCATCTATCATTTCTTTCCATCCAAAGGCACCACATCAGGCATAAAGGAATCATTTTCCATGTTGCTGCCAACTGAGAGCTTTGATGTTGTCTTTTCCAGCTTGCCAGGAGATCAACTACCTTCTTGGGCATAACCTAGCTCAGACCGGCCCTGCTGATGATTCTGTCCCACAGCTCCCTAGCCACCTTGCAATGCATAAAAATATGATCAATTGATTCTCCAGTATTCTTACATAAATAACACCACTCCATAACAACCATCCCTCATTTTCTTAGATTGTCAACCGTCAAAATCCTTCCTACTGCAGCTGTCCAGATGAAGAATGCCACTTTAGGAGGTGCTGGAGCTCTCCAAATAGCTTTCCAAGGAAACTCTATAAGTTGCTGGTTGTGTTGCACCTTGTAGTAAGAATGGACAGAAAATTTTTTGGTCCTTGTGTGTTTCCACAGCAGTCTATCCCTCCCCAGCCCTCCTATTTTTTTGGAATAAACATGGCTGAAAAAGCTTGCTATCTCCTCCGCTTCCCAGTCCTGAACATTTCTAGAAAATGCCAAGTTCCATTGTACTGTGCCGTTGGCCCAGCTTAATACCTCTGAAATGGCAGCCTGTGGGTTGTTGGTTAATCTGAAAATTCTTGGGAAAGCTGAAAATAGAGCTCTCTTTCCTCCTCACTCGTCATATCAAAACTTAATTCTAGTACCCTCACCCGCCTTAAAATAATTGTGTGCTGCAAATACCTCCCACCCCTTTCTAATGAACTTCCAAAGGCTTACTCCATACGTTCCCCTACCCTCCTTCGAACACCAACCCCCACTCACAACCATACTTTGCATCCACTACCATTCTCCACAACGAGTTCTCTTCCAATTGGAATCTCTACAACCACTTTCCTAATAAAATTTTATTGAAAGTGATTAAGTTTCGCACCCCGAAGCCTCCCACCTCCTTTGGTGTACACACTTTTGGCCAATCCAATAGGTGAAATTTATGTTCCTCTCCCATCCCACTCCACAAAAAGGCTCTAAAAAGTTTTTCAATCCGGTTAGCAACTCCCACCGGAAGGGGGAAAAGGAAAAGGAAGTAAGTCGGGAGATTGGAGAAAGTGCTTTTGATAAGAGTTACTCTCCCCCCTTTTGAGAGAGAAAGACGCTTCCATCCCAATAATCTTTTTTCCACTCTACCACTCTATCCCATATTGTTTTTGCCTTAAAAGTAGCCCCCAAAGGAAGATCGAGGTAACTTATAGGAAGAGTTGCCACTTTACACCCCAATAAATCAGCATATTCCCCCCCCCCCCCCTAGAACCAATTCTGACTTTCCCAAGTTCACCTTGAGGCCCGAAACCGCTTCAAAACACAGCAGGACAGCCCTTATTGCTTGCACCTGATCTCCATCTGCGTCACAAAAAAATAATGTGTCATCCGCATACGATAAGTGTGAGATAAATAACCCATTCCAACTTGTTCCGGCTGAGAAACCAGCAATGAAACCTCCCCTTACAGCAGCTTCCATCATCCGGCTCAATGCTTCCATTACTACAACAAATAGAAAAGGGGATAGTGGGTCCCCTTGTCTCAAACCTCTTGAGCTCTCAAAGAAACCACAAGGAGTACCATTAACAAGCACTAAGAAACGTGCGGTTGAAATGCAATGACTAATCCATCCGCACCACCTATCTCCAAAATCGCATCTTCGTAACATATACATCAAAAAATCTTAGCACACATGATCGTAGGCCTTCTCCATATCCAGTTTGCACAAAAGTTCTGGAGTGCCCTCCCTTAGTCGACTATCCAAGCACTCGTTGACTATCAAAACTGAGTCTAAGATTTGTCGACCCCTAACAAAGGCGTTATGAGGTTTGGAGATTATCTTTTCCATCAGCATACTCATTTGGTTTGCTAGCACCTTTGAGATGATCTTGTATATCCCACCGACCAAACTTATAAGTCTAAAATCCTTCAATTTCTTAGCCCCCGCAATCTTTGGAATGAGAGCAATAAAGGTAGCATTTAGAAACTTCTCAAACTTGTGAGTAGAGTGGAAATCTTGGAATACCCGCATCACATCATCCTTCACCACATCCCAGCACTCTTGGAAGAAAGCCAAAGAAAAATCATTTGGACCCGGAGCTTTATCCTTACACAAGGTACACACCACGTTAGACACTTTGGATTCCTCGAAAGGTCTCTCCAACCAACTTGCCACACTAGTATCAAGCTAATCAAAAGACAATCCATCTAGCTTGGGTCTCCACCCTCTTTCTCTTTGAGGAGCCCCTCGTAATATCCAACTATATGGTCTTGTATATCCTCTGGAGATCGGTATTCTATGTTGCCTGAATGGATGACCTTGATGACATTGTTGTGCCGGTAAGAGTTTGCCATTTTGTGAAAGAACTTAGTGCATTTATCACCCTCCTTCAACCCAGTTTAGATTTTTGACGCCAAGATATTTCCTCCAACAACAAGACCTTCTCTAACTCCGCTACCACTCAATCTTTCTCATCAAGGACTCTTCAGTGACCCCCCTGGTTTCAAGAGAATGCAACTCCTCCCAAAGGGTGCTCTTTTGCTCGTCCGTGTGTCTGAATACCTCCGCGTTCCATTTCTTTAAATCTAGCTGAAGGGCTTTAAGCTTACTAGCCGTAATGAAACTAGGGGTGCCTTGGAAGGAATAAGAGGCCCACCAACTCCGTACCTTCTCTCCAAAACCTTCGGTTTGTAGCCACATATTCTCAAACTTGAAATAGCGTCTTCCCCCTTGAATACCTGCACAATCTAACAAAATTGGATAATGATCCGAGCATACTCATGGCAATCTCTTTTGACAAAGGTTCGGATACTGAGTTTCCCATGAGGGAGAGATAAGAAATATGTCGAGCCTTGACCCCCCTCCGTTGTTAGACCATGTAAAAGGCCCCCCAACTAGAGGAATATCAAGCAAATTAAGGTCGAAGATCAACTCTGAGAAGTCCTCTATCCCCCTTGACGATGAATTAGTCCCCTCCCTCTCACTAGGGAAACGAACCACATTAAAGTCTCTGCACATAACCCAAGGAATATCCCATAAGGAGTGCAAACCTGCTAATTCTTTCCACAACTCCCTTCTTACTCTAACATCATTTGGCCCATAAACTCTGGCAAGAGCCCACTCCCACCCGTCCTCATAGTTTTTAAAAGAACTAGCTATGGAATGCTCCCCAATACAAGCCTCTACTAGCTCCACCACTTTCCGATCTCACATCATAAGCACCCCTCCTGAAGCCCCTGAAGAGGTAAGAAGCTCCATCCCACAAATGAACAACCCCACAAACTGCGAATAATTCTTCTATTAATGAAATGTAATTTAGTTTCTTGAAGGCACACTATGTCAACTTTCCAACTACGAAGTAGGGAGCGGATGCATAGTCTCTTGTTAACATCATTAATCCCCCTAACATTCCACGATAATATCTTAGGCTTCATAAGCAAAGCAACTTCCCCGCCCCTTCACTCTTTCCCTTCCAACACTACCCTCCTTACCATCATAATTGATAGTGCACATTAACCTCTTCAATTCTCTTTCTTTTTTTACCGGTGGTTTCGAAAACATGGTTCGACCAGCTTGCATGGCCACTAGTAAGGCCTATAGTTGTTCCTCGTAACCCTCACTGGTGATCCCAATAATCCGTTGCATGTCTGCCACCTTTTTCAACACCCAATCCGAAGAAGAAAGGACTGCATTAGTAGAAATAGTGCATAACAGAATGGGATTCTCCAGCTCCTTCCCTTTGGCACTCCCACTCTCTCTCAACACGCTCTGAGAATCTACTAGGAGACCCTCGGACGCTGCTGGACAGGCCTGGAAAAGGTTCGTTCGCTCGGATTGGGCCTCACTGAAATACACCACAATTTCTTTTCTGATACCACCATCTGTCCCCATATCTCCCCTCCAGGGAATCAACTCCCTCGTGATAACCTCTCCCCTTGGAGTCGTCGGCATCTGTTCAGAATCCTCCCCCCATCGAGAACCTCGGTTAGTTCACCATCCTCTAAATCTGTGACTTCTTGCAACTATTCCAATTCACGGGAGTGTTCGCCGGCATCCGGCAAAAGCTTTTGTGTTGGTAGGGTGTCCGGTCGATCTAGTATCGGTGCCAGTGAGGATTGGTTAAGAGTTGCGATCCGAAATATCAGCTGACCCAATTATGAGGTTTTTTGGTTTCATGGGTTTCTAGATTTGTTTTGGGCCTGAGACTGGGCTCGCTCCTTTTGCCCTACCCAAAACCGGGTTACTCTTCGAAAAACTCTCTTCCTGGCCCAAGCCCATAGGTAATACCCCTTTCCCCTTTACGCACCGCTTCATCCAAAGAATGTCTTCCATCAAAGCCCCTATCTTTTTCTTCATTTCACTTAACGTTTGCAGCACTATTTCCTCATTCGTGCAAGGCACCTCCCTGCCATCTCCACCACCTCTCTGTACTTCACCCGAAATACTCGATCCTGGCATATCTGCTGCTCCTGCCATCTTCGCATCTCGAGGCGACACCCTTTGGGTTTGCACCGCCTCCTTGTACGACCAAGAACCCACTGCCGTCGTCTGGGGTAGAGTCCTCCTAGGTACACCAACCCCTCTGTTCTGCACCACAACAAGGCAGGGGCTTATTTCTTTCAAAGTTACCCCAAAATTCCTCCACCCCTCCCCCTTCCTTCCTTCCTTCCTTCCTTCCGGCACCATTATTACTCCTTTATTCTTCTCGTTGCCAAATTCCGACAAGGAAAGAAACCTTCCAAACTGATTAGAGCCCCTTTGCAACACCAGAACCTAGTTTCCTTTTCTTCAAGTCTTCAGAAAACCAGAAGAACCCTCTGAAGCAGCGCACTCCTTCACCATCAGAGCCAGCCATCCCAGTGCTTCAATATCCAGAGAAATAAATTTCACTACTCGGCGACTGCTCTCCGTGATGCTCCACCACCTCGCGCTTTCCTGCTTAAACAGAATGACTTTTGTTCTATTAGGACCTCCCTACTCCACCCCGTCTTAACTCAACACCTCCACACACCAGAGAAAGTGAACTTTTGATAGGAAGAAGATCGAAAAGCAAAGACTTCTACATTCTAGGTATACATATAAGTTAACATTGTGCTTTTTTGTTCTTGCATTTTTAGGAATGTAATGTGCTTTCTACAGACTTACACATAATACATCTATGGTTATTAGCTTTTAATTGTTTGATTTGCTGCTTGCTTTGCTTTAAAAACTGTAAAGTTTTGTCCAAATATCCAAAACTCAAGCAGATATTGCTCTGAAAATTGTTTTAAAGTGGAATGCTACTTGCATCACTGCCAGCATAACACCCATGTGGCAAAACTGATATGGCAGGCATGCATTGGATGTTATTGTTTGATTTTAGAATTTCAAATTTTTTATGGGTAATGCATGCCTGCGACATCAATGTTATTATTTGGGTATTATGTTGTGGTGTTACAAGTAGCATTGCTTTATTTAAAATTTTAAATGATTTTGGTGTTGAATAAAATGTTGCATTATTTTTTTTTTTCCAATTGAAGGTTCTTAAAGGGAGCCTCAAGTATTGATCAGCATTTCTACTCAGCACCCTTTGAGAAAAATATACCTGTAAGTGCCCTACTTATTACAGAGTTTTAATAGAGCTATAGTCTTGTTTCACCAACTGTATATAGGATAGATTAACACCTTAGTAATTATGAAACTGACTTCAGTATCAGAATCAGCCAGTACTCCCAATGGTTGTCATCCATTCAATTTTTTTGGCCTCCACCAGGCAGGGGAAGTTTATTCTGATGACCTTCCAATGTTGCACTATAGATAATTAATGACATGTTTAATAACATTGTGTCAGTGCTGCAGGTGCTTCTAGGTTTGTTGAGTGTGTGGAACGTTTCGTTTTTTGGATATCCTGCAAGAGTAAGTACTTACCATCTGCTCAAGACTTGTCAATTGCCTTGTGTTCAACATTTTCTTATGTTTCTCCTAACATATCTATCAATAACACTTGAGACTTTCGGTATTCCTCCAGGCCATTTTACCTTATTCCCAAGCCTTGGAGAAGTTGGCCCCTCATATTCAACAGGTATGTGCACTACAGCAGTCTGCTTGCTTTTTTCTTTCTGGGATCTGCCTTTTTAATATCCTTATACATTCCTAATATAAGCAATTCAGGTTAGCATGGAAAGTAATGGCAAAGGTGTATCAATTGATGGTGTGCCACTTCCTTTTGAGGCTGGTGAAATTGACTTTGGTGAACCAGGAACAAATGGTCAGCATAGCTTTTACCAACTAATTCACCAGGTGATCTAGGTGTCTTTTACATATTGATAGTAAAATGTTATTGGTTGTATAAATGCTTATTACAAGTTCTGTTGTCATTTACTACAAATATTTCTAACCTTTTTTATTACTTCCTTAATAGCACGTTGGTATGTTAAATGAATTGTAGACTACCGTCTTTTGACATGAAGTCATGTATGATTGTATGCTTAGTACTTATGATAAAAAATAAAATAAAAAGATTGTATGCTTGGTATGTAATTTGCTTTTGAGTTTTAACAAATTGATCTTGATAACTACCATAAGCACAGAAGCTCTGATGCCTTTGTTGTAATAAGTGCACTCAATATCCAGGACAGAACCCAAGCTTTAAAGCATATAACAGAATGCTACTTTCGGAGACTGCATTCACTTATTATGAATGCTTGATATTGTTTTTTTCATATGCACTTGAGAAAGAGAGATGTTGTAGGAATGGGCTGGTGCTGTATGGGTAAGCAAAGCATGGAAGTATTGATCGCCTTATGCTACAGTGTGAGGTGGCTAGGGTTTTATGGGTGTCAATATTCCTTTACCTTTGGGTTTGCGTGGGTCATGCCCCAAAGGTGGTGTATTTGGAGGATGGTTCCCTTGTGTTTGATGCAGGGTGTTTGGCAACAATTTATTGTTCAAATTTTTGAAGTTTGTGACAAGATGATGTTTGAATTCAGAGCCATTATATTTAGTTTGTTTTATATTTGGATTGTTAACTTCTGTTTTCAGAATTTCATTCAAGTGTGTTCTTTAGTTTGCACCTCTCTAGGCTTTAGATTGCCTTATTGAAAGGGTTTTCACTATCATTAGAGCGCATGCAGGTGTTGATTTTTCCCAGCAACAAGATGTTATATTTGCTTGCTGACCTATATCTAATCGCTACACTACAATCATGCCTCCAATATGCACAAATTGATAATAAATATGACTAGTTAACTCATACAGAGAAAATGGATGAAAATATGGGGAGCAAACTTTCTCAACTTTAGTGTACACAGGTCTTGTTTTTAAAGAGTTGAAGTTGGGTCATCATATTATTGTTCCATAAATTATCAGGAGTCGCAACATGTCAGAAGTGCTTGTGATTGTAACATTTAAGCAATTGTCCCCCACTGACATCGTTGAATTCTGTGTTAGACAGCCTCTGTTATGGAAGTCTAAATGTGAGTAGTATCTTGATGAGCCTAAGCCCACCCTTGTTTTCAGAAATGTTCTGACTTCGCACTTGAACTGAACCATAAAAATTTAATTTCTTTTCATCTATGAACGAATGTCTTTTAGATATATTGTGTCACACATCACTGAATTTTGCTTCAAATAATTGTCTTGTAATCTATAAATTGGTCGAACGTTTTTTCTCATTCAGGGACGTGTTATTCCTTGTGATTTTATTGGTGTTGTGAGGAGTCAGCAACCTGTCTACCTGAAAGGTATCTAACACCAATCTTGTTTGAAGGTCATATTCCTATGCTTTGATCTAAAGTGCTGCAGTATATAATATTACATTCTTCTAAATTCAGGTGAGCCGGTGAGTAACCACGATGAGCTCATGTCTAACTTTTTTGCACAGGCAGATGCCCTTGCATATGGAAAGGTAGGTTTTATGCTTTCTCCTATTATGGATGTTCCTTTAAGGAAGATTTGGTTAGTAACCCCTTGTGCTCTGCCCAAATTGAGTTCGCTCCTGCTTTCTTTTAAGGACCGGTCCCTGTGCTATGACTAATTTTGGATGAGGCCCTCGGAAAAAAGAGAACGTTTTTGTTGTTTTTTTTGGGGGTGGGGATTGAGATGCAGCATTGGATTGGCTGAATCTGGCCAACACGGGAGGCCAGAGCTGTGGCGTAATTTAGTGGCCAGACTCCACCTGGCATCATTTTTTTTAAACAAAATAATAATAATTATCCGTGTGGGAGGCTGTGGTTAGACTGCCACGTGTTTTTCACCAATGAGGGTGGACATAATTTCTAATAGAAGGGCCTGATCCAAAAATTTTCATAGCACGGGGTTTAAAAAAGCACCAGGGTCAAATCTTGAACAAGGCAAAGCACAGGGCATTATTGACCAAATTTGCCCCTTCTTAATTTACCAATAAAACATTGATGTTCTTTTAATTTATAAAAAAAGAATGTATAAAAAATTAATATAAAGTACTCCAAAGAAAATGTGTTTCCTATATTATCAACTACCATTTTCCATCCCATTTGCCAACCAACCTAAAGAAGAGGAAATTTCTATTTGGTATCTGAGTGTCTAATCAAACTGAATTTCCATGTAGACCGAAGAGCAGTTGCATAAAGAGAATGTTCCACCACATCTAATTCCTCATAAAGTGAGTTTCTTTCAGCTTCTATATTTATATTTGATCTGCAGTTGACTTGATACTCACTGTTGCTTCATGTTTCAGACTTTTTCTGGCAATCGGCCTTCTTTCAGCCTTCTGCTCCCCTCATTAAATGCTTATAATATTGGACAGGTTTGAGACTCCTTGCTGTTTCTTCAGCTTCTCATTCATGCCTGATTGTTCAAATTCCTTAATGATTTTCAGCTTTTGTAATGTCTTCTCTCTGCTAGAATATCCCACAATGAAGTTAGATGGTCAAATGAGATGTTTTGCACTTTAAATGGTTGAATAATTACATTGTGATAAAAGGAAAAGGTTGAATCATTGCAAATGGCAATTTTCAGAATGAATGAAAGAACTAAGATTTAGTTTACTATTGTGGATATGCAACAGTTTAAATACCAAGAATAGTAACTGTGTACTTTGAGCTTGCTCATTGTAATTGAGGAACAAACTTAAGAAAATTAGATGCCTGCAACGCAAATTTGTCATGTATTGATGTTATGTTGTGCCTTTGTAGACCAACTCATGTTATTGAAATCACAGTCTAAAGTAGCCCCTGATATCTGGGCATTGAGCTCCAAAAATGCTAATATTAGCCCCCTACCGTTGTAAAATGAATTTCTAATGAGTACATTACTTACACTTCATTATTCTAGTCCTCCATTATTTTAGTTAAGGGTTCATTGTTCTACACGGTATTTAGTTGAAGATTATGCCACATCTGACATGTGTTTATTGTTCTCCAGAGGTAAATGCAGTAAGAATGTGGTTTATTGGCATTTTTAAGTTCTTAGAGAATAAGATGATGATGTGAAAATGTTTTGCCTGTATATGAAAACTGCTTCTTTTGACTGACACCACAACTTCTTGCTTGTGTTTTTCAGTTGTTGGCCATCTATGAGCACAGAATTGCTGTACAAGGTTTCATATGGGGTATCAATTCTTTTGACCAATGGGGAGTTGAGTTAGGGAAGGTATGTGTGACCAAATCAATCTCATCATGTATTTTCTCCACCTGACAGGTTGGCTGTTTCATGATAGACTATTAATCCTCTGTTCTGATGGTAGCCTTACCGTCGGCTCTTTTAGCAATTTACAGTTCATCAATTTTTTTCATATTCCTTAAGATACGTGGGTATATTCATGAATGCAGTCACTGGCTACTCAAGTCAGAAAGCAAATTAATGCGTCTCGTTCAAAGGGAGAAGCAGTGGAGGGCTTCAACTTTAGCACTACGACACTGTTATCAAGATATCTAGAGGTATGGGTTATCATCATCGCGTTGGGAAAAGGGAACAAAGAGAAAAGACAGACAAAATAATGGATTGAGAAAATAGAAAGTCAATTTAACCATTCTGGTAAATGAGTGATTCTGCTTTTGTTATTATATGACCACAAAGTTAGCTGAATATTGTTCTCAAAATGAGTTTAATTTTAAAGCGTAAATTTAGGATCACGTTTGAGGCAGGAAAATATTTGTTAGAACCATAATAATGTAGCACCCCAACCCATGGGGTTACATTTCCTATTGACTGGGTAAATTATGATGGAATCTGCGTGGTATCAAGTCCCACATTGATTTTTTACAAGGTGAAACTGAGTTGTATAAATGATTTCATGGAACTTCAATTATAAGTTTTCTTTTTAATAGAATCAATTATAACTTTTTAATTAGTTCTTTCATAGTGCAAGCACAAACAGTGTTAGTACAAAGGTTATTTGTTGATGTACATCACACTGATATTTTCAAGTCAGGCAATGCGTGCATGATCATTCTATGGTGGATTAAGGTGAAACACTTACTCTGATCAGTATGGGAAGCTCATTCGTTTGATGTTTAAGTTTGCATCCAATGGAATAATGTTCTAGATTTGACTTGTTTTATGTATAACACAGACAACTAGATAGAATGTTGTACTTATCAAAAAAAAAAAAAGATGAATGTTGTCTGATATGTCTCCAATTTCTCATAATGAGAATGAATCTACCATGCCAACACGTGATTGAATTCTCATAATTGAGGAATAAATCTCATATTGCCTGTGGAGAAGGTCTTGGACATGCTTATAAGCAATGTGCAAACATATCTCATTTTACCGATTTTATGAGATGAGTTAGGCCCATGAATTTCTACAAACATTGTAGCCAGAGGTATTGAAAGAGACTATAGCTTCAAGTAGTTCAATGTTAAGACCCACTTGATATTGAGGGGCAACCAAACACATTGGAGGTAGAGTACTAGTTGATGCAAATTGGAGATCTTGATCTGCACTGATTAGTGGCGGGTGCAGGATCTGGCTTTAAGCTGACCACCAAAGCTAAAGAGGCAGTGGACATCTGAGAAGAACAATCTGCAACAAGAGTTAGGTTGAATGATATCAGTTGAATTGTGAGAAATTAAGAAGTAAAATAGGAGTTCTTGAACCTAGATTTTGTTCGACCTAGTGCTACTAATCACATTTGTGAAGAATGATAGGTCGATGTGTATCAAGTGTCGAGACTTGAATGAGGTCAACTTTCCTCTACCTTGTATCAACAAACTACTTGACCAGCTACAGGAAGCTGAAGTATTTTCTAAGATTGATTTTAGCTCAAGTTATCACTAGTTAAAGATTAAGGCAGAAGACGTACAGAAGAAAACTTTCAAGGCAATATGTTTTGAATCATACACATCAGTTAAATTAATGTTCCAGCTGCTTTCATAGGTTGGATAAATAGGGTGTTCCAGATATTCATTGGTGTTTGTGATGATCTTCACCGATAATATCCTGTGCTCAAAGAGTCGTGAGGAACTCAAGTTTCATTGTGGATTGTTCTCCGAATCTCAAGGGAGGAGAAACTTCATTACCAAACTCAAAAAATGTGTTTTGGTTGGAGAGTCATCTTCTCAGGACACTTAGTAGTACAATATGGCAAATAACAGGAGTCATTTTTTCCCTTAAAAAAGGTTCTACTTTCAGCTTCCCTATTTTCTAAAATGGGGTGTTTATAGAGTAGTGTTGGCATACCTGGGAGTTGTGCTAGTGTGACTATTTTTAGATAGTTTGTGTTGTATAATTTGGCAATGTAACTAAAGTCATATCCTACTTTTGCAGGCCACTGGAGATGTCCCTGCTAATCCTCCTACTACCCTTCTGCCAAAGATATAATTGCTTTTGCTGAGAACTTCTGGGCTTTCAAGTTGGGAGAACTCATGGCATCAACCTCGTGTGTCAGCTGTTGTATGACATCATTTAACTTCTTGTCAATCTCGAGTCAGATGAGCTCTTGATATCAATATAAACTGCTTTGTGTGGTCTCTTCAATAAGTTCAATAAATATGTCATCTAGTTTTTGGTTACTAAGATGAGACTACTGGAAGGATGGGATGACCATAAAGGTTTAAATAAGAACAATGCTATGGTATGCCTTCACACTTTGCTCTCTCATTTTGACTGTTCATGTAGTAAATTCTTTTTAAAAAAAAAGAAAATTAATAATTAATGAAGTGATTATTAGTGTATTGGTATTTTTTATTTGTAAAAGATATTTAAATATGTTTTAAAAGTATTTAAAATAAAAGAAAAAAAAATAAGTGTAATTTGCAATAGGGAAGTTCTGTGGTTTTTTTTCTCCAGATCCTATGAGATTCTCTCTCTCTCTCTTCTTCTTCTTCTTTTTTTCTTTTTGTAATTTCCCATCTCTCAAAGAAGCATTAGAAGAGAAGTTCTGTGGTTTGAAGACATAATAAGCCCATTTGTTCACGCGTGTGTATACGTAAACACACACACATATATCATTTTGCATATACTAAAAAGAGCAATACCAGAACACTAGCTTGCCACCTGTTCGACAAAATTAGTCAAAGACCAAATATCATCCAGTTTTATCCGTGCAACAAAGAAAATAAAACAGGGTAAATGCAGCAAAGCCAGAGGTTCATACGCCTGTAGACCCGAACCTACCATCACCTCTTGTAGTTGCATCCAAATCCTCAACCTCTGTCACTTCAGGGGTCATTATCTTCTCAATTATCAACTGGGCGATCCTATCGCCAGTTTTCACCTCAAAATCAACATCAGAATGGTTAAACAGTATGACTCCAACTGGACCTCTGTAGTCAGCATCAATCACGCCAGCACCCACATCAATCGAATGCTTCCATGCCAAGCCCGATCTCGGTGCTATAGATCCATAAGAACTCATTTCAATTAACAAGAAATATGTCTAAGAAAGAAAATAAGAGAGATGGTGAGTGAAGCCTCACCTACACGAGCGTAGGTTCCTTCAGGAATTGCAATGCTCAGATCAGTTGGAACCAGGGCTTTTCCCCTTGCAGGCACCTTGATCTCCGTTGCACTGCACACAATATCGACAATGATCAAACAATCAAAACTAGTGAAACATTTTTTCTTCTTCCTTTTGCATGAAACCAATGAAAAATAGCAGACTATTTACCTTGATAGATCATAGCCCGCGGAGAGAGGGGAGCCTCTGGAAGGCAAAACGGCTTTCTTGGAGAGCTTTTTCACCCTCAAGTATGAATTGGGCTCCCCTGGTACGAATGATAGACGCACTAGTAAAATCCAAATAATAACCACATCTTTCACATATATTGGAACTTCTACAAAATTTTCATGACTTCCAAATAATTTATAGTATTACAAATTTTGTCACCTTCACAAATGGAGACTTTTCCATTCCTTTAAGAACTTCAAATGAGTGGTGGCATAGAAAGAAAGGACCAACCAGTCGGCATTTTGAAGATCGAGAAAGGACATTTTATGGAACTTATATGCCTCTTTGTCAATACTTTGTTTCTACAGGCTGTAGCTATAGATTTAAATAGACTAATCTTTCATGATTTCCGTGTATCTACTACTAATTCTTAATTAGGTGTTATCTCTCGTATACAACTTGTGTACTTGGGTATGCCTATTCTTTGTTATTAATAAAATCTGATCTTTCAAATGCAATGCTGAGTCAGTCGCCAATCTCCTCGAGTTACAAGGAGAAAGGGACAATGCATTGAGCAAGTAGAGATAACCGAAAGTAGAAGATTTTCCAAACAAAAATGTCAAATAAATAGCTTTTAACCATTAGGCCTTTGAATGTTTTAACTAAAGCAATTGTCATAAACAATATCAAAGCATACTCGTTATTTCCGTCCTCCCATGAACCAAACGGGGAGTTATGCAAATGAAAAACGATAACAGAGAAATGCAAGAACCCTAAGAACTAAACAAATACACAAACAAAGCCCAAGCTCAAATGTATTCATTTTTTCCGATCAACCACGGTCAAGGCACTCAGTACGAGAAACTGAACACGAAAACCACTTCGACTCATAAGGAGATGAAATACCTTTGGAGACTTGCTGGGGAGGAGTGACGGAGAGGTGGTGGCGGGGATCCGACTTGGTTCTGTCTGCCATGGATGATTGACAAGAGTTGCAGATAGAGAGAGGGAAACCCTTGCTTTGGATTGCGCCTTGAAGGAAGGAGGGAAATGGAGGGAATGCGATTGGAGGAGAGAGGGAAAACATTAGGGGCCACGGAATATAAAAATCAAAGTGGGTGTAGGTTAAGTGGAAGTTGCGCTTCAGCTCACGTTAGAGCTATCTCATTGGCATATCCAAATGCAAATATAAAATTTTTATAATATCACGTCATTTTATATTTAGCTATTTTACAATTTATTTTCATATTGGATTATTCATCTATTAATCAAAATAATAATAAAATATTATCAATTTAATAATATTTTTTTAGTTTTTATTATTAATTTCTTTTTTCAAAATTAAGAATTACATTAAAATATTAATAATTTTACAATAGGAGACTTGAATAAAAAAATCCTAATTAACGTTTTTTACAATATGCTAGTACTTTTTACAATATTTCTCCATTCACTACAAAGCACACTCCCAACCCTATGCCACAGAGAGCTCACTTGGAACCCTATATCAAGTTGACCAAAAAGACAGAGAAAAGAGGATTGAAAGGCTTACTGGCTATTTCGTGCGCGTCTTGAATGGGGAGAGGAGTTGGAAGGCGTGGAGAGTGGCGACCTAAACACGGAGAGGAAGAGACTAGAGAGAGTGAGATCCAATGAGAGAGAAGGATACAGAGAGACAGAGAGAGAGAGAGAGAGAACGAGAGGCACAAACAGAGAAAGCAAAAGACTTACCGACTTTAGCGACAGAAACCAAGGACAAATGTGTTGTCATAAGGCATACAACGGGAGAAAGATTGTGGGGAGATAGACCATGAGAACCGGACAGAGAGAGAACGGGAGGCATCGAAGGGGTCTATGCTAGAGGAGAGAAGAGAGAATGGGTGCAATCTTATCAAACCCGCCTATGTTTGAGATCGACCCAGCTTGCAAACTGCCACAAACGACCTAACCCAAGCCGCATCGGGTCAACCTACTATTCCATCGTTTTCTCTCCATTTTTTTTTCAAACATCTGCTAGTTAAAAAGCTTGTTTGACAGTCATGCCCAACTTTATCAAAAAAGTTTATATCAATATTTTTGGATTTCATTTTCCATAAAAAAATATATATATTTTTGGGAGGACAAGATCTAATCCCCCCCACCCCTCTCATCCCTTAAAAGTATCATGCCTTATAATAATCTCTAAATACTGCATCTCAATTCTCGTCATCACAACTACAAATTACTCTACGTGCAACAACTCTAATAATCTCCATTGTTGTTCAACAAAAGTCAATTGAAAACTTTCCGTAAACATGGGCCGAGTTCCAGGGGAAAAAACAAGGAAAGAGGAAAAAAAATCACAAAAATCAAATGATAAGGAAAAAACACGATGGTCCTTGTAGCTCTCTCTCTCTCTCTCATGCATAGCCCAACACTGCCGCAACCAACCCATGTTGATGGCATCACCTACTTCTCTCACCAGACTTCTCCCTTTTTCCCAGCCACTAGAGCCCTCCCATTTCTCCCCAAGCAGCTCCCCCTCTCAGTTGTTCTCCCTATCTCAACCTAGATTCACAGTCTCCAGCCGTGCGTTGCTGCCCACAAGCACATCAAACTTCCAGCTCTTGGTCATGCCTTTCTCCCTTAGCCACCATCTAGCCCAACTGAGACTCCCTCTCACTTTCTCCATTTCGAATCTCATGGTCCAGCCCTTGAAACCCATGGTGCCGCTGTGCTCTGCCCCTCACTACCACCAAAGGACCACCACGAGCCCTCCAATCCAACTCAGCCTCTTATCTCTCATATTTTTTCCAGTATCAAAACCAAATCTCTCTCTCTCTCTCTCTCTCTCTCTCTCTCTCTCTCTCTCTCTCTCTCTCTCTCTCTCTCTCTCTCTCTCTCTTCTGGGTTTCAAACTACTATCAACCACCACCATCCACTATGAGTTTCTCCTCCTCAATTCTAGTCCAGATTTGCCTTATCATGATCCCCTATCTCTGTCATCGCCATCGACGTGTTACTTAGATTTATCGCTATCAACTATGCGTCGCTATGCTATCGTCATGCTCCCCCACTCCTAGCTCTACCACAGTAAGATGTGTACCATTGTTTTCGTGTAATTTCTAGTCGATAACAGATTTAACTAACTGTTTTCTATCTCGTAACGACGTGCACACGTACATGAGATACCCTTAGTAGCGCTCCTGATCGTCTGTAAGTCTATTGTCCGCGTTGTAAGCAACTCTTCAATGCGACCCTAGGCTTTTGATATGATTTATTCACTAACGTTGTTGCAGTTTGGTTATGTTGAAAAGGGCCTCAGGCTTAGTGAAGTGTTGGAAATAATAACTATAGTTGTTGATGAAATTTAGGCATTGGCCGGATGGGGTTGGGGAACTACACGTGTAGTTGGTATGTAAAACGGTACTCTTGTAATTGTTGTGATGTTGTTTGATGTGTGTAAAGCCATGTCATCCAATATATCATGTATCATGCATATACATGTTTATCGTTATTTGCCTTAATTACTTTTGTGTTGTGTTATGCCATGTGTGAGATGAAAACTGGGTTTTTAGTTTCTGTGATAACATGTGGGTACATATGTATCACAATTCCAAATTGAGATGAGATATTATCTCGCTAGAACTCCTTTGGTTACTTAAGAGCGTAATAAACTGAGTGACATCCCATAGGTTGTCGCTAAGCAACAGTTGGGTCGGTCAAGACGACAACACTCTTGACACGACCCGTGGCTCCTCCCTGGTAGGGGTTAGAGGATGTGTGGTCATAGTATGCACCAGGCAAGGAGTTAGGCATCGTTCGTTATGAAATCACATACACGATCGTTATCCAAAGTATGGTGAAAGTAGCCAGGATATACACATAGTCTTAGTGAGACCATGGTGTACATAATAAATGGTTGTACTTAAGGCCAAATAGATTTTTAGCATGTGTGGTTCTGAGTAAATGTTTCCTTTTTGGGAAAGGGTGGAAAAAATAGATTTTGTGGTCTTCTACTTGTATGGCTATCTTAACTTGTTGGTTGTATAAATGCGTGTATGTTGGTTACTTATCGATATTGTGAAATATCACTGTGATATTCCTACCTATGGTTTCATTTCATAGAATCGTAATTTTTGATGCAAAGTTTGAGTATGAGCAGGAGAGACTTGTCCCAACTGAGGAGTGAAGTCTTGGAATTGTATCTGTATTTGTTGTTGAATCTTGTATTTTTTTCCTTTTATTTCAGTTGGATGATTATACAGTCCATTGATGGTTTTTATCTTGGGTTGTAAGGTTTAAACCTTTTGGTACTTAGTTTTGACTAGCATTATAATCCACAAATATAGTAAAGAAGCTATGAGGTTAAAGGACAAGAGTTTAGTTGAGATGCCATTTCTAGTTGTTAAAGGACAAGAGTTTAGGAAAGTATGTTGGTCTCTTGAACCTTAGTTTAAAGTGTTATGTCGTGTCACAGTTGCAAAAGATTATTGATATTGTATGAATTAGAAAAGGGGAAACTTAAAAAAGTGTTTAAAGATGGTGACATGAGGATTTCATTGACAACTGGTATATAGACATCAATACAAAACTTAAATTAAATAGTCTAACTGCACACTTCATTGATAAGGATTGAAATAACGGAGAAACAAATATGTGACCAATCCCTCCTTTTCCTCTTGATCAGTCACAAGTGTTGTCTTTTCATTTTAAATCTCCAAGTTGTGTTTTAAATTTAGCAAATGAATCTTAAAGCAAGCTGAATATTTTAAAATTCTCAAAATATTTTACATGTCTAAAATTATTTTAAATGGGTTGTTTTTAGTGTTATTGAGCCGAGCCTAATTTTTAAAGTAAACTTCTTTATATTTTTGGATCCCCGAAAAGAATAAAGTTTTATAAAATCACTTTATCTAAATTATTTATTTCTTTAAGAATATTATTTAACATGCATCATTTTATTTTATGTTAAAACCTCTACTTAGTTAGCCGATTTTATTTCTCTTATAAATATTTAGTAAACTTCATCATTTTATTTTATGATAAAATATGATTATTTTAGAATTAAATTTGGATTTTAAAATTAGTCCCATTGTATTTTTATTTTCCATTTTTAGTTAATTTATTATTTATGTTTATTTTCCACCGTTATATCAAATTTAGGGATCCCTAGATAAAGGGATAGGATTAAATCCTAGAAAATCCTAACTCTCTCTCTTTCTCTCTCTCTCACTCTCTCTCTCTCTCTCTCTCCTCTTCCCTTCCCACATCATCACCCCCTTCCCTGATCCCTCTATTCCCTCCAACGACACCACCATGCGCCAACTACTATAGCCTAACCATGCCACCACCAAGCCTGGTCACTAGCCACCCATTCTTTCCCTAACCTTATGTCTCTTTCTCTCTCTTCCTCTCTGAATTTGTTCTCTCCTCTCTCTCGGTTCCTAGATGCGCTGCCACCAACCCCTCCACCAAAGTATTATGCTCCTCCATGCCAAACCCAAGGCCCCTACTCTCTCTATCTCACACTCCCTCTCTGTTTCCCTTCCTAGTGCCATCACGACACCACCAACTCATTGTGAGCCACGAGCTCGCCATTGAGCCATTGCCACAACCACCACCTCCCCTCCTTAGGTCCACCATCGTGCACCTAGTCTTCCCCCATGTCCCCATCCCTCTCCTCTATTTCTCTCTACCACAGTCTCAATTGTACCTTTCTCGAGCTGCCACCATCCATCCTTCGCCACCAAGCCTTGCCACGACCACCCTTCTCCATCTCCCTTCCAGATCTTCTCAGCCACGACAACTACTGGAACCAAACCCAGCCTTTCCCCCACAGCCTTTCTGCCACCACCCACGGCTAGCGCCATGGGAACCTAGACTTAGCCACCTCTCACCACCTCAATCTCCACCACCCTGTCCCATTGCCCTTATGCGAGAAACTCTAGCTCCTACCCCCTCTAACAGCCCTGTTTTAGGTCACAACAGTGACAAGGGGCAATCACAGTTCAAACCAAAGGTTTTCAATGCCACGAGAACTTGCAAGACAGCAAGCAACTAAACATTTCAACCCTTACATATGGTATAATTCCTATCTCTTTTCGTCAATAGTTTATTTTGTTTTGATGCTAAAATTGAAATGTTGTTACGAATTGTGTTGCATTGTGTTGTGAAATGTAGGTTGTGGTTGTGATGTAGTGGTGTGTTGTGAAGTGTGTTCTATTGTGAGATGCATTGTGAAGTGTGAAGTTGTGTAGTGTGAAGTGATAAGGCTATTAAGCAGTGTGTGATCTGATTATGAAGTGGTGAAATTACTGTGAATGATGTTGTGGAGTAGTTTGTAATGTGATTGTGTATTTCAAAGTGACGAACGTTATTGTGTAGTTGTGTCGTGGCTATAAATAGTGTGAAGTGGCAGAGTTGTGCAGTTGTGACGTAGTGGTGGTATAGCGTAATGTTATGAAGTGATAAAGATTAAATGTTGAGTTTTGTTGTATGAAGAATGGGGTGATTGTGCAGTTGTGAAGTGGCGGGATGTCATGTGAAGTGATGAGATTGCGACGTAGTTTGGAAGTGGTTATGACTATGTGACATGATGGGATGTGTAATTGTGAATGGGTGGTATGTTATGTAAAGTGTTAGGATAAGATACGTAGTTGGACAAATTGTATGAAGTGTCATTTTGGTTGGGTTTAAGTTGGATGTTAGTGTTGCTGTGTATGAAGTTTGTTTACACAAGCAAACGTTTAGTGAATTATATGTTAATCTTAGGTAATATAAAGGGTATGGTACATGTGTTAAATTGTTGGATGCATATGCTAGACAAATTTACCATACGTAATGGATAATCTATTTTAAGCATGTGTAACACCCACAATTTACGTCTGGGATTTAAAGTAAATTAAGGTGTCTGGATAAGTAACACTTGGCTACTCACCCTCGTACTTAACAAGAATAAAATGTATATATCATGTAATTCGCAGCGGATCTGGTTTTAGATATAAAACTTTCTAAAGATCACATGGAAAATATACTCATAACATTCACATCATTCATTAATAACTTAACATTGTACCTTTTTACATATACAAGACCCAAATAGTAGCAAGTTAGCAACAAAATATAATACATTCTTCCAAAAGACTCTCCTTCACCTCACTCCTTTTTTTTTTTAACCTCGGGGAATTTTTTCCCATAGCAAAATCTATCGATACTAACACTAAAGTCTCGCTGGAGCAGTTGTTCTTATGGAGTCACGAAAACCCCACATATGGACAACGAGCCATCTAGTTCTAATGTTAAATAGCATCCTGTGCGTCGCCTCTCCTCAGCAAAAGTGGATGCGTCAAGGCTCCAAACTCCTGTAGGTTGATTACTGATAGGAGGTCTGAAGGAAACAAAAGAAATGTCCATATAAGGACTATAGTCGGAGAGTCCCTCAGGACTCCCCGAAATCTCCTGCTTCATTGGGGCTGTTCCCTTACTGGTCATTGAATCCTATATATATTTGATATGCACAAGAAAATATAGAACCACAAAAAAGTGAGATTTCCTTTGAAATCTCAGTAAGTACATAAGAAGCTTAAAAGAAACAGGGAAAAAGCAACCATGATATTATCACCACTGAATGACTAGGGAAATTTACTCTAAGATATACATCATAAGACCATTATCTAACTGGTACTTTTCTTGACTCAACCGAATATGTAATCTTATATGAAATTACACTGTTTTCTTAAAAGTTCTTATTCTTTCTTATTACTGATGGGCGTTACGTCTTGCCATCCCCATCACATATACTCATCAATCATTCAGGCGTTACATCTCGCCGTCCCCGTTGTGATAAGTCTCGTGTCAATCTTCCGGGCATTACGTCTCGCCGTCCTTGTCTTGACACAAAACATATACATATATCGCTGCGGGCGTTACGTATCGCCGTCCCCGCTATTCAGATCAGTCTCACGAGCATTACGTATCGCCGTCCCCGATATTCAAATCAGTCTCACGGGCGTTACGTATCGTCGTCCTCGTGAAGACCACACATTCTTATAACACGACAGGCGTTACGTATCGCCGTCCCTGTCGGCATGTCAGTCATCCGAGCGTTACGTCTGGCCGTCCCCGTCACGACGTGACTAACTTATTCTTATACATCGTTTTCTTTTTAGCTGTTCCTTTCTTATTCACATGAGTTTTTCACTCATAACCCTTTCCATTTGGAACACCGATTTTATTCCAGGAAAAACCCTGAGTCTAAGCAAAACAGGGCATCTAGCTCGAGCGGGTGTCGAGCAATCATCAAGCGAAGTCACGGGTTTGAACTCGCTCGAGCGGGTGTCGAGCGAATATCGAGCGAAGTAACGGGTTTGAACTCGCTCGAACGGAGTATCAAGCAATACTCTAGCGATGGGTCATATTTTGCCTTCGCTCGACCTACAGGTCGAGCGATGGTCGAGCGAGATCACGACTTTAGGAGTTTTTCTACTCAAAACATGCCAATCTTTTTACTATACTATGTTTGGCTTCTTAAAAACTTAAATCTAAGCTCTTAAAATTTTATTGAGTATTTTTACAAGACAATTTAAATCCAACCTTACTCATATGCCACTTTGTCACTTAATCGTATTCTTAAGAGTTCAATACTAGTAAACATATTTCAATCACTTCAATAAACAATTTCCATGCTTAAGTTAAGCTAGAATATTGACTTACAAATTCTTCAAAGTTCAAGAGAATGGATCCAACCAACTTCTTGCAAGTTTTTCTCCAAACTCAATCACTTAGCTTACAAAGGAAATCTTTAAAGGTTTTGGGAGGGTTTTTCTCGAGTATCTTCCAAAGGGAATGTGTTCTCTCCTTCTAAAGGAGTTTAGAAAGCTCTCAAGGCTCTATTTATAGGGTGGTGGTCGACCAACATGAGGGGGAGAAGAGGGAAAACACCCTAAGGTGCCCTAGTTGTCTGTTTTGCATGGGTGATGAGGTGTCCATCTAAGCATATCTCATGATGAGGCTTAAGCCTCCCAAATCCTAGGCTTTGCAGCTGGATTAGTCATACAAGGGCTCACATTTGAGATATTTTATTGCCAATTTTGATCCATGGCTAAGGAGTGAGCTAAAGGGATAAGAGGTGAGGTGGCATTTCACCTAACCATGCATGCACCTCCCACCTCCAGCCCTCTCCTTGTGTCACACGCCCCTCTCCAGATTTTTCCACTCATTTGGTTACTTCCTAACTCCCTTAAGTCTCCATTTAACCAGTTCTAGAAGGCCACTTCTTAGTTTAGTTAGGGTAGAGCCAAATCTGATCCACTTAGTCACCTATCAACTAGATTTTGGCTCCCCTTGTGTTTCCATCACACTAACTAACCAATTAGCTTCCAAATAAAATTTCCATCCATTTTCAACTATC
This sequence comes from Platycarya longipes, assembly GCA_036559045.1. Classification (NCBI taxonomy): domain Eukaryota; kingdom Viridiplantae; phylum Streptophyta; class Magnoliopsida; order Fagales; family Juglandaceae; genus Platycarya; species Platycarya longipes. The sequence goes on along the minus strand of CM071803.1, from coordinate 17,051,518 downwards.
CTTACACATGTACTAATCCCATAAAATCTCAAAACCAATTGCCTAATTAGTTACATGCCTCAAATTAGTTCAATTCATCCAACTCGGGTTCCATTTAAGCCCATTCCAGAGCTGCCCACTTGCTTCCCAAATAAGTTATTGATCCCTTCTGAATCTCGAAAAACTTAAAACATATAAGTTTTATATATATCTCTCAAGGTTATATACCAATTGGAATCACCTCATTTGAACCTCATATGAATAACTTATGCCTATTTCACTAAAACTTGACAGATTAATCCGAGAATGCATAATTCCCAAATACCAACTGTTATCTCATATTCCTCAATTAAATCTCCCACTCTATTTTCCTAGAAAATAAATACATCAAATAAATTTCCTTAAAGTAATTTCTATAAAATAATTTACCTTAGAAAATTTGGACTATTACAGCATGAGTATACAATGTTTAAGTCTCAAAGTTGGTTCAAAGTTGTGCTTTATGCATGCTTAGATTTCGATGAAGTGTTGGTTATTATGTAGAGTGGATGAAGGAATACATGTATTGACTAGGGTAAGATGCATAACTTGGTCGGCTCAATTTATGCATCGGAAATAGATGGTTTGGTAGGAAAAGTGATGAAGATGATATTGTGTCTTAAAAGATAGGCACTTGAAATAAAATGAGATGTGTTTGAAAGGTGACCTTAAGTGGGTCCCAAGTTATGGGCTTGAGAATTTAAAGAAATGTACTAAAGGAAACATGAATAATGGAATAGAATAGTAGAGTATGTCTAAGTGGAGGAAGTCCAAGTCAATAATAATTCATATATTTTCTAAGTTTAGTTACTTGTGCACTTGAGGAAAGAAATGATACTAAGGCTTTTTATGCATATAGGTTGTCATCTGACACGCGCATGAATTGATTGCATGAAATGAAAATAGCATGGACTCCAGATTATTATTATATTCATACTCTTATAGAATTTTTTAAATGATATGAAATTAAAAAGAAATGTGTCTCTTTCTAATGTTCTATGAAATGAAATAAAGTTTTATGAAAGTATGCTAAGTATTAATGTTTAAATGTATATGTGAGTAAAGGCCTTTTTTGGCAGCCCTATTTATGCACCCAAAGTAATAATTGTACATATGAATGGATGTCATACATAATAGACATTGTCTTTAGTTTTCATAAGATGAATTGTGAGGTTTATGCTTATTAACTAATGTTTAAATGATGCAATGAAAGTATATTTCAATGACGCTAAGAAAGGGTATTTAAATGAGGTTATAAAATGATGCTATGAAAGGATTTTTTAGGGATGCTATAAAATGATGATGTTTAAGCTTATACTATTAAATTATGTTTATAAAATAAAATGAACTGATGATTGAAAGGAATGAAAAGGAAAGGACTAGACAGAATGAACGAAAAAAAGGAAATGAATTTAATGAATGTTTTAATGTATGAAAACACGTAACGACCATGACTAAATGAATGAATGATGGTACCAATGGACTAGGTAGTTTGCAATGTTGGGTAAATAATATTGGTAGTGCACCCACTGCTCCCCCTAAATGGAAAGGAATTTCCTACCTGTGGTCACGAGCGGAATTTGGGTCTAAAAGACCGCTAACCCCGACATATAGGATGTAACAGTATGTACCGGCCAGAAGAAAAGTGAAAACAGTGAAATTGAATGTATGATAATTTAATTTCTTTATGAATGGATGCGCAAGGCGTGGGAAATGTTTTATGAATGAAAACCCTTTTAAAGAAAAATCCCACATTATAATATTCTTAAATGAAATGCATGTTTTATGTACAACATGTAGAAGAATGTTAACTGGATGAATGAAAAGCTATATTAGTATACTTTTACAATACGAAATAATACTTACAGAGTATTCGACTTATTTTATTTTTTTATATATCCTCCCCCTCTCAGAAACAAAATGAGTAAAAAGCGTTAGGATAGACATAGCCTAAGGGAAGAATGACAGAAGTTTAGGTAGTTTTTACATAATGTATGAAAGTAAGTTTTTGTAAAATGACTTTTAATTTAATTTAATGATTTTCATTGTAAACTCTCTTTTAATTTACAAAACATATTTTAATTCTAAAACATAGAATCGTTTATATCTTGAGAATGAAAGGAAAAAGTTTTAAGTTCAATAATTTCGTCTCAACTTCTTAAATTATTTTCTAAAGTCCTGATAACGCCCAAAGAGTAATGCGGTAATTGTAATGTAGCTTTGGGATGTTGATTCCACAGAGAAACAAATTAAAAGAACAGTAGAATAACAAAGAAACTAAGAAAAAAATATTAAATGATTAACGAGAAAGAAAAATTGATTTTGAATGCAAATCAAAATTAAACTAAAGAATTAAGAGAAAAAATAATCAAAGTTGACGAACAGTAGAGTATCGGGAATCCATTGCACATATCCGACATTTTAATTATTTTTAATTCACTGATAACTCAATTGAAAATAATTAAAATGCCAGATATGTGCAAGGAATTCCCGATATTCTACTGTTCTCAACTTTGATTACTTTTTCTCTTAATTTTTTAGTTTAATTTTGATTTGCATTCAAAATCAATTTTTCTGTTCTCATTAATCATTTAATATTTTTTTCTTAGTTTCTTTGCTATTTTACTGTTTTTTTAATTTGTCTCCTTGTAAAATCGACACCCTAAAACTACACTACAATTATCGCGTTATTTTTTGGGCGTTATCAAATTTTGGCGCCGTTGCTGGGGAGATGATAGAAAAATTGTTAGATAGTTTTTTTTTTCTAGTAGTTTATAAAGGCGATAACTTCGTTCCCTCTTTTTATTTGCTGCATTGTTATTTTATTATTTTTGTAAGTTTTTTTTTTAGTTTTGCATTTTTTTTTATATTTTGCATGCATAATAGGTAAAGAGACACGTTAGGTCGATTTGCTTGTAGACTTGTGTTAGAGTCAGATTTAGAGTCTAATTTTTCTATTCATTTGTTTGATAATTCTTCTGTTTCTGAAAATATGAGTGAACATGAGGATCAACCCATTATGACTCTTCAGGATTACCTTCACCCTACATGCACAACCACACCATCATGCATAATGTTTCCACCCAATACGCGTCAACTTGATATTAAAACGGGAGTGATACAGTTACTCTCCACTTTTCATGGGTTAAAAAATGAAAATCTGTATGTGCATATTAGGGAGTTTGAGGAGGTAGTTGCGACTTTTCATAGTCAAAATGCAACATATGACATTGTGAGACTTAAGTTATTTACTTTCTCTTTGAAGGATAGAGCTAAGAGTTGGCTATACTCGCTGAGACCGCGATCTATTGGGTTGTGGAATGAGATGACTCAAGCTTTCTTTAATAAATATTTTCTCCAACACAAGACCAATGCTTTAAAAAGACAGATGTCCACCTTTGCACAAAAGGACAATAAGACTTTGTATATGTCTTGGGAGAAATTTAAGGAGTTATTGAGTATGTGCCCTTACCATGAGTATGAGAGATGGCGTCTAGTGAGTTACTTCTATGAGGAACTTACACCTAGGGAGCGCCAATTTGTAGAGATGATGTGTAATGGTGAGTTCTTACAGAAGAATCCTGATGAGGCCGTAGAGTACCTCAATGAGCTTGCTGAAAAAGCTCACACTTGGACTGGACCTAGTGCTACTGAGAGCACAAATAGGTCGCAACCTGCAAGGAACCAGAATGGTGGTGAAATTTACTATCTTAGAGAGGAAGATAACTTAAAGGTTAGGGTTGAGGTACTTACTAAGGAGTTATAGTTGCTAAAGGCCAAGGACTTAAAGCCAACACACTTGGCTAATCATGTAGAGTCTTTTGGACCATATTTTGTGTGTGGCGGGGTAGATCACATCGCCCAAGAGTGTCCCACATTTGCTGAGATGAGAGGATTGTATCAGGAACAATGTAATGCCTTAGGTATGTACCAAAAGCCTTTTGCACCCTTCTCTGAGACCTACAATCCGGGGTGGCATAATCACTCCAATTTTAGCTGGAAGTCTGAAAACTAGCCACTTGCACTACTTGCACCACCTGCACAGCCCACTAGATCATATCTTTCATCATATCATGCATCTACATCTTCTAGGAGTCCTTTAGAAGACACTTTGTATGTTTTTATTAAGGCGCAGGGTAAAATTAACAAAAAATTTGAATCTTTGATTACGCAGGTTGTAGAAGAAAATAAGGAGATAAAGAGTCAAGTGACCAAACTGATGAACTCCTTGAGTGTGACTGAGCGATGTAAGTTTCCTTCTCAAACTCATTCTGCACCCTATAGTCAGCACATAGCGCAAGAGAACCTGAAAGAAGTGTACTCAATCGTGATCTATAGTGGTAAGTCGTCACACATCCCAACAATGGACAAATCAGAGGATGTGGAGAAGGATCAAGATAGTAGTGGTGCCGAGCTACCCAAGGAATCGAAGGTGACAAAGAGCCCTGTTAAGGTACCATTCCCTCAAGCTTTAAAATCAAAAAAGCTAACTTTGGATCCTAACAATGAAATCATGGAGAACTTAAGGCAGATAAAAGTCAATCTTCCTCTTTTACATGTAATTAAACAAGTGCCTACTTATGCAAAAATTCTCAAAGATTTGTGTACAGTTAAGAGGAAGCATCATGTGAAGAAGACAACATTCCTGACAGAGCAAGTTAGTGCTCTGATTGAGTAACGAATTCCTCCCAAGTACAAGGATCATGGGTGCCCAACTATCGCATGCAGTATTGGAAATCAAGAATTTGGGCAAGTGTTGCTAGATTTAGGAGCCAGTATGAATTTAATGTCTTATTCTATTTATTTGTAGCTAGAGTTGGGGGAAATCAAACTAACTTCTGTGGTATTGTAATTGGCTGACCATTCAGTCAGAACACCACGGGGTGTGATAGAGGATGTTTTGATTTAAATTGATAAATTTTATTATCCCGTTGATTTTCTAATCTTGGACATTACTTCTGATGTTGATTCTACCTCTAAAATTCCTTTAATTTTAGGTAGACATTTCCTTGCCACTGCTAATGCTTTGATTAATTATAGAAATAGACTCATGAAACTGTTTTTTGGAAACATGACACTTGAGGTGAACATCTTCTATATTACAAAACAACCAGATGAGGATGACGAGTGTCACCAGACATATATAATTGACTCACTCATAGACAGGGAAGTTTTCACAACTCGTGATTGTGATCCTCTTGAGTATTTCATTGTCAATTCTGAGTTAAATCCTATGAGTGATTTATCTGATGTGGCTGATATTTGTACAGTTTTGGATACAACTCAGGATGATGGCATACAGGCTTGGCAACCAAAATTTGAGAAGTTGCTTAAGAAAAGTGAAGAACAAGTTCCTTTAAGAGGAGAAGCACCAAAAGTTGACTTGAAATCTTGCCACCTACCTATGGATCTCGAGCATCGAGCTTATTGGACCAACAAGCATTTCAATTTTGATCTAGGAGAAGTGGAAGACATTCCACTTGCGGACCGAGCCTATTCACCTTGACTACACCATGCAGTCATTTTTTAAAGTTACTTTATTAATTATTTTTGGTCATTTTCTTTTTGGTTGCTGTTGGTCTTCTTTGTTTTTGTTTGCAGGTTAGTGTCAGTTTGTCATTTCAGTTTGCCAACTCTAGTACTTAGCGAGTCAACCCACGTCCTATATCAAGTGTATTCTATCATTTTCAATTACCCCTATTCAGTTTTGATTTTTAAACATTGAGGACAATGTTTCATTTAAGTTAGGGGGTGGGAATGCAAATTCTGCATTTAAAATGTTTGTTGGAACTCTGTGGCATATTTTCATGTGTCAATTTTTTTCCAAAAAAAAAGAAAATTGCATTACACAAGCACCATTTCATATGTGTACTCATGCTTATTCATGGCCATCTTAGTGAATTCATCAAACCCATCTTGATCATTTTGCTGAGGCATTCACAGAACTTTTAATGTACGTATCCAAGATTTGTGGTAAGATGGTGGTTTGATACATGTAACTAGAGAACTCTTTTGCTTAAGTATTCTTGTAAATTTTGGGAGAGGCTGAGAGCCTACAAATCAAAGTTTTGAATTTCGTTCCGGTGATCGTTTCGGTTGAGGCACTGGAATGGAATATTTCGGTACCGGTCTGTTCCGGTGTGCCGTTTTGGGATTCATTATATATTATAATAAATATTTATATATATATATAAACTAACAACTAATAGAATAAAGACATATATGTAAGTGTGTATCATATATATGTGTACATATTAGAAGAATTGAAGATTTATAAAATGATTGTAAGTTAAAAAAATACAAATTTGAGTTGAGATACAAAAATAAATAAACAGATAAAATATTAAAAATAATTATATTTAAAAAAAGACGTATTTAAAATTACAAAGTATATAAATATATTTTATATTCTAAAATTAATTAAATACCATCTAAATTTAAATTTTTTTAAAAAATATCATTCAAATACAAAAAAATTATAAAAATAATCTAAACCGGAATAAGGACCGGAACGGCCGGAATTTGAACCGGAACGGTCGGAATTTGACCGGAATGACCGGAACGGGCCGGAATTTGGACCGAAACGGAATAAGGAGGTATAGTGTTCTGATTGAGGTACCGGAACGGAACATTCCGGCCGTTCCGGCTGGAACGGAACGGAATTCAAAACTATGCTACAAATGCAGAAAATTGTGAGAAGCGTTCATTGATCTGTTGAATTGGACACTTCTTTTGAGAATATCACTACATGGTTGGTAGTAAGATGGTGGATATACTTGGGATATGACGAAGGTCAATTTAGGATTAATATTTGAGCCTTTTAACCTAACCATTCTCATCATAGACCCTTAGTGGCCAATTTTGAGCCAACAAATACATATAGCCTTTTTCTTTTCATATGCCACATCACTCATACCTCTTCACATTGGAGTATAGCATATATACTGAAAAACAGAGTGAGAATGAAAAAAAAAAAAAAAAAGAAAAGAAAAATGGAAGAGTACAAGTGCAAAGTGTTCAATTGAGTGAGCTTCAAAGTAAAAAAAAAAAAAAGACAAAAACAAAAAACAAAGAGATTGAAAAAAGAGAGAGAGAGAGAAAAGAAAGAAAAGAGAGAGAGAAAAGTTTAAGAAAAAGGAAAAGCATTATTTGATGATCTGAAAAGTTGAAAAGTGCATCAGGCGAGAAATATAATCTATTGAAATATTTAATAAGATTCCATTGGTGTGTGCTTGGAAGTTTTTGAATCCCTTTTATCCTTTTCTTCATTTAGCCCCTAACCCGAGCCACGCTGCAACCTTTTTGTGTTGATCGTTCCGATCCTAAGTAAGCCTGTGGAAGGAGTAGTGGAATTCTCATTTATTAGTGTTTCTATCATAAGATCAATGTTTGCTTGTTGCTTGTATAGAATTGCCTAATTTCCTATGAGAGTGTGTGTATACCCATTGTCAACTCCATAAAGAGAACCTCTACACGAAACACTGTTATACCTGTGAGTTATGGAGTTGAACATTTTGCTTTAGATGTTCTTGATATTGCATGTGTCAGGGTTTGAGGTTAGATGGATATAATTTGGAACACACACACACTCTGTGGATTGCTATATGTGGATTAATTACAATTGAGTTATTGGGTTCTTAAGATTGCTAGGATATGTGACTCTAAAAAGTGTAACTTGGTAGCCTTCTGTGTGTGATATTATTTGGTCTCTTTTATCATTCTTTTGCATGAAAATTGCTAGGGACTAGCAACGAGTAAGTTGGAGGGTGTGATGAGTGCATGAAAGTGCACTCTAAATATCCTAATATTTGATTAAATTACAAAAAAATGAGAATAGAAATAATTAGATTTCACTTATTTTATTTAATTAGATTTCTATTTATATTGAGATATTTTTTAAACATTATTTGTCTTCTTTTATTTTTATTCTTTATTTTATTTTATTTATCTTATTTTATCTTATTCATTCTATTTTATTTTTATTAATTTGTTGGTTGAAAGGAGCAAAACGCATGGGCTTGCCATCACAATTTGTAAAGGGCCGTACATTGGACGCGTTAACATATTTTCACTTCAATTGAGGATTACAAATGTGGACCGGGCTTCAACAATTCAAAATAGCATGCAATTTCATTACATAGGCATGCAGGAGAGTTACTAGCACTTTAGTGTGCTACACGGTACTTAAGGTCACATGGGTCCACTTGCATCAATGAAGGACATGGCAAAGCACTCTTGACTTCTCATAAGACTCCAATACATAATCCAATTCACTAAAAGCCCACGCCGAACCTAACTTCAATTCTAAGAGAGCATGTAACTTGTTCTTACTTTTTGGGGCGACTTGGAAGACCGGGAAGGACATGCGGCGACACACACACACACACACACACACACACACACACACACACACACACACACACACATATAGGAGGAACGAGACCTGGAAGGAAAACGAACAAAGAAGACGAACGAAATTCATGTGGCTTGCGGCTTGATTATTTTCTTGAGATTTATGATGTCCATCATGTTTATGGGTAACTAAATTCTCATGTAGGGTTATGGATGAACTTGTACACTAGATAATATTTTTAATTTGTTTTTAATTCATGTATTTGATTTTCAATTATTCAAACTCTTTGTTTTATTATTCTCAATATATTATTGATGTTTTCTTCTCTGAATAATCTTAGAATTTATTTAATTTATAAATTCAGTCAGACTTTTTCTATTGAATGGATTTGTTCTTTAATTATGTTTGGATTTAGTGATTATTTCTATTGATTTAATTCTCTACTGCAATATCGCTCCCTACGTATATTGTCGTCGTTGGATTTTCTCAATGTGGATGTCAATGTGATTGAACTAAAAGTGATGAGTGATTTTTTTAAAAAGTTACATTTGATTTAATTTTTGGTTTATAATTTCATATATTCCAATTGAAAATCAAATACATGAATTAAAAATATCATCTAGTGTACAAGTTCATCCCTAACCCTACATGAGAATTTAGTTACCCATAAACATGATGGACAACATAAATCTCAAGAAAATAATCAAGCCGCAAGCCATATGAATTTCGTTTGTCTTCTCTGTTTGTTTTCCTTCAAGGTCTTGTTCCTCCTATATGTGTGTGTGTGTGTGTGTCGCCACATGTCCTTCTCGGTCTTCCAAGTCCCCCCAAAAAATAAGAACAAGCTACGTGCCCTCTTAGAATTGAAGTTAGGTTCGGCGTGGGCTTTTAATGAATTGGATTATGTATTGAAGTCTTATGAGAAGTCAAGAGTGCTTTGTCATGTCCTTCAATGATGCAAGTGGACCCATGTGACCTTAAGTGCCGTGTAGCACACAAAAGTGCTAGTAACTCTCCTGCATGCCTATGTAATGAAATTGCATGCTATTTTGAATTGTTGAAGCCCAGTCCACATTTGTGATATTGAATTGAAGAGAAAATATGTTAACGTGTCCAATGTACGGCCCTTTCCAAATTGTGATGGCAAGCCCATGTGTTTTGCACCTTTCAACCAACAAATTAATAAAAATAAAATAGAATAAAATAAGATAAAATAAAATAAAATAAAGAAGATAAATAATGCTTAAAAAATATCTCAATGTAAATAGAAATCTAATTAAATAAAATAAGTGAAATCCAATTATTTCTATTCTCATTTTTTTGTAATTTAATCAAATATTATAATATTTATAATGCACTTTCTCGCACTCATCAAGTCCCTCCACAACGAAGGTCATTATAATTTTATTCAATCCCTAATCATCCAAGGGATACTATTGAGAGATATGTTGAGTCATGCTTGCATGATTGGGGCATTGATAAAATATTTACTGTAACTATTAATAATGTAAGTTCAAATGATACTGCAATTTCAATTTGAAACAATTTTTGATAAGAAATGTGTTGGGATAAGTATATGCACATTAGATGTTGCGCTCAAAACTTGAATCTTATCATGAATGATGGTTTGAAGGAGTGCAATGACTTCATCACAATGGCTAGGAATGCCGTTAGATATGTGTGTTTTTGTACAAATTTAAGGGATGTGCAAAAATAGAAAAAATTGATTGTAAGAAAATGTTATATCTTGATGTACAAACATGATGGAACTCAAACTATATGATGTTGGAGGAGGCTAAAAAGTTTGAGAATGATTTCAGAAGGATGGAAAGTGAATATTAATTTACTTTGATGATAGGCTCATGGGGCCTCCTAAAACTAGAGAGTGGGAGATAGTGCGAGTCTTTGTTAGTTTTTGAAAATATTTTATGATGCAATTAATAGATTTTTTAAATCTTTAAATGTGATATCCAACACTAGTTTTCTAAAAATTTGTGATCTTCGAAATAAGTTGATTAAGCTGAGCGAGAGTACTAATAGTTGTTTGAAGAGCATGGCCATAAATAGGAGAATAAAATATGATAAGTATTATGAGTTATTAGGTAGGATGAACTTGTTCATCTTAATTACAGTTGTGCTTGATTCATGAAGCAATTTAGGGCTTGTTACTTTCTACCTGACGGAAGTTCATGATGAGTTTCGTGTCGAGGAGTTGGTGTCAAGTGTGAGACAAGTATTCACAAAATTGTATGTGGAGTATAATACTACATTGAGTTCCACCACGAGTACTCGATAACATGAGCCCCTCAAATATCTAGAACTATGAACGATGGTGATAGAAAATGTGAGACCAAATGGTTCTTGAGTGTTATAAAGCATATTCTGCCATGGGATTTACTATTGCTAAAACATAAGCGAATTGATATTTTTCAAATGGTTGTAAACTAATCACCGCATTATTTAACTTGTTGACTTAGTAAAAAATTAATGAGCCTAATTATTCTATTCTCGTGATGATTGCACAAGACCTATTGGTCACGCCCGTTTCTAGGGGTGTAAACAGTTCGATTTGGTCCAGTTTTGGTCAAATTTTAGGACCGAACTGGTATATACAGATTTTGCATCTTTAAGAATTGACACCGCACCGGTTACCCTCCTAAATCGATATATTCAATTTTATCGGTTCCGGTCCAGTCCGGTCCAATTTTCTAGTTTTTAATATATATTAAATTTCTAATCGCTTATACTTGATATATATATATATATATATATTAGTAATACAATAATACTATTAGTATATATTAATATTATTGGTATAGTACTATTACTATATGTTAGTGATAATATAGTAATTAATATACTAGTATATATTAGTATTACTAATTTATTTATCAAAAGAAATATGTTAAGAGTTTATTAAACCATAAAATTTAATTAATATAGATTTTATATTTAAACATATAATCATATGAATATTCGTATTTAAGATTAGAATTTTATGTCATTAAATTATAATATAATATTAATTCATATATAATTACAATTTTTATATATTATGTATAAAAAGTATATATAATATATTTTTTTTATTTTTTTATATATAAAAAAATATATTATATATAATTTATGTATATAGCATATATAAATATGCAAACCTATCTTGTTCGGTTTTAGAAAATATATTTATAAAACTGATTCTGAACTGATTATGACCGGTTTTTAAAATGAAAGAACCGGTTCCAGACCGAACTACTCAAAAATCAAACTGAAACAACTGGTCCAATCTGGTTTGGGCTAATTTCTTTGTTTAAATTTACACCCCTATAGGTTTCCACGATTTCATCTAAGTCAGCATTTAGTATAAAAGGTCGTGTGGTTGATCTTTTTCGGAGTTTGTTGGATTCGAGAACCGTTAAAATACTTATTTGTACTCAAAATTAGTTAAGACATCCGCCAACAACTATATATCTGGGAGGCTTTGGATAATGTAGAGAGTTTCGTAGAAGAATCGACTAATATTTTCTATGTCTTCATTGTAATTTACTTTTAGTATTTTTCATAATCTAAATTTACTAACATTTGATGTTTTATTCTTAATTTTTATTATTAGTATTTTAATATTTATTAATATTTTTATATAGAATTGGGTGCACAATCAAACGTGGCAATTATTGAAGATTAAAGGTTGAAAGCTTGAAGCAAAAAACATGAAGATTGAAGATCACTCCTAATTTGTTGCCATTTATATATGTTATGTTTTTTTTTCATTGATATTTGTTGCTATGTTTAAGACAATTTATCCTTTTTGTAATATGTAATACTAAACATCTAGTGAAGTTATTTTTGTTTTTTAATTATGTAGGAAGTAGTAAGTAATATAGTTATTAGTTAGTATTGATATTATAATTTTTAGTTATACACTATTGTATTAGTACTATAAATTTATGGTTATAGTAAGTAACATCTATTGCTATGTTAGGCTCTATTTGGATAGTAAGTTTAAATGAGATGAATTGAGCTGAGATAAAAGTTAAATAAAATATTGTTATAATATTATTTTTTAATATTATTACTATTTTAAAACTTGAAAAATTTGAAATGTTTATTATATTGTATGAAAATTAAAATAAAAAATTGTAATGATTAGATGAGATGAGATGATTTGAGATTAACTCTGAATTCAAACGAGGTCTTAATAATTTATTTATTTTATACATAGATGGGGAGTAAAAATGAACCAAAAAATGGGAAAACTGAACCAGTTAGTTCGGTCCGATTTTCGACCGATTCGGTCAAGAATCGGTTCTTTCGTTTTAAAAATCGGTCAAATCTAGTTCGAAATCGATTTTACGTTTTACAACACCGGACCGGACCGCTTCACATATATTATATATATATATTTTTATTAATTTTTAATATTATATATAATATATTTTATATTATATGTAATTTTTTATAATATATATAATTATGTAAGAAATAATATATTATAATTTATAACATAACATTTTAATCATAAACATGAATATTTATTTGATCGTATGTTTTAAATCTAATATATATATTAAATACATTTTATTACCTAATAAATTCTCAGCATATTTCTTTCGATAAATACATTAACAATGTTAATATACTTATATATTAGATATTTACCTAATATATTAAAACTAAAAAATCGAATTGGAACCGATAAAACCATAAGTACTAGTTTAGGGATATAACCGGTGTATAATCAATTTTAAAAAATGCAAACTAGTATTATTGGTTTGGTCCTAAATTTTGTCCAAAATGGGACTAAACTAGACCGGTTACACCCCTATATGACATTATAAATATAAATGATATTAGAATAAAAATGAAACATAAATATAGAAATAGTGATCTACAAACAGTTTAAAATAAATTAAAAGTTTAAAGTAATCCCAAAAAGGTTTAAAGTATTATAACAAATAGGTCCAAATTTAGGCACAAAAAAAAAGCCTTAACCGATAGCTAGACGGATGGACTGGCCAAGAGTCAATTGGGATCAATTTGACCGATATCCCTCCCTGCAGTCGGCTGATTTATCCCATCATAAAAAAACATGTAAGTTGGTTTGATTTTTTCCAAAAATCTAACCAAAAGCTCTGTTTTGCAGCCCTAAAATGATGAATAAATTTTTTCTTTATTTCTTAGCCAATTCATTGACAAATACAAAAATACAAATTATTATTATAAAATAAAAGAAAGTTTGTATAAATTTAAAATTATAGTCAAGTTGAGCTTGAGTTTTTGAATTATCAAATTGAATTTGATTCAAATTGCTCGAGTTCGAGCTAGAATACTTGCATAGTTGAGCCAAATTCATGTCGCCATATATACTAGTTCGGGCTAAGTTTTTTATTGAAATAAAATATCTGCTTTAAACCATTATAAATTTCAACCTAGATAATAAAAATTATATGAAATATAAAAAACCCATAAGATTATTAATATGTAATTACGGGTTATAGACTAATTACAACCATTATGTACAATCTGTCCAATTACACTATTTAATTTGTTGATATATTTTTATATATTACTTATGAAAGAAAACATATAGTTATGTATTAGTTTTGCAATGGTGACAACACAACATGTAGGTAGTATACTTATTATTCAAACAAAATAAATCAACATTTCTTGTATGGCTTCGACATTATTTTTCTAAGCTTGTATGATATCGACATACTAGTACATGAAACCACTACAAGTGAATAATAAAAAGGCATGGGCCCCATGAAGTCAATTACGAGTTGACTCCACCCAAAAATTCTAGTATAAAAGTCGTACTCCAGATATGAAGAACTCTCTCTGATTTTTCTAAACTCATGCATAAACGACTAAGGTAATATACTGACTTTAGTATCGGAGATTTTCTGGCTCCTCGTTCGCCATGTTTTCTAAGCGTGCAGGTGAAAGATTCACGACTCGAGTTGCTGGAACCCAACCCAAAGGCGTACAAAACATGACATTAACAATGACACTATCTGTGGGATCTCTATAGACTTCACGTGTCCTTTGTATGCCTACGACAACTTGTTCTCAATCAACCTGGAGATAAGAAGAAGTAATGTCAACAAACATGGAAGCAAAGCTCGTCGCGATGGAACAATTGGTAAGAAAGCTGACCACCAAAGTGGAGACCCTCCGAAAAGAGGGTGACACAGTCAAGATAACCACCAGCGGACTAGAGAGTGGAGCAAGACCAAGCAACAACAAGCACGTAGAGCCTAGAAATGCAGGAGGGGGAGTGACATAGAGGAAGAACGAAAAACATGCAAGAATTGAGACCCAAGGGCGGCGAGGTGCATGTTGTCCACACCCCATCCGATGGCCACATTTTCCCACCCCTACCAAGTGCGCCTTAGTAGAAGGGGGGTCCAAGATGAATATGTGTTAGGAAGGTGGAGCCAAATGAGTCGTTGGAGTTGATCCCATTAAACTTGAGCCACCAGGAACCCACCATTATGATTGGCAGTGAAATGACATTCGGAATGAGGAGCACCATGCAGCAGCACCTCACAGAACACCAGCATGTCTTCTTTTGGAGTCATGAGGACATGCTTGGAATAGACTCGGAGATCATACAACACCACCTGAGCATGGACCTAAAGACAAAGGGAGTAAGGCAAAAGCATCAAAACTTCATTGCATATAAGAATGTCACCATCACCACTAAAGTCGATTAATTACTCGCAGTGAACTTCATACGAGAGGCCCATTTTTCGAACTGGTTGTCCAACATAGTATTTGTGAATAAGTGAAATGGAAAATGTAGAATATGCATTGACTTCACTGATTTAAATAAGGTTTGCCCAAAAAATAACTTACCGCCACCTCGCATCGACCTGATCGTCAGCTCCACAGTGGGTCATTGCATACTCAACTTTATGGATGCCTACTCCGAATATAATCAGAGCCTCATGAATCTAGATGATGAGAAAAACTACCGATCAGGAATTATACTGCTACACAACCATGCAATTTGGACTGAAAAAGTTGGGGGTAGCCTACTAGTGGCTAATCAACCGTATGTTAAAAAATCAAAATGGGACAAACATGGGAGTCTACGTGAATGATTTTCTAGTCAAGAGTGAAACCCTAGAGCAAGACTTGAATGACCTTCGTAAAGCCTTTGCAATATTATGGCTATACCAGATGAAGTTGAACTTGGCGAAATGTGCCTTCAATGTGGGCTCCAAGGAATTTTTGGTTTCATGGTATTAGAATGATGAATAGAACCTAATACATATAAAGCGGAAGACATACTCTGCATGGCCCCTCCTTAAAGCAAAAATGAAGTGCAAAAACTAGTAGGACAGGTAACGACCCTTAAGAGGTTCGTGTCAAGATCCACTGACAAGTGCATACCATTCTTTAAAGTTTTGTGGAAGGCACGGACGTGGGATGGTGAGTGCGACTAGACATTCGAGGCTTTCAAGAAATACCTCACGAGCCTTTTGCTCTTCAACCAACCCAGATGTGGAGAAACTTTGATTTTGTACCTATCAGCCTCCCCATAGGCAACTTCCTCAGCCTTAGGACGAGATGAAAGTGGGGTCCAAAAGCCCGTGTACTGAACTAGTAGGGCTTACCGAAGACTCTCCTTGTATTTTCGGACTTACCCAATAAAGGTCCTCACCAAGACCCTCCTAAAGAAGATCCTCAAAAGGTCATACGTCTCAGGTCGCCTTATGAGTTGGGTTGTGGAGCTGAGCGAATTCGTTATCGAATACTTATCATGAAATACCATTAAGGGGCAAGTGTTGGCAAATTTCGAGGCCAACTGGCTTGTCGAAATAGGTTGAATATACACCTCCCATGAAACCTTGACAAGTTTTTGTTAAAGGCTAGTCTTGCTGAGCTGGAGAGAGAGTGAGGGTGCATATTGTTACGGATGAGGGCAAGGAGCATAATTATCAAAGTTTTGAATACCGTACCGGTGAGCGTACTGGTTAAGGCACTGGAACAAATTATTTCAGTATCGGTACCATTTTGTGTATCGTTTCAGAATATTCTATATATAAAAAATTATATATATAAATACATATATAAATCATATTTTAAAATAATAGTTAATATATAAATAAATTATACATATAAATACATATATGTAAATAGTCTAGTCTGAATTAAGATAAAAAAAAAAAAAGCAAGAAATTGAAAAAAAAAAATCAAAATCTAGTACAGGTCAGTACGATCGAAATACAGGCCGGTACGACCGAAACAGGCCAAAATAGCTGAAATCTGCAGCGAAACAAAACAGGCTATTTTCTGTAACACTCAACTGGCCGGTACGACATATTTTGGCCGTACCGATCGGTATGGTACGAAATTTAAAACTTTAATAATTATGCTATCAAGTTGGCATTCAAAACCATGAACAATGAGGCAGAGTACGTGACACTATTTTTTGGCCTAGTGAAAGGAATGGTCAATCAAGTATGAGGGGAGTTCACAATGAAGAGTAAGAAATTGCAAACATATCTAGAACTGATAGAGGTCGAGTGCTCCCACTTTAGAAGTGCTGAGGGCTGAGAATCAAAAGGTAGATAAATTGACATGTGCAACAGCTAGGCAGTAAGATTCTCTCATGCCAAAACGAATGGTGATCAGGACTGTCGAAATACTTGCATGGGAATTGAAGTCGTAGAAATAAAGCCAAGAGCCTAAGAATGGGCAATAGGTATTATCAAGAAATTAGATGCCAACAAGGTATCCGACGGTGCGAAGCTAGAAAGGTTAAATAGAGTCTATACTCAAGTCGAGAGGGTATATATAGAAGAGGATACTCTACACCCTTCTTGAGGTGCATCTCATTCGAAGAAGTCCAATACGTGTTGGTAGAGGTACATGAGGGAATCTGCGATGACCACTCTGGAGGAAAGGTACTGGCAAAGTAATGAGGGTGGGTACAACTGGCCCCATGCCTTTCAAGATGCAGCAGACTACATGCGGAAGTGCAAGAAATGCCAAGAGTATTCCAAAGTGCCTCATTGCCCACCAGAAGAATTGACGTCAATCACCTCCCCATGACCCTTTGCCTAATGGGAAATTGACCTAGTTAGCCTTTTTCCTTAGGTAAAGAATGAGTAAAATTTGTAGTTGTGGAAGTAGACTATTTCACCAAATGGGTAGAGATCAAGGTGTTGGTAACAATCATGACAAGCAACATCACTCGCTTTTTGTGGAAGATGGTCATATGTAGATTTGGTATTCCCTACATCATCATATTAGATAATAGCAGTTTGGACTCTGACTACTACCGAGACTAGTGCCGAGAACTTGGGATCAAATTTTGCTACTCATCTTTAGGAAATCCTCAATCCAACGGGCAGGTGAAGGCAACCAACAAGACACTGATGGAAATATCCAAAAACAGACTTAGTGACAGAAAAAGTGCTTGGGTGGAGGAACTTCCCAGAATTCTATAGGCGCATCATATCACAATGAGGACCCCAATGGAAAAAACCTTCTTTACCCTTTCTCATTTACGGTAATGAGGCGATGCCACTAGTTGAGATAAAAATCCCCACTTACATGGTGCAACACTTCGAGCAAGTCTCCAACAATGAACGATTAAAGAACAACTTGACTTATTGGAAGAGGTCAAACTTTAAGCAGAAACAATCAACAAGAGGAAGGCGAAACGATGCTCCAACAAGCAGGTACGCCCAAGGGCATTCAAGGTTGGTGACTTCGTGCTAAAACAAATGGGAAAACCTACTCGAGACGAAGGGAAACTGGACGCAAGATGGGAAGGTCCCTATGTGGTCACCGCTAACTACCGTTCGGGCTCTTATTAGTTTTAGGACTCCCAATGGAACGGGCTACTATACCCCTGGAATGCCAAGCACTTGTAAAAATTTTATTGCTAGAAATATTCACAATTTGTAATTTACATTCTCATGTCAACAATGTATACTTGATTAACAAAGATGTTTTTTAGGAATGAAATACGTCTAGCCTATCCCAACTTCTTACTGTATCAATGTAATCTCCATAAATGTAATCTCCATCAACGAAATCTCCACTAATGACTCCTAACTTCCTTGCGAGGCACCAAATAGATAAATTATACCTAAAGTTGCTTTATCCTACTTGCGGCGGAGAGTGGGCCAACCCTTGACTACTCGACATTTAACTTCTTCGTGAGCATTAATAAGAGGAGCTAGTCCAGTCCCGAGTTGCCCAGTATTTATGTAACATCCTAACTCAAAATTCAGAGTTAAATTTTTTATTTTGTTTAGTCCTATTATTATTATTATTGTTATTATTATTATTATTATTATTATTATTATTCTAAGTATTAGTCTTTTATTATATATATATTATTAATATTTTTTTAGATATATTTTGAGGTGGGAAATTATTTTGAATAAATTTTAAAAGTTATTAATGGATTAGATTATTTTGAATTACATCTCTATATCAAAACCAAGTTCCACTTTCACTTATACATGTCTCTCACCAGCTTGCACGTTTCTTTTCCACAACCCCTACACAACTCTTATTTATTTCTTTTCCACAAACCCTACACAACTCCTATTTATACCCACTTAGCCATGCAAATACTGCCACTCCTTTAGCCACAACCAACCTCGAGGTCGCATCACACAGAGTAGCAACCTCCATCGCACGTAGCAGCAGCCTTGAACCTCTCATGCACGTCGTTGCTGTGTAGAAGCCATCCCCAGCCACGATAGCCACCCCTTGTTCAGTTCCTGAGCAACCCACGTTGCCCTGCCCACGTGAAGCGCAAACCATCCCTTCTCACGTTACTCAGCCACTACAGAAGCGAAGCGACTTCCTCTTCCCTCATCCCCGTTCGGTCTGCTACCATCTTTCCATTTTCACGCTTGCCAGTTGCCTCAACCCATGGAAAAGGAAACCCACTCCATCCCACGCACGACCAACTTCCTCCTTGGATATCAAGGGTCTGACGTGAATGCAACCTCTGTTTTTCTATGCCAAAATAGAGCATGGACAACCCTGTATTGCACCACCGATAAGCCTCCACGCACACCAACAAGACACTATCTCCTCCACTAACAAACAGCCCCTTCTTAGCCTCACGTCGCCTTAGTTCATGTAGTACCCAGCCACCGTTGCACATTTCTTCATCCTCAATGAGTTTCAGCCTTATAATTGCTTGACTATTCAACTCCCATGTTTTTGTGATTTCATAAAGTTGACTTCTGAGAGTATTTTCAAAGAGTAAAGCACCTACTTTTACACAAATGCCTTTAGGTTTTAAATACCCTTGCCATGTAACTTTCATATGCGCTACAGTGAAGGTTATTTCTACTGATATTAATTTGATGCCCATGGGATCTGAAATCATGGCAGATTTGTCTTAGACTTACGTCAGACGTGATTTTTATCCGATTTATGTTTTAAGTTAAGTTTATCTTGAAAGGACGTTATCTAGACTTCCTTAAATTATGTTAAACTTGGTTCTACGTATTTCTAGAAAAAAATTATTATAATATGTTAAGTTGTGCTTAGTTTTAATTGAATAAATATGCTAACCAAGATTTATTTATTTTACAGAAACTTTATCTTATTAAAGATTTCATTTATAATATTAGATATTCTTAACTCTTTCAAATAGATTTTAGTAGTATATGTTAAGTTTTTAGTTTTCTTTAAATTCAGAAACACTTTAAATTCAACTTAAGTCTATTTCATGATAAGAATCCCATTGTTTTCCTAATTAGATTTTAATATAGATATAATGTTTGAAGTGGTAAACTAGAAATAAGTAATATGTTAAAGAATATTCAAATAATATTAGTATTTATTAAATTTCTTCTAAAAGTAAATCTATTTTAAGAATTTAGGCTTTTACGAATTGTTGATTTTAGTTTTTTACTATTTATAAAAAGATATTTTTAAAATGAAATGTGTTATTAGTATTTTATTAGTTTTTGTGATATTAGTATTTAATATCTTTTGTATGAAGCATAATATGTATTAAATTATTCTTCACGATATGCTTTTAATCGAGTAGAATAGTACGACGTGTTATTCTAGAAATGTTAGTGATGATTCATATTTCATATAGGTAATAAGTTATGAAGGAGAATTTAGGAAGCAACATTACGAGATAAGTGAATTTGATCACAAAATTAGGATTCTCACAGTTAGCTTATATATTAGTAGAACCAGTTTTTTGATAGCCCTTTTCATATACCCTCATGTCATGCAAGCATGACATTTAGCACAACACAGCACATGATCATGTCATTTAGCATCATGTCCAGATTAAACGAGCATAATTATTTATATCAGCATATATAGGATATGCATCTCATGTTACATAGGCCACATAAATTAAGTTAAATTCAAGTATAAAATTAGAGTAGATCAGAAACCAATTAATCAGTTAGTCAGTTAACTAGTTCAGTAAATTAGTTAATTCAAATGGTTATTCACATGCATGGTACCAATGCATATCAGATTAGGGTAGATGTGCAAGTCACAGACTTAAATGTAGTCCACCATAGTACGCTAGAGTACTATCAGTGGCTCTCCTTACTGTAGCAAGACGTGGGGTTGATGTACAACCTTGCACACAAGGTTAAGTGTGTTGGTCAAACAGTAAGTTAAATTAATTCAATTAAATTAGTTCAGTTACATCAGATTAGTTAAGTTATTCAGATCAGTCATGTTAATTCATACTAGTCAGTTTAAGTCAGTTAATCAGTTAATTCAGATAGTTTAGTCATGCATAGTATGAGCATCAACATGTACTATCATGTTTTCAGATCTCAGCATAAATCTTATGAAAATTTTCTATGATTATTATTTACACCTGTTGGATTTCTTACTGAGTCATTGACTCATTTTAGTTTATATCCTGTTTTTAAACCACTCAAGTGAGGAAGATTATCAGTACAAGTAATCAGACCAGAAGTAGCCCGAGCAATTATTGAAATAAGAATTTATAGAAATTAGTTCTTTATGACACAAGTTTATATTCAATTATTTCAGTTAATGTTTTGGAAAGACATTTTTTTGAACTTCAAATTTACAAAATAAATGCTATGTAGTTTTGTTATTCAATCAATAATCTTGTGCCGGATTAAATCAATAATCACGACACTCCTTAGCTTACGGGAAGTGGGTGTTATAACTTACCTCCTCGCGATGCCTCAAATGGCAAGATGCGTTTTAAGGACATCTTGGTCCTCTTACGATGGAGAGGAGGTCTAGCCTCTCGGCTGCCCGACAACTTATCCTAACCTCTTCCATGATGAAGATTGGAATCAGCATAAGCCTGACCCAACATTTACCTTCCCTGTAATGTCAACGGGAGGGAGAGAGTCCAGTCTCAAACTGCCTGGTACTTATCTCCTTGTGAGAGTTAACAGGTGGGTAGGTGGCTCAGCCTCCTCACATGGGAGAGCAAGTCCAATCTCTCGATTGTCTGACAACTTGCCCTAACCCTCATCGTGGTAAAAGGCAGACCGACTACTCAATTGTCCGATACTTACCTCATCTCAAGGTACCAAAGGGATGTGTTACGCTTTAGGCTATTCTATCCCTCTCGCGGTGGAGAACGAGCCAATTCTCAGTCGCCTAACATTTATCTTCCTTGTGAACGTAAAAAAAGAGTCGGTCCATTCTCAATCTTTTCAATACTTACCTCCTTATATGGCCCCAAAGGGCGAGATGCCCCTTAAAGACCATCTTATTCCTCTCTCGATGGAGAGTGAGTCTAGCCTCTCGACTATCTGATGACTTATTCTGACCTCTGCCATGACAAAAAGTGGGCTCAACACCAATTTGACCCAACACTTATCTTCCCTATAATGTCTACAATTGTGAGTTAATCTAGTCCCAAACTACTCAGCAACTTACCCTGCACCCATCACGATAAAGAGTGGACCGACTTCCTAGTCATCCAAACAAATTACCTCTTCGAGGGACCAAAAAAGTGTGCTTGGCTTGAGGCATCTCTACCCTTCCCTCAGTAGAGAGTGGATTTAGTGGCTTAATTACCCACATCACTCTTAGGATGCCATCTCCAACAATGAAAAGCCAAATGACTAATGCCTCACATCTTTGGCAAGACGACCAATGACTAATGTCTCACATCTTTGGCAAGACGACCTAAGATTTGCAATTTTGCACTTGTAGACTGGATATGAAGTTATATTAACTTGTTTATTGTTTCCAATGGTATAGAAAACTCCTCAATTACGTGATGACTCCCCCCCCCTCCTCTCTCTGGGGTGACCCAATAGAAGGTTTAGCCTAAAGCATCCCCACCTGTCTCCATGTGTGGTATGGACCTAGTCTCTCATAAAAAAAGTTTTCGAGCGTAATGTCATCACACCCTAGTGCCTCAACACCTACCAAGGATCTCGCCAGGGATGGACCCCCTAGCCTTTGCCTTTACCATTGCCCTCCATGACACGTTAGGACATCTTTTTTAACCCTCAAGCCCATGGAGACTACTGGAACCCTAATACAAGAATGAGGGGGGGACTCCCTCAATCTCTTCCACCGCTATTCTCTCTGCCTTGGCACTAGTCCCAGTCGATGCCAAGGCCAAGAAGGTGTTAGTAAGGGACAAAGAAACACCAATAGCAACCGAAGTGGCCAAGGCCTTACCACCCTTGCCAACTTCGGCCCCAGCTCTAACTTCTATTGAAACCAAGGTCAGGATGGTCTAAGTGAAAGGCAGTGGAGCTCTGGTGTTGGCCACCATGCTCGGAACTTCGTTGACCTTCACTAAGATTGTTGCGACCTTAGTCTCGAATGCATCTGCCAAAACCCCCTTGACCCATGACATGGCCCTCACTATCTCCCTTTCGAACACAATATCGTCACCTTCTTGCCCTCCAAATGAGGTTAGGTTGATACAACCTCGACTTTTAGGGAATAAGTAATGGGAAAGTTTGAGATAGAAACCTAGTCAAGGAAATCCTCACCCTAGCAGGTTGCACTTTGGATAAGAGCGAAGGGACCCTTTCAAGATAAATGTCTAGGACTGGGGAATTATGTAAGACTCTCGAGTAGGATGATCCAAAAGCATAGAATCATAAGGAGAGCAATTCCTCTCCAAGAGAGAGTTCCATGACCCTCACGTTGCTTGACGGGGTTAAGGATGCGGCCTTGAAATAGGGATTTGCCCGAGCTTGTTGAAGAAGATCAGAGTTGTTCGTCCCTAGTGGGGAAGGAAGATAAAGTGTGAAGTGAGCGGGTGGTATGACCACTGGTCCACCACCACCTTTTTTGGCACCTTAAGTGAAGGTTGCCTTGGAGGGATAGGCGTTTTGTTGCAGTCGAGTTTGGCAGAAGACTTCCTCCTAGATTATTTTCCTTTCCTCTTTACCGATAGGCTAGGGGAATGCCTATGGACCTGAGGCATAATCGCTTGCACTAGTATAGTCTAGTTGGCAAAATGCATCTTGGCCGGTGGAGACATATATCATCGAAGACTTTCCTCATCCAATAGGGTCTCCAAAAAAACATCATTGGGATGGGCTTTCACCAAAGCGCGAACAACCTCAATCCAGCTCACTTCCTTAGGAATTTGCGAAGGCTGGAAGCTCTTATCATCATCGTCCATGACTCTCATATGGCGCAAATGGGGTAGTCACATCGATTGACCTATCCGACTAGAAACTCTCATCCTTTACTAGATAAGAAGAACAAGCGCTGACTTCACCCCTTCACCCTGTTTTACTACAAATTTAACTAATCCAATGCTTGAATAAATCTGCAGTTGCATGTGTTGCCACTATACTTCAGGAGGTTGTAGGTAAGGAGGAAATCACGTGCAAGGGAACTTGGAACCTACCTCCTCAAACTTTTGCCACCAAATGACACAACATGATACCAGGATCCTCCATGCATTTAACTAGAGTTGGGTAGGTGCCAACTATAGGTGGTCCAACACATCGCGAATTGGACGATAGGAAGGCAACCTGAAGCCGTTGGAGAACATGCTAGGGTATACGACTACCTTGGAAGTGAAGCCTTCGGAGTGTAGGACACCTTCGTTGGGGGGCGATACCATGAAATCTATGATTCCTAGTACCTTGTAGGTCGTCTTCAATAACACTAACTCATTCGAAGTCACTACCGATAACCATAAAAACTCATCAAACCTTTTGGCCCCTAAGAGCATGAGAAGAGCCTGAATGACTCTCTTAAGAGCGAACAAATTCCTAAGGGCATGCGAAGTTCAATCTAGGCCCCTAAAGGCATGCGAAGAGCCTAAAGGCTTGACATGCTTAGTGTTGTTAGAGGCTAGATATGAAAAGTTCTTATAAGCCAAGTAATAGTGAAGATGGAAAAAGAGAAGGCAGAAAGCCTATAGAGAGAAATTTAAAAAGAGAGGAAGGAAGCACAAAGAAACTTGAAAGAGGAAGAGAAGCAAAGTTGGCTCCAACGACAAAAGTGTGAGAGTTTAAATAGACTCTAGTGACGGTTAGCATCCCTAAGTCGTGGGAGCACACACACCTCACAAGCCAACAAAAAATGCATGAATCTCACGACGTGCACTGTACGATCTGACGTGGAGAGGGGGAGATGCCTAACACTATGAATGCTAAAAGAACTGTAAAAATATGTGCTAATAAAGTCAGAAAGGAACTGTCACCTGACATTATAAAATGACAAAAAAAACCATGCGGGCATGATCTAGAGCCTCAAACCTGACACATAAAAGAGTTGGGAGAGTAATATCCACACATTTCTAGTGAAGAAGATCTTTACGATAACGACTGCGGGAAAATAATGGCATGCAGATAAAAGTAAAAAGAAATCACCATCAAACGAATCCAATAGGAATTTGTGGGATAACTATAAGGGAGTTTTTCCCTTCCATTGGCTTGTATAGCAACCCAATGAGTAACTATTGGGGAGTTAGTAGGACATCATAGAACCCGACCAAGCGTAGCCAAGCCTAACGACTCTCCTCTAAAGGTAGTCAATGCGCTCTATGAAGTACTCAGCCAATGATTGCAATTTACCCGTGATGGAACTCGTGCGTGGTAAGCAGACGGTAAAGGCAAATGGGACTCGCCACCCTGACACCTTCTCGATGGTACCCTACTCTTAGGAACTTGTGCAGATAAGTAGTCGAGAGATGTGAGGAATCCTTTGATCTCCTGACAGCATGCTTGGAATGGGTTAATAAGGAAAGTCAATAGGCTAAAATAAGTTAGAAAGCCATGTCGCATTAATGACGTTGCCTCAAAAACAAAGTCATATTAAGGAATTATGACTAAGTGAATAATGAAAGGGACATAGGCCCCATGAAGTCATATATGAGCTCACTCACAGAATCCTAGTATAAAAGTCGTCCCCCAGGTATAACAAACTCTCTCTAATATCTCTAAGTTTATGCACAAACTAACTACTAAGGGCAATATATTAACTTTAACATCGGAGACTCCCCGACCTCTTCCACTGCCCCTCGTTCTCCATGTTCTCTAAGTGTACAAGTGAAAAATTCAAGACCCAAGTTGCTGGAATTTGGTCTAATGGCGTGCGAAACACGACATTAACACCGCCAAACCAACATATATAATATAAGAAAATTTAGTATAGCTTGCCATATGGAAAACATATGCCTAGAAGCAATATTTTCAACATCATTTTTCAAAAACATGTTTAACACTTTTACAATCAATACATAATAAAAATATTTTATCTAACTACATAGTATTATAGTTAAATATATATATTTTTAATAGTACTATAATTAAGAGTAAAACAACACAGCTTCACTTAAGTGGGTGAAACGATGTTATTTTACACTAGCACTTTATAAAAAAATTAATACCAAACGACATGGTTGGGTTTAATATACTGAATAACATTGTTTTGGATTAGGGCCGAGCGCCTCCTCCCCTCTTCTTCATTTCATAAATGCTTCAAACAGGGTGTGAGTTTTTTTTCCTTTTACACGACCAATAGAATTTCAACATATGAGACTTATTTGTGTTATGGTCTGTGCGAGTTGAGTGAATCTTTTCTCTCCCTTCGTCTTATCTCCTCCTCTTTTCCCATCTTCTCTTCCCTTTGTCTATTATATCATCTCCTCTCCACAACCTAGCTATCCTTTTCTCTTTTTCCTATTTCTCCCATTCTCTTCTCCCTTCATCCCATATTTGCAAAGAGATTTCTTGAAGAGTGATTTGGAGCGAACCCATCTCCCTCCCTCAACTCGATCTGGAACCCACTTGATTTTAGCAAGTACCTGTAAGTTTTTTTATTTGTTTATTCTGCATATTAAATAGGTTGTGGTTGTTATTTTGAGTTGCTCTGAAACTTGTCCCAATAATTGTAAAGTCGAAATAGGATAGCAACTCTAATACTTGAAATGGGAGCAAATGAAGAGTGATTTGCAAACAAGGAGTGAAAAAGTAACTAGCCAAAGAAATCTATATGAAGAGATGGGTGCATATCCTTTCTCTAAAAAACGAAGAAATTGGAAATGAATACAAAGTGTCATTCAGATTAACCTAATTAAAAATATTATTGGCCTAGGAATTGAAATGTGTTTGTCTAGACAAGTTATGAAATTGTATCTGAATTCATTTAGACATTGTTTTAATCTTAGAAGGATGCTTGTAGAGGATGAATTTTGGAGGTGCAATATTGGATTTTGGTTGTAAATTTTATGTTAATAATTTAAAAAAATTGTGAATGATAGATTTTTTAGAAAATTGTAGATTTTTGGTTGTAAATTTTTAATTATAAGTTTTTTAAATTTTTTTTTTTTTTTATCTATGTTGTAAATTTATGGAGGTACAATATTGCATTATAAATGATAAATTTTTGAGTGATAGAGAGAGAGGTGGGGGGTAGGCCGAAAGGGGTGGGAGGAGGAGGAGAGAGAGGGCGGGATGTGACATATCCTTTTCAGAAAAAATAAAATGATTCTCTGCATGCCAAGCTATTGTTTAGTTTGCTACAACTCATATGTGTGAGCTTCTCATTTACATGTATAAAGTAGAATATCTCATCCGTCCGCCCAATAGCCACTTCCTATCTTCTCTTACACACTTCACAACACTGGGTGTGTGTGTAAAGAAAGATGAAAACGGCTACGACAATATTTTTTGACTCTTAAACTTCTTTTAGCTCTCCCTTCCAGAGTTGGTGGAGCCCAATCCCTTAAAAACGCTACCATTGTTGTCCATAGAAAATCTTCATTCTCCTTTACAACAACCTTTTAGGTGATGTTGTTTCAACTTTTTCTTTGAAATTATATAATAGATACTTAGTTTGTGTTTAAATGTCGAGATAGATTAGTTGATCTAAGTTCTGTATGAATAATAGTGAGTTGAGATGGTTGAACGAGTTTTATGAGACCCACTTAGATGAGTTTAAAATGTATTTGTATATTTAGATGATTTTAGATATATTTATGAGGTGTTGTAAAATTTGTGGAACCCACTACTATTGATGGCTAGGTATTATCACCCACACCACCACACGCATGTAATTGGATGTGATTGTTTGAGAAAAAACCATGCTGTGCTCAAGCCGTACCTCACCCAAGGAAGAAGAAACACGAGAGAGAGAGAGAGGGGAGTGGGGAGGAGATGGACAGAAATGCAAGTAACAAAAAGTAAAAAGTGGGTATAGGGTGCCGTATGCGGGAATGAGTAAAAGGGTGAAGTCACATCCTCTACAATAATGAGTTGGGCGAATTCATAAAGTAAGCTGAGTGAAATTGAGATGTTTGAATGGTTAAAAGAGTTTAAAGTAAACTAAATTGAGTATAGCCAGGGAACCAAACCCAACCTTGGAGTTCATTTGTTGTGAACTTGTGAATTCTAATTTTGAAATCATATAATGAATCGAAAAAACTAATCTTATTTGTAAAAATTGTTGATACCGATCTTCGAATTTTGACCAGTTCTCTCTCTCTCTCTCTCTCTCTCTCGACCGGTTTAGTCATTACCAACCTCTTAAAAACCTGTCGTTGCAGTTTGATAGGTGTGATCTTCGGCCCTAATTCAATTCATTAAAAAAATTGACGGTGCAATGAGAAATCTGCTTGATTACTAAATGATATATACTCAATCAAACTTGACTGAACTCAATTAAAACTCATTAAATCCTGCCCAATTATGACTCACTTGACTAACCAAGTTTGATTATATACCATTGAACATATACATAATCTAGTCCTTTATATATATATATATATCATCTCGTGTATATGTATTAAGTTTACTAGTATAAGCAGAGCAACCCTTATAGTTAAATATATAACATATAACTTGGTAACTCATGTCTAGTTATTTTTGCCTATATATTGATTATAATATATAATTATATGTTATTTACTTAAATACCCAAGTGATTAAATTATAATAGCTATTTTATAATGTATATAATACTTAGTAGATAGAATCTAGTACTATAATTTCATATACTGGTTTGTACAAACCATATAACAAATATTGGTATATAATATTTTATAATGCCTATAGTGCTATACACATATAATGTCACCGGTGCAAAACTATCTTCTTCTTCTTTTTTTGTTTTCCCCAGAAAACTATCTTCTTTGATAAGTATGGCATAAATTTATATCGACTAATTACAAAATTTAGTTGGATAGATTATATAGAATGCTTATAATTAGGCCGGCTTTGATTTCCCAAATTTTGGAAACAATTTCATTTCATCTCAATATCTAAATATCATTCAAATACAAATATTTTTCAATTTTAAATTTTTAACATTTTCATTTAATCATTACATAATTATTATAATTTTTCAAACTTTCAAACAAAATACAAAAAATAAAGTAATTTTTTCAAATATCAAAATAAAGGTAATACCAAAAAATAAAATTCTAACCCTCTTTTAATTTTATAATTTGTTTATTCAACCCTTTATCTCTCATTTTTCAAAATTCTGTAAAATTTCTAATACTATTTACAAGTTAATTCATCTATTCACAAAATTTTTATCTCATTTTGTTTCTTTTATATAATTAAAGGAGGCCTTAATCCATAGCTCAAAATTACATATTAATAATTTTTTGAATTTTTTTTTATCTTTCATATAATTTTAGAATAATGTTATATATCACACCACCATCTTATTTTTATTTTACTAAATAATATATGATATAATTATTATTATTATATAATAAATAATTATCTAATAAATGATCATGATGATAAATATGTTACATTTTATATAATAAAATATTAATACAGCATATAAATTTTTTTGAATTTTTATAATTTATAATCCAACAATATATTCGTTATAAAGACCTCATTGAATTAATAACTTTTTGTAATTTTATATTTATAATTATTTAATTTCATTAATTATTTAATTTCTAATTATTTATATTCGTTTCTATCCAACTCATCTTATAGGACTAATGGAGTAGCCTATTTATGAGACATGCCCCCATTTTGGTGTAGTGCGCACTGCGCACCCTCGTATAAACCCCACCACTAATTCACATTCCCTCGAAATTCCCAAACCACCGACTGCCGAATATTACAAATCACTGCAATCTTCTCATTGTTCTCAAACGCGGATTCGTGATTCCCACTCGTTATTACAGCGCGTGAGAATATAGCAAACAATCCTTTCTACTAACGTAAGCTGATGAGTAACGTCCCCTTAACCTACACCCCTTGATTTTATCTTCCGTTGCCCCTAAAAAACCTATATTCCCCCCTCGCCCGTCGCATTCCCTCTCATCTCACCTCGTTCCTTAGGCGCAATCCAAAGCAAGGGTTTCTATCTCTTTTGCTCTCTGCAACTCTCGTCAATCATCCATGGCCGACCGCACCGACTCCGATTCCCGCCACCATCTCTCTGTCAAGCCTCCCCAGCAGATCTCCAAAGGTATTTCATCTCCTTTCGAATCGAAGTAGCAAACGCGTTGCCTTAGGATATTCTAGGTTTTCGTATTCAGTTTCTTGTACTGAGTACCTCGACCTTGGTTGGTGGGAAAATTTTGTGCATTTGAGCTTGGGTTTTGTGTGATTTCTTTTTTCTTATTTATTATCGATAATGCATTTCTCTGGTATGGGTTTTCATTTGCGTAACTTCTGGTTCCTGGAACAAGGACGGAAATAATTGTTAGGCTTTGACATTGTTCATGATAGATGCTTTAGCTAAAACGTTCGTAAGTCTAATGGTTAAAAGCTATTTATTTGACACTTGGTTTGGAAAACCTCGTACTTTTGGTTATTTCTGCTTACTCACTGCACGGCCCCTTTCTTTTTGTAAGTCGCGGGAGATTAGCGACTCAGCGTCTGCACTGGGAAGATCAGCTTTTGTTGCCTCTCTTTTCTTCGAGACATGAGGGTATTCTGTCAATCGTCTTGGTTGATTATCAGTAAACGCATCACAACCATACTTGGCCAATGGAGAAAATGATGTTCAATTTCACTGGATTTTTTCATTGTAACATTTGAACGATTGTGTGGATTGAAATATCAAAAAAAAAAAAGTGTGGATTGAAATATCTTTTTTTTTTTTTTTGATAGGTAATCAAGTGTGGATTGAAATATCGTTTAGCCTTTGAAAACTAGCTGGCATTATGCCATCGGTTTTTCTTCAAACTTGGTTAGATGTTTATGATGAGATTATTGCGTGGGAGCTTGTGCAGCAAGAGAATAAAGGGACCTAACCTGGTCCCTATATGTCACCTTAAACTCTAAGGCCCTGTTTGGACATTTGGAGTTTAATAAAATTCTATGAATAATAGTGAAATGATTTGAGTTAATATGTTTTAGTGGATTTTGGGAGATGAGAGAGAAAAAGTTGAATACATATATTATAAAGTTAAAGAATTATTTGAATATAATCTAATATAATTTCTATTTTGAATTTTGTAAAATTTGTATTGATTTTTGTGCATTGTTTTGAAGTTTGTAATAGTGGTGCTGATTTTTGTGCTTGGATAATGATTAGATAAAAAATTTGAAGATTTGAAGTTGAAAAGTGTTTCCTGTTTGAGCGATGTTTAAGAATGAAGTTATGAAAAGTTTCGAGAATTTTGATAATTTCAAGTCTCATCTTTGTGTCCAAACATCCCCTAAGAATAAGTTTTATAATTTCATGCATATGTACAAATGGCCTTTGAGTCTTTTATTGGTTTATGTGGAGTATTAGATCCCTCACTTCTCTTGCCTCCCAAAATTATTTTTTCAGCTCTCACCTCCCTCTCTGCTTCGGTTGTTTTGCCCACTTTTCTATTTCAAATGGTAGTTATATTGAAGTTGAGTTAGTTTGGAAAACAAGTTGGAGAAAAGTTAGAATTCTAGAGCTGGAAGACTTATTCTTGAGTACCTACACATATGGATTGTGGACCAATTATGATGACTATCAATATGGGTGGCTCACTGTTATGGCCTGTGTTTTATTCAGAAAAAGGTTCTTTGATCATTTTGCTGTATATGTCCCATAACTCTGCAGAAATTCATTTCTTTGTAGAATTTTCGAGCAAACATATCTCGTTCGGAAGGCAAGCATTTGTGTTTTCACTACAGCTAGACCTTTTCACTCTGAGGGTTGGCTGAATAGAAGGGTAGCTTCACAATCAGAAAGTGATGTATCTCTTAACAATGAAGTTCTATTGATTCTACACATTTGATTTTTTTTTATAGATAAACAATTTATTAATAATAAAGAAGAGGCATAGCCCAAGTCACAGGAAGTATACAAGAGACAGCACCTAGTAAGAAGTAGTAGTAGATAAGAGGAAATCTGGAAAGCTTAGTCCATTGACATCTGTAGCTACCATCTGTAGGAACAAAGTGCTGAAAAAGAGGCATTTAAGTTCATCCAATTTCTTTTCTCGATCTTCAAAATGCCAACAATTCCTTCCTTTCTTTCTATAGGCACCACTCCTTTGAAATTCCTCAGGGGAATGAATAAAATCTCCATTTGTGAATGTGACAGCACTTGTCATGCTATATTTGTTCTGGAAGTCAAGTAAAACTACTTCTAACCTAGGTTTTTTTGTAAGATTTCTGCATCAATAAAATCTCATTTTCAAACATTCTCAAAATCTCATTAACTAGGCGCCCCTTAACTTTTTATGAAGATTTTTTTTTGATAACTTTTTTTATGAAGATTTAATTCAGATGACGAGAGCCTTTCTATTAGCCTTTTATTTGGAAGTGGATCAGATGCAGTAGCAAGTGTAAAATTTTTATCCATTTTGTGCAAGAATGTATATTTATTGAGAGGTGAAAGGATTTGCTTCTTTATCCCGTGGAATGTCATTAAAACTTGTGTTTATTGAAATCTTTGCTTCAGAAATTGCTGATTAGATAATGGTTAGATAATTATTTTCTTGTGTTTCTGTGAGTATTTTAATTATTTAGTTCCAGTTCTTTCTGTATGCTACACGTATGTTGTAACTTGCTTACTAGCGGCTACTAATTTCTGCGAGGATTACTTATTTACTGGGAAGTTTTAAAGAAACTAAGAAGACCTGTGACTTGATTGGAACCAGGCCGTTCTATACCGATGTCATGGATGATGGTTCATTAATTAGTATATAGTCAATGAAGCATGTAATCTGTAAAATGGGGACGTAAATAGAAATAATTATGTATGTTTATACGATAGAGTAAGACAGATAAAATATAGTTTATGTGGACCCACATGATCATTTTGGCCTAAGTCCAACATTTATCCATTTTAGGGGTCTCTAAATCTCCAGTAATTTTTTGAATCAGATGCTGCTCATCATCAAATGATATTTAGCATGTTATATTGCTTAGGGTCTTATATGAACTGCTACTGCTAGCCTTGTGACTAATAGTATGGCACCAACCTAATTCAAGATTTTAAAAGAGTTGGTGGGCACCGGGTTAAATTTCCAAACACCTGTTTTTTGGTCCAGACTCTGGGAAATATGGCTTGTTGAGTTCCTGATTGAACCGCTGCAATCTTCCCTTTTATTTTGCAGTATGAGATAATTGTAACTTAAAGGAGGTATTTTGCAGTATGAGATAATTATACCGCTGCAATCTTCCCTTGTATTTATTGTTTGAATGAAATGTGCCTGGATGTTGTGAAGGAACTATTTTGCAGTGATGTACATTGATGATTGTAACTTAAAGGAGGACCATCAAAATGGTATACAAATTGGTGATTGATTGAAGTAATTTACACTCACACAATCAGAAGCAATACAA
Source organism: Platycarya longipes (assembly GCA_036559045.1). Taxonomy (NCBI): domain Eukaryota; kingdom Viridiplantae; phylum Streptophyta; class Magnoliopsida; order Fagales; family Juglandaceae; genus Platycarya; species Platycarya longipes. The sequence continues at coordinate 17,017,951 of CM071803.1, read as the reverse complement.
GTTAGGCATTATGGTTGCATGGGATTACCATAGTATACTTAACCTTTAGGAGTTGTAACGTTACAAACATGGAGGATTTTTTTTTTTATGATTTAAAAAATTTATTCATTCATGAAGGCAACCTCCCTCCCTCTGCCCATAAAAAAGCCATTCCTCCCACACGGGAAGAAAACTTGTATTCAGAATTGCTTTTTCCATTTAAATCAAATAAGGCGACTGATCTCATGCCACACTTCTGATTCATGCTTTACATTGTTTCAGCAAAGATAATGCCTACACTTGGTTATATGAGAATGAGAGAGACCTTTCTATTGTTTCTGTTACAATTTGAGTTGTCAAGTCAGATTTCCCATCTCTCAAAAACTTCTGTTTAGCCAAATGAAGTTGATGGATTACTGGAGTATGAGATATTTTTTGGTATCAGTTATACGACAATTATGTTTGAGACAAGCATGACGTTTCCAAATCCTGTCTGAGTTGGCTTTCAATTATTATTATTTTTTCTTTTCGTTAAATTTAGTGTTATTATTGATGCTTCTGTTGGATTTATGCAGATGTTCTAGGGTCTGAAAATACCATTCCACTTTCACCACAGTGGCTTCTGCCAAAGTCAGGGGAGAGTAAGCCTGGAATAGGGACTCTGGTGTGTTTTCGTTACTTTTAACTTAATATTTGTCTAGTCTGTTGTGTTTTGAGTTACAGGGATGTCTTTGTTTTCATAATTTATTTTTACTTCAGCTGCTTTATTTTTCTTTCAGGAAAATCATTTTAGCCAGCATCCAGCTTATGGCAATCACTCAGATATTGTGAAGTCATCTGGAAATGGTGATGAGATCCATGAAATCCATAAGAAAAAAGATATTTTCAGGACTTCCCCGCTTGATATGGAAGCTGGTCGTCGTGACCGCTGGCGTGATGAAGAAAGGGACACTAATTCCTCCATGCGCAAAGATCGTTGGAGGGATGGAGACAAAGACCTTGGTGACAGTCGCAGGACAGACCGTTGGGTAGAAAATTCATCCTCTAGACACCTTGGAGAAGTGCGTCGTGTTACGTCTGAGCGGTGGTCTGACTCAAGTAACAGGGACACTAATTATGAACAACGGCGCGAGAGCAAATGGAACACGCGCTGGGGGCCAGATGATAAGGAAACTGAAGGCATGCGTGAGAAGTGGACTGACTCTGCCAGAGATGGTGATGTGCATCTTGATAAGGGGTTGTCTCATGTTGCCAATCAAGGAAAGGATGAAAGGGAGGGCGATCATTATCGGCCATGGAGACCTAGCTCCCTGCAAAGCCGAGGACGGGGAGAGTCTCATCACCAAACTGTAATGTCAGGCAAACAAGTTTCGACATTTTCTTATGGCCGTGGGCGTGGGGAAACAACACCTCCAACCTTTTCTCTAGGACGTGGACGGGTAAGCTATGGTGGCGGCTCTTTGAGCATGCATTCTCTAGGAAGTGGGGGAGATAGGGTTGAGAGTAGCCATGGGGAGCCTTACCGGTTAAGATATAGTAGGACAAAGTTGCTTGATGTATACCGATTGACTGATACAAGTTTTTGTGAAAAATTGATTGATGGGTTTTTGCAAGTTCCTTCTCTTACACAAGATCAATCATTAGAGCCCCTGGCACTATGTGCTCCAACTTCCGATGAAACGGTAATTTTCTTTAATGAATGGTTTAAGTGCTATGGGCATTTTCAGCATTTTTTTATGAGCGCGTATTTTCAGCATTTGATTTCATTTGTCTACTTGAGTAGGCTGTTTTGAAGGGAATTGACAAAGGGGATATAGTAAGTAGTGGTGCACCACAGATATCTAAAGATGGAAGGACCTCAACAGAACCACAGATATCTAAAGACGGAAGGACCTCAACAGATGTTACACAGTCGAGGCGAACCAAGCCTGGTAGTTCTTATTACCAAGATGTCTTACCGTATTAATTGACACTTTTGTGTATAGATTAACCTCTTATGGAATTCTAATGTCTGAGCAGGCTCTAAGGAAAGTTTTCCAAATGCTTTGGATGATTATAAGGAGGAAAGTGCTGACAATTCAAGAGGTGGTTCTGAGAATATTTCAGAAGGCCCTTCCTATGAGAGGCACACACACTATCTCATGTCCAACTCAAAAACGGAAATTTCGAGGGATCATACGTCATTTTCAGATAACAAGTTTAGAGCTGAAGGTATTCATCCTAACGTGATAACAAGTTTTTGTTAGTGATTATGCTAAAATAGAAGAAAAAGAAAAGCTCCTTTGTAAACGGCTTTTGCCTATCTTAATAAAATTTTATCAAAAAAAAAAAAAAAAATAGAAGCAAAAGAAAAGCCACTTTTCCACCTGGTCTGATTTCATGATTCAAGATAGCCTTAATGCAGGATCTGCATGACTAGAATTTTATGTAATCTTATAATCTTAGTTGCCAAATGTGTCTCTAACTTGAGTTGTTCGTTCTCCTGGAAAATAATTGTAGTATAAAAATAATGTTTTTATTTATTTATTATAGATTCAGTTGATTTGGTTTTGTTTTGTTTTGAACGTTAAAGTGTTACTTTGCATTTTCTATCTGCAGTTTCCAGAGAGTATGATTCTTATAGCAAACCTGAAGACGTGCCCATTAATAGGCAATCAAGTCTCCCAGGAAATCCGTCCATTCCTGCCACTACATGGCATTTCCCCTCCCAGGGAGAACGTTTGCATAACGTGTTGCATGATGGAAGGTCAAGGTCCTTGGAACTGGGCTGGTCAGATCCACCGAAGGAACTTAATAATGAGTGGGAAAGTAAATTGGCTAACCCATCAGAAACCAAAGACAAGACTAAGTGGCAAACCATGGAGGATCCCATTCTTCAGAGGCAAGCATCTGGAGTTATGGAGATGGAACAGGAAACCAGGAATGCTTCACAGCCTTCTCCAGAGGACTTAACACTTTTCTATAAAGATCCACAAGGAAGAATTCAAGGCCCTTTTATTGGGAGTGACATTATTTCATGGTTTGAGGGTGGATATTTTGGCTTAGATTTGCCAGTCTGCCCAAGTCCAAATGATATGCCTTGGTTGCCACTCGGTGATGTTATGCCCCATTTACGATCTAAAGCTGGGCCTCCACCTGGATTTAATTTACCAAAACAGAATGAATTTGCAAATGCATCTGGCCGGCCTAATTTCGGTGGCTTTGGGAAGCTTCAACCTGGCTTAACCGAGCTTGATGTTCTAAGGAGCGAACCCAGGCAGAGACATGGTTCAATGACAGAAGCTGAGAATAGATTTTTGGAGTCACTGATGTCTGGTAGTAATATGAGCAGTTCAACACTGGAGAAGCTTGCTTCTTCTGAAGGTCAGTTCTGTTTCTTTGTTTTCTTTTTAAATATATTTTGGGTTGAAATTGTGACGGCCTATTGCACATATCCAAGTGATGTTTTCCTTTCTTATTGTATTAATTATAACCAGACAGTAGCTTAATTTGGCTTTGATGATTGCTTATATAAATTAAAAAAAACTTGCTTTGATGATTATGATTAATTGGTAGGTATGCAAGGATATATTGGAAATAATTCTAATGTGATGCCCCCGTCAGGAGTAGATAGTGGAAACAACCTTCACCTACTGGCTAAGAGAATGGCCCTTGAACGGCAGAGGTCCTTATCCAATCCTTATCCATATTGGCCTGGAAGAGATGCTGCATCATTGGTTTCAAAGTCTGATATTGTACCAGATTCCACGGCACCACAGTCAAAGCTTCTATCTTCAATAAATGACAATTCTTGTCAACAACCTCTTCATTCTCAAAATGCTGACTTCTTGTCCCTCCAAGGAATATCTGACAGGTCAACCTCTGGTGTAAATAATGGTCTTCCTGGTTGGGCAAACTTTCAAATCCAAGGTGGAACAGATCCACTTCAGAACAAGATTGATTTCCATCATGATCCAAATTTCCCTTCCCAAGCCCCATTTGGGATCCAACAACAGTGGCTGCAATCACATAACCAACTGCCTTTGACAAATCCTGTTGCTCAAGCTATAGATAATCCATCTAGCATTTTTACACCTGAAAAGTTAATGTCATCTGGCTTAGCACATGATCCACAAGTATTAGATATGCTACAACAACAGTATTTGTTGCAGTTACATTCACAGGCAGTTCAAACACAGCAGATGTCAATGTTTGATAAACTCTTGTTGCTTAAGCAGCAACAGAAACAGGAGGAGCAGCAACAGTTATTAAGGCAACAACAGCTGCTTTCTCAAAGGCTGTCAGAGCATCAACCTCACCAGCGATTTGGTGATCCATCTTTTGGACAGATACAGGCAGCTGCAATATCGTCAGGGAATGCATCTATAGATCCTCCTCGGCTTCAACCCTCACAAGAGCTGTTTCAGATTGGTTCACAGGTTCCAATTTCCATTATGCAAGATCAGCATAATACAAACTTTGTGAAATTGCCCCCACAAGTTAACCAGGATGTCAATTATGGTGTATCTTCTGAAGCCTCTTCGTTGCATCTGCCTCATCAGTTATTTGGGAACATCACCCATAAAGAAACTTGGGGTGCTACCGTACCAGAAGAAACTGGCGGTACCCATCAGAAAGAATCATCCCTGACACCATCTTTTGCTGAAAACTCCCATTTCGAGATGATGAACAGAGCTGTGGAGCTGCCTCAGCGTGTGCGGAAACCTGTCTCTGATTCTGACTTACATGCTCCTAGAGATTTGGAGCAGACGTCAGACAACATTTTGAAGACTGATAGAACTGTTGTGGTTGCGACTGCTGAATTTACTTCAGAATCTATGCCCATTCCTCTTGATTTATTATCAGCAGGAATGTGTAACAGTAAAGTGCCTGTGCCTGAGCATGATGTAAAGGCTCAACCTTGTGTTTTGCTCGAAGAACAGCAAGTTGAAAGCGAAAGGGGCACCGTTGAGCCCTCCATGGTGACAGAAGTTAAGAACGTTGAAGTACATGAACAAAGAAAAGCTTCTGAGAAGAAACCTAAGAAGCAAAAATCTTCCAAATCATATACCTCTTCTGACCAGGCCAAAGAAGTGCCTAAGGATTCATCTTTGCTGCAATTAAAGAAATCTGTAATTGAAAAGCAGGGCATTGAGACAGATGTCGGTGCTGGAGATGCACCATATGGAACCTCTTCGCAGAAGACAAGAGATAACAGAGGCCATAAATCAGGAATTACTACTACAGAACATGTGGAGTCCCAACAGCTTCAAAGCTTTGTATCTGCAATCGCTTCAGCAGATGACATTGAAACTGTTGAAGTCAAGAGTGACTTGGGAGTACTTGGGTCAGTCTCAGTGCAGAATAGCCAAACACATACTGGACAACGAGCTTGGAAACCTGCTCCTGGTTTGAAGCCCAAGTCGTTGTTGGAAATTCAACAGGAAGAACAAAGGAAGTCACAGACAGGAATGGTTGTATCTGAGATCACCAGCTCTGTCAACTCCTTGAGTTTGTCAACTCCTTGGGCGGGAGTTGTGGCCAATCCTGACTCAAAAATATCTAGGGAATCTCACAGAGATGTAGGAAATACTGAGTTAAGTCTAGGGAAACCTGTAGCTTCTGTGATTTCAAACAGCGAGAAGAGCCATTTACATGACCTATTGGCAGAAGAAGTTTTGGACAAGTCTAATGAACGAGATGGTGATGTCCCTGACAGTATATCTATTATGGCAAACTCACAAGTTATGACCACCCATTCAGAATCTATAGATGATGATAACTTTATTGAGGCTAAAGACACAAAAAAGAGTCGAAAAAAATCAGCAAAAGCCAAGGGTGCTGGAGCTAAGGTCTTGATATCCCTTACTTCTGCTGAGGCTTCTATTGGTTTGAGTCCCATTGAGAAAGGGAAAAGCTCTCGTCCTATACAGCAAGAGAAGGAAGTGTTGCCTGCAATCCCATCTGGGCCTTCTCTTGGAGACTTTGTTCTTTGGAAGGGAGAGTCAGCTAACTCTTCCCCTTCTCCAGCATGGTCTACTGAATCAGGGAAGCTTCCGAAACGTACATCTTTGCGGGACATATTAAAGGAGCAGGAGAAAAAGGTATCTGCACACAATCCAAACCAGATTTCAACTCCTCCGAAACCCCAGCCAACTCAGGCTACCCGAACCAGTGGGCCTTCGTGGTCACTTTCTGCATCTCCTGCCAAGACTTCATCTCCAATCCAGGTCAATTCTCACCCATCAAAATATAAAGCAGATGATGACCTATTCTGGGGCCCAATTGATCAATCAAAGCAAGAAACTAAGCAGTATGGCTTTTGTCTCTCTATCTTCAGTTTAGTTTTGGTTTTCTCTATTGTTTGCTGCTTTGTGTTGGAATATTCGGCCTTTTTATTAACGGATGGCATCATGAGATATGCTGGTATTCTTCATCACTAACTTCTATTTTTCTATTCTAATAATGTTTGAGACTTCGTTGTGAGTTCTAGCATCTATTTAACAATTGTGCCTGTAAATTTTTATAGAGATGGTAAAAGCCTTGGTATTGGTGATATGCTTCCTTCAGGTGTAAGGTTTGAGCCTTTGTGTGCAAACAAGTCCTAAAGGGCCATCCTGTTGGGGGAACTTCCCCTTGAATTACCCAAGGGCTTGTGCACTCCCAGGACTAAACGAGACTTTGTTCCAAACACCGGTTCTGATCATTTTTCTAATAGAGATGCGTGGTTTCACACCCCAAAAATGATATTTCATATCCCTAATCTTGTTCAGTTAATTGCTTTAATATTGTAGAGGCTTTTAGTGGGTAAGCTGTGGTATTGTGACAATGTTCCTAGGAGTCTATACAATATTGGAGTTTCTCACATAAATAGTCTATAATAGTGTAGGTAGTGGATGAGCTCCCACATTGTTTGGGAGAGATAAGTTCTTGCTAGTTTCAATGATTCTAAGGGTATCCAATTGAACCATATTTTTTTAGAAGTAAAAATTATATATACATCCCAATAGGAGTAACCAAGTACACTGAATGCATACAAGAAAACATCTAGCTCATACTAGAGAGCTTCTAATGACCCAAAAAACTCGTGAAAATCTACCTAAAATACATCAAGCCCAAGTTGGAATAAAACACACCTCTACAACCCCAACCCCAACCCCAACCCATTGTTTCTCATAGACTAATACTCCACTTGAAACACCATCTATGAGAACATCATCATAATGCCTTCAGCTACCTTTCATAACGTCGTAGTTAATACCCCAAGAAAGATGTTTCAACTTCCTACTTTTCTTAAAACTTGATTTGGTGTCGCGTGAGTGGCTCGCCTCAATCGTAGTGAATAGTGCTTTAAATTGATCTTCGCATCCTCCATTTGAAAGTCTGACGATATGCTGAATCTCATTAACCTTTTCGAAGATGAGGTTTGGGCCATCCGTGGGCCATTATATATGGTATCAAAGCCAACATCATCTAGAAGTGTGAGACTTGAGCTGTGCTATGATGGAATGGTTTGAGTATGCTAGGAATTTAAGGAGTCGACAAGGTGGACGGGATCCCGCATTGCTTGGAAGGGGTTCTTACTTTTTATAATAATTCCAATGGGCTCCAATTATAGTGTTGACTATTTTTTTTTTTTTTTTTAGTATTGACTGATTTTTTTAAGTGTGGGCACAGATGGGGCTTGGACCTTTCTTGGGGCATTACACAACCATTTTCTGAACCATTTTCTATTGGTGTGAAACTCTGTTTCAACATTCTGTCAAAAGGCCATGCTCAAGGAGTCAAGGAGTAAGAGCCATGATTTTGAGAGTATGCTCTCCCCAGAGGTTTGAGAACCCTTGGGTGCAAACAATTCTAGGAGTCACGTCCCATCAATGAAAAGCCGATGATTTACCTAGTTGTGTGATGTGGGCGCATCATATGGATTTGGGAGATATTTCCGGAGACTGAAGTTCCTAAAAAATAGAGGCTCTCGGCAAGGAGTTTCCTGCAAGTGCACCTTAAGTAATTCAAGGGAAATATCCCTTAGTCCAATAGCCCCTAGAGATTGTTTGCATTTAAGGGGATTTGAATCTTAGACCTGGGGGGAGCATACCTCCAAGCCCAAAACTTTTACCACTAGAGCCAACCCTCAGGGTTCCTCATGCAATTATTACAAATATATGTAGAGATTGGTGGCAGTTTGGTTAAAATCATTAATCCATGCAGCATTTTGAAGGACCCCACTGTTTTTAACGTTCATCTATGCTGCGCTTTGGCTCAATTTTGCATTTTCACAACTTCTACAATTATTTCAATATGTTAAATTTATTGATAAAAACTTGTCTTTCACATAATCAATATACTTGTCATTTGTCTTTTGCATTATCAATATACTTGTCTGTGCATATACATTGATAATCTACTAGTCTGGTGAGATCTAATTGTAATCGTTGAAAATTGGATGTTTGTAATTGTGATGGTTGAAGAGTTCTAATGTACAGACTAGTGTATACATTGATAATGTGAAAGATTCTACTAGTTATAAAAAAGTATCACTGTACTAGTTTGAAATGATCTGATTGTGATGGTTGAAAAGTGAGAGTTTGTTGTTTTTCTGTAAGCAGGGCAGATTTCCAATTCCCTCACCTTGCAAGCCAGGGCACTAGGGTAATGAAAAGCACTTCTGTCAAAGGAACTTCATCTGGATCATTAGGTCGACAAAAATCAGGTAGTGGCAAATCTACTGAGCGATCTCTTTCATCTTCACCTGCCTCTGCTCTGAAAGGGAAAAGAGATGTCATGACCAATCATTCAGGTGAGCCTCTGCGGGATTTGTTATATTTCTAGTGTCTACTTTTTCTTCTTCTTATGCCTTATTTCTCCTTGCAGAGGCCACAGACTTCAGAGATTGGTGCCAGAGCGAGTGTCTCAGGCTTATTGGGACAAAAGGTACAGTTGATTTCACCTGGAATTGACATTTTATTTGAAATATTTTAAATTCATAGAGTATGAGTATTGAAGGCTATGTCGAAATTGTCCTTCACATTTTCTGCTAGCCAGGAAGTAAAATAATAATAATAATAATAATAGAAAGGAAAGAATCTCAGGGCATGGCTTGTCCGATCAAAACTTCCGGTGCCCTATTTGTTGCTAGAAATAGGATTAGCCTAGGCTTGTTCATCTTGCATGTATCAATTATTCAGTGCACGTGCTGGTTCAGTAATCTTAAAATTTGCTAGTATTTGAGGTCTGAAGTAAATTGAACTTCTGGTTTTTTAGCTAATGCAATGCAATTGTTCTTTCAACCTTGCTAGATATGAGTTTCCTTGAATATTGCTCGAAGCAGTCCAGATCAGAGGCTGAGATGCTTTTGATAGAGAACCTCGGATCATATGATCCCAATCACGAGTTCATCGACAAATTCCTCAACTACAAGGAGTTGTTACCAGCGGATGTTCTTGAAATTGCATTTCAAAGTCGGAACGACAAGGTCACTGGATTTGGTGCTGTAGATGTGAATTCCGGCAATGGGGACATTGATCGGGATGCTGCAGCGGGACCTGATGGGTCCTCAAAAGGGGCAGGAAAGAAGGGGAAGAAAGGAAAGAAGGTAAGCCCTTCGGTTTTAGGATTTAATGTTGTCAGTAACCGGATCATGATGGGTGAGATTCAGAGCGTTGAAGATTAGGAGAAGTAGTAGAGCCATTTTGTAAATACATTTTCGGCTTTCCGTTTAGTGTTTGTAAATGGTTCGCTTTAGGACTTTTGTTTCAGTTACCCCTCTATAGAAAGCTAGCTCTACAGCCAGCAGTTCTCTCTAATATTTATCTGCTCAAGCGTTTTTGTCACAGCCTGAGTGAGGTGTAATCTTATTATGTCAAGGTAACCTTGATTGATGTTCATGTGCTTTTTCCCTACAGTTGTTGGTTTTCTCTTTTTTTTTGTGGCTCAGGTGAAAAAAAAAAATAGATTTATTCGAATTTCAGTAATCTACAACGAAATTGTGTTTTTTTTTTTAATCTTTACGTGAAATTTGGAGAATGATGTAAGATACAAAGTATAAACGGCATGATTATATTAGCATCTCTAGCTACTTTTTGGCTTGCGCGACTTTGTTTTGCACTTCTTTTAGGACTGTTCACCTGAACCGAACCGATTCGATAACCCCGTTCCCGACCTGACCCAATAAGAAATCTGTTCCGAATACCCAATATCCGTTTGGCCGTTTACTGATACTGGCAGATTTCTGAAGCCTCAAACTTGACCAGAATCAAAATACTGGCAGATTTTCTTCCCAGCTTTCGAAGCCTCAAACTTAACCAGAATCAAAATACGAACCCACCACATTCATCAGAGAACAGATCTGTTATGGCCCCATGGAGAAGGAGGAGATCGAGCACATTAACGGCTAGAGTTCGCATTGAGGAAGACAAGATGTTTAGTTCTTGTGCATTTTTCTCTGAACATTTTATCAAACAGCTTTCCTGCATCCACTTATCCATTACAAACCAAACCACACACAAATCGATACCCATTGAGCCACTACAACCATACACAAACCAGATTATTAGAACCTTAACAAGATCGTGCATCTCGTATTTGGAAAGGAATTGTTCTCTGTGCCCACCATATCCATCAACTTGTTAAATACCCACCCGTTTTGCTTTCTCATCTTCGTCAACATCTCCTTGAACGCCTTCATATACATCACGTTCAAGCTCTTGTTCACGTTGTTCGCATTTGACAATCAATTTCGAGCTTTGTATTTTTCCCCTTAGAAGTATTGGAATCCTAAAAGCATTCTTGGTCAATATCTGACTATTTCGTATTGCAAAAATGCTATTTATATATGGTTTGTGTAGTTTTGTGTACACGTCATATAAAATTGATATTTTTACGCATCTTCTAATTTAATTATTCGTGTTTTTATGTTTGTTTTTCTCTTCATATTTTTCTCTTTTTTTAATATATATATATATATATATATTACTATTTTGGCTAACGTGGCATTATTATCACATCACCAATTTTTTTAAAGATATGCGAGACCATATACGTATAACATTAAACTGAAAGAAAAATGCTTTTCATTTGAAGTTTTATCTGGAATTTTGTTCCGAATTTAGAATAAATTTTTTATTTTTTTTAGTGATTAAGTATTTTTTTTTAATGATGTGATTTTTTTTTTAAAAAAAAAAATCTTAAAAAATAGTGTGAAATAAAATCTTAAAAAAAAAAAAGTTTTTTATACTGTTGAGGATATATTCGGGTTACACCACTCGTGGATGTAGCACCACTCTTTTGCAAACAAGAGTCTGAAGCAGTCAAGGAGCTTGGCATACTTGGTAGAGTTGAGAAAGGTTTCTGGAAACAGACGTATCGTGTCCAATGATCATTGCTTGGGAACCCTAAATCATTTTTTCAAACATAAGGAGGTTTTATGGTAGGACCAAATTGGTTTTAGGCCTCATTTGGTTACACAGATTAAACAAGATGAAATTGAATAAAATATTATTAAAATATATTATTTTTAATATAATTTTATTTTAAGATTTGAAAATGTTGAATTATTTATTTTATTTTATATGAAAATTTGATAAAGTTATAATAATGAAATGAGATAAAATAAGATGATTTGTAAAAACAAATGAGCTTAATCTCAAAATGATTACACAATATTCATGCAAATTACTCTAATGCTCAACGTCAGACTCCTTTTTCCCAAATTCCTCTTGGTGAATATGGAACTTCTTAACGAGGCTTTCCCAAAAAAGTTTAGCTACCAACGTAAGCTTACATTATCCTTTGAGATTCTTAGATGATGGGATCAAGGAAGCAATCAAATCCTTGATGGACTCCATGGCCATTATCTTGGATGAGTTTGGTGCACTTTTCTTTAAGCATGCATGGAATTTTGTGGGTAATTCAATCATTATTGCCATTCACCATTTTTTCTCATTGATTTTCTTCTTTGTTAGGTTCACTGCAAACAATTTCTAAAGTTCCTAATTCTACCCATATGAGAGATAATAGACCTATTTCTTACCGCAATATGATATGAGTGGCACTCGATTGTACCACTAGTTATAAAACTAGCTTTTATTTATTTTATCTATTTTTATTTTTTTTTTAAAAATACAAAAAAATATCATTACCTTAATAATCACTTTTTGTTAATTATTAATTAAAAAAAAAAAAAAATCAAAGTATATGAGGTATCAAAAATAAGTGGCAAAATGAGTGGACATAGTAGACTTATTTATATAATATACAAGTGCATTTCAAAACTTTTTATCATTCATCTCAAACTTATCATTATATATGTAGTCTGTAAACCTCAAACAACTTTGATTAGAGAGTGTCCTATTAGTGACAAAATTCTCTTTGCCCAATAACTCTTTTAGAATTATTCTGAAGATAAAGTCTCCTGCAATATGTCATTAGTGGTAAGCTACGTGCGTTATTCAAAGGGAAGATAGGTCTTTGCCAAAGCGATCTACTCTCTCCTGATGTTTTTGTGTTCGCAATGGAAGTTGTTATTTTTTTAAGCTTAATAGCACATTAGACAAGAACAAGCGGTTCAAATTTTATTTGTGCTATAAAACCCATTTGTAATTGGCTGAGGATCTTCTTCTCCTTTTCAAATGAGACTTGTCAGTTGTCATCTATAATGATTATCCATATGAGTGCATAAGTCAGTTCTCTGCTATGTATGGATTAGTCCCCAACCCCAATAACAGCAATGTTTTCACGTGGAGTTAGTGGTGGGACCAGACATCATATTTTACATCTATGAGGTTTAGGGAAGGGCAACTCCAAATGCACTATCTCAAAGTTCTATATATCTTTTCTAGATTTATTTTATTTATTTTTACAGATAAGATGAAATATGATGAGAGAAATCCAAGTTTCTGGTCTCTTTGCTTGCTTTGGCAAATGTAATTAATAGGTTTTACATGCATGCCAAATGTAAAACTGTGTTTACGAATACAAATGTTCTCTGACTCTAATTATCAGACTATTCCATTATCATGTAGAAAGAGTTTAGTATTACTTATATATTATTTCACTATTATTTACAGATGATCTGAAATATTCATAATATCTAACTGGTACGAGTAATGAGGATACATTGAGACGTCAAAATTAAGTGATTTTGATAGTATTATTGGGTGGTAGTAATTGCCATTTTGGTTAGGGGTGAACTTCCGACCCGACCCGACCCGATTGACACACTTCCGACCCGACCCGATAACAACTCCCACCGTTAGCCCGTTAGCCCGTTTGGCCGATTAGCCGAACCCGATACCCTTATCGGGTAATCGGTATACCCTTTTTTTTTTTTTTTTTTTTTTTTTTTACAGTACGCAAGTGATCATACCCGTTAATACAGACTTTTACAAATTTATTAATCTGACCTAATCAACTCTTTACATCCAGATCATTTCAACCTGTCCTGTATTTGTTTAACCTCTCCCGTAAGAGGCATTTCTTCATCCGTGTCAATCCCAACCCATTTGATGAAAGCAAAGAGAAACTCCCTAAAACTGACCTGCCCATTCCTGTCCCAGTCCATTTCTTCTGCATTTACTCAAAAAGAAAAAAAAAAATTCTAAATGAAAGGAACACAATATTGATAGGGGGAATAGAAAAATCGAAACAAAACAAAAGCCAAATAGCAAATAATTTATACCGAAAGCCATCAATACTTGCCTACTTGAAAAAAGAAAAGAAAGAACTAAACAATGCTGGTTTCACCAACCATTGACAAGCAACCAGCACAGAAGAAAGAACACATTTTTTCGCTAACCCAGATCATATCCTCACAGGCAAACCAAAGCAAACAATCCTTACAAACAAACTCGTTCATCTTTCCTCAAGAAAAAAGCCATGGCAAGGAATCAAAATGGCCCAAAATCTGTAGGAATATGTGAGAAAATCCTCAGAGCATTTTCTCATGTCTTCCCTGTTTTCAGAAAAGTTCGTCGCACATCATCTCCCAAACCTGCATCCCCTGCTCCAAACCCAGAAATCGAACTCGGAGAAGCACCGAACTGAGAAGAGCAAATGGCGAGTGAAATCGAGCGAGCGAGCGGCGAAGAGATCGAACACGGAGAAGCACGAACTGAGAAGAGCAAGCCAGTGAAATCGAGCGAGAGAGCGGCGAAGAAATGAATTGAGACCTAATGTCGGCTAATCGGACATTAGCCGAATGTTAACGGGCGGGTCGATAGCGGTATCGAAATGCCTCATTTTCGATTGCACCTAATCGGAACGTAAGTTGCGGGTCGGAAACGGTTCGGGTTATCGGTCGGGTCGGGTTGACGGTAATTTTGTTCACCCCTAATTTTGGTGAAGCTTTTGGAATTGTCTTCTGTTCATTCATGGAGGTACTCTCTGCTTACTTTCTTGATGCGTGCTAATAGATTCAAAGCGCCGCACATAGACTTGCATCTATGTCTATAGCCGCGTGCATCAAATCGAAAGAGTGCCTGACTTTGGTGGCAACTACTCTTTAGTTATTAATTAAAACAAAAACCATAAACACACAGAATTCCGTGTGCATAAACAAACAGACCCAAAAATAGTGAAATTACTGTTTATATGGAACACAAACTAGAGGAAGTGAAAAGTTCAAAATTTTCTTTTAAATTTATATTTTTTACACATAAAAAAAATCTGATCATATTTGATCAAAAGTGAGGAGTAAAATTGTGAAAAAAAAGGTCAATTTAAAGGAAATTTTGATGACTATTTATTTTTGAAGACAAAAATATTTTTTGATCTTTCCTCATAATTTTTCTCATAATTTTTAATTAAATATGACCAAATTTTTCTTGATATATATGCAAAAAATACAAATTAAAAAAAAAAAAATTGATGACTTCAATGTGAATGTTCTAACACCAACTAAAAGTCAAATGCTATTTATGCTGCCACAGCCTGTGATCTACATCTTCAAAATAAGAGATAATGGCCCAATGGGTTCTATTCCCCTCCCCATTCCCCAATATTAAAATAAAAAAAAATAAATAAAAACTATTTATGCTCTTGCAAAATAAATTCAAATACGGGTTATTCCATATAAAAGTGCTGAAATCCTGACCCAAAAATATATTTAGAGAGATTATAATACAAATTTTTTTAGAATATTTTGAAAACCAGAGGAAAATGGCTATGCCCTTCTGTTTAATATTTAATTTTCTAGTTCTTTTGTGGGTAGAAAGCTTTTATAGTGAGATGAAAGAAATATATTTTTTAATATTATCATTATTTTAGAAGTTAAAAAAGTTAAATTATAATTTAAAAAGGTTGAATAACTTATTATATTTTGTGTTGAAATTTGTGAAAGTTGTATATTTTGTGTTGAAATTTGTAAAAGTTGTAATAATAAGATTCATCTTATCTCACTCCGAAATCCAAACTAGGGCTTAATCCTCATTTGGATAGTTAGTTGGTCTCATCTTATCTCAAATATACAAACACTACTAAGATACAAATACATCTCAATTTCTGACTTATACTCTTTTATCTAACAATTACTAATTATTACAATTTTTCTAAACTTTTATAAAAAAAAATATTAATAATTCAACTTTCTAATTTTCAAAATAAAAATAATATTATAATATTTTTATTCAACTTTTCTCTCTCATTTTTTAAAATCTAATAAAAATTATAACTCAAACTACTTCACTATTATTTACAAATTTTTCATCTACCTAACTATTCAAACGAGATCTTAAGCTTTAACAAGTAAAACAATATGATTTTTGTATATATAATTTAAACATTAGTTTTGGTGGGAGATTGTTAATTTCAATTAAATATTGTTTGAAAACAAGTTTTCAAAAAAAAATCCTAGTTGACAAGATCGAGAGAGCTGCTTATTTCTTTCATTCATATCCATCTCGAGATCAAAATCTCCTCGATCAATTATAAGTGCTAGAGAATTGCTGCAGCCACAAGCGTCATTTCACATGTTTACACAAAGGAGCAGTTAAAAAAACTTGCCCTTCTTAATGTAGAAACCCCTGAAAAGCTGCCTTATTTTTATCATTTTTATATGTACTTTTCCTCTGAATTCCAGAGTAGTTCACAAAAAAAGTTTATTAAAAAATAATGTTGTCTTTCATCTTTGATTTATCTAACCTATCAAACGTTAATTTGATGTGGCACGTGTCAACAACTAATATAAAACTACTTGACATGCACTGCATGAACAAGCAGTGTGATTGAAGATTACAAAATCTACAATGAAAAAGAGTAGCGTTACTCAAGTTTATCTATAACCATGATCTGTTGCTTCTCGGATCTTATGATACTTTCAGTAGAAGGTCAGCCTTATATCATTCAGCATAATACAAGATTACAAGTTACTAAAACCCACGGTTTCATGGGCTTATTAAGAAAGAGCCAGAATATAGAAAAAGTTGGATATTACCAGGTCCTTAAGCTGAAAGATGCTATGCTGGTAGCGAAAAACTAGGCGGGAGAGCTAAAAGATTACTAGCATTTATGTAACCATTTCTTGTCCTGATATAATTGTGTGTATTACCCATCACCATCTTCTACCAAACTTTAAGCAGGAAGTGGGATATCGCAGAGTGCATATACGGTAATACCCATAAACATTACCGGTTATCGGCTGCTCTCACTATTCCCACTTGTAATTTCTTCTTTTTCCTTTTCTACTTGCTTGGGGCTCTTTCTTGATCGTCTAGTACTCTGCAAAGCATAACAGCACTAACAATGAGAGTAGTGTGTAAAAACCTTTTTCTTTTGCTCGTAAAGAACAATAGTTTTTATAGCATCTAATTGCCATACACTAAACAGTCCATCTGCCATGAAATCTGTGCGATAAGTATAATTCACAAAAAGTCTTCAAAGTCCGCCTATGAACAAAATCTCATAATGACCACATTCTAAGATGATCCTATTATCAAATCTTTTTTTTTTATATGGCTAAGATGATCTGTTATCAGATATATAATTCCAATAAAGGTTGTTATGTCAATAAAAAAATATCTACTACTTAATTGATCTGGCATTAGAAATCTAGATCCAATTAACCCTACCCCGTGAGAGTCAAGAGAGCATCAATTATTGATATGGAATGAGACTATATCGGAAGAATAGAATCAGGAGCGGGCATCCACGTGGATTTATGAGCTTCTCAACTCCCAGTGAAGATGCCAAATCAAGTCCACCAACCATCTTACCAAGAAGTGGCAGAACCAAAAACTCAACATATTCATAATTTTTTTCTTACAAGTGAACAACTGTTGAGGTTTTTTAAAAGAGTAATGTTATATACCATATTCCTATTCCACTCTTATCCAACTTTATAATGTGGCAACTCCCATCACCTTTGGATAAGAGATGAATTTTTTAGAAAGAAAAACAAATGCAAAGATCGATTGGCAACCCCACCTCATCATTGTGGGATAGGAGTGGGATGAGGGTGTAGAATGTAACATTTTCCTTTCTAAAATAGGTTGGACAAGAACTATAGTTAAATCCAATATTATTGAGTGACCAGTACGTGTATAGGGATTTGTACAATATAGGATTATGAATCTACAAGGAAGTGTATAGTATGTATTATAAGTGGTATTCTATGTGGTTCTCCTTTGTAAACCAGGAAATCCTAATCAGAAGGGATGTAATGATGGGAGGACATCATCAGCTTTTTCCATGTAAGCCTAGATTGAGAGAAAATTACAAAATCCTATTTTCATGCTGCTTAGAGAATAATTCTTAAACTGTCCCATTTATGGCCACCTAAAGAGAGGAGTAATGAGAGGGAGACCAGCTGCTAGTTATTCTTATACAGTGTTAGGCAATGTGCCATATCAATTTCTCCAACATAGCAAACAATTTCTGGTTTGTATCTTAATTTGTAGCATGATTTTGCTATTGTCCAATAGTTTTCCCCCTCAAACATGATTGGTGGCTCAGGATTGTGTCAACACCTACTTCCACCAACAGAAGATTAATAAAACGAATAACGCATCACTTTTTATCTTCTTCCAAATATACAAAGCATCAAACCGGACTAAGAGGTCACAAAATTAGCAATTGCTAAGAAAAAACTATTTTAAGGCATAGGAGAAAATTAGCAGAAATAAAAAGGAAAAAAAATATATATATATAATCAAGCAATGGAAAGATTTTATATGACCACAAGTAAACTGTACCTCACTTATTGAGCAATGGAAGAAAGGAAAACGTATATCGCACTAAAGCATTAGAAAAATGACCAAGAGCAAAAGGAATATGAGAATATTTATATTAAATAAGATGAACAACGTTATTGGATATACTATTAGAATTTGACTTTTAGAAGCATTACGCTTTTGGTTGGCCTTGGGCATGGGCTAACCCATAACAAACAAAACAATGACAGAGGACAAGTCAAACTATACCTACATGGGATTGCATTTCCACTCTGGCACTTAGCACTAACCCAAAGATCATTTCAAGTAAGACTTGGATATGCCATTGCCGACATAGTATTTCGAGGAAGCGTTGAACAAAGTCAGGAGTTCTCAAACATCCACTAGAGAAGATTTGTGGTATTAACTGAATATGGAAATGAAGACTTTAACAATTGAAAAGACATAACAAATTTAAACAAAGTTCTATAAGTTTCTTTCTCCATTTAAATTGGAATCATAATTATGATTGTTCGATTTGCTACTTCTATATATTAGTGGTTTTGGGGAAGCTTCGATCATAAATTAAAAGGTTGCCGGAATCTCAGTTCACTACAACAACATAATATAATCAAACAACAAGATTTTAGGGGAACAAGAAAAGCAAACGGTACAGATATATCCCCCCTGATTATTCAAGTGAAAACTGTGCAAAAAGCATACATAACTAATCAACAATTTTTTTTCTTAATAAAACATAAAAACCCATCATTCTAGATCGCCTAATGGATACAAAAATACACACAATACAAGAAGAAAATACAAGTAAAAAGAAAGATGAGGATGAGGATGAGGAGGAAAGTTGTTAACCTGTGAGTGACCAGGAAGTGGGTGGAGGCTGATGGAGTTCATGGACATCTTGGCAATCTCCGAAACGGCAGCGTCGCGGACGCCGGGAGTCTCACTTACCAAAAGCTCGTACGCAGCCTCAAAAGCCTCCTGCCAAAACTTAGGAAGTCTGATACTCTTGCTTTGAGTGTAAACATCCCACATGTGCCTCACCACCTTCTGTTGCTCCTCCACTTCCTGTCCCCAATAAACAATAGAAAAATCAAATATCTAACAAGATCGACCAATTACTAGGAAACAGAGAGTCAGAGAGCACAAATCAAGGTCGGAGCGTGAGTGTGTGTGTACCAGAATGTCGAGATCGTCGTTGATCAGAAAGTCGGTGTCTCCGGCTAAGCGGGTGAGGTCGCCGGTGGACCACTTGAGAGTGACGGAGCCGGTGAACATGGACCAGAAAGCAAGGAGAAGAATGGCGGCCAAGGCCCAGAACTTGTACGGACGGCTCTTTCCGAAAAATCCAGAAGCAGCTGCTTCCGAGGAGTTGTCCTTCTTCAGTACTAACGTACTAATGGCTATGGTTGAGGAAGGAACATGAATGGTTGACGGTGGAACGTCGTCGTTCGTTCTCATCGCGAGCTCTTTTGAGTTAATCACCGAAGCAGCGGTGGTTTCTGTCAGGTGTGTGAGAGAGAGAGAGAGGAGTCGAGGGGAATTATTTGAGTTATGGTCGGGGCCCGACATCAACATGGGAAGAAGTAGGTCGCGTGTCTGAAGACAATATTTATGACTACGTAATTTTAGTTTTATCTAATTTGGCTAAAATATTTTTCTAATAACTTTTAGTGGAAATAATATTAAATAAAAAATTAAAATAATATGTTTTAGAAAACTACCGACCTGTCACACGCATCCAGCTGGACGCGCGGGATTCTACGAACACGCATACACACGACTCTCTACCTTTGACCTTCGAAACGACGTAGGAAGGTTGGTGTGGATGCACGACAGGTTTTCGGGCCGGTGTACGGTTACCTTTCAAGGAATCAAGGCCTACTTGCCTCACACAATTTAATTATTATTTTATTGTTTAATTATTATTATTATTATTTATAAATTTAAATTTAAATTAGTTTCTATTGAAAAACCATCTTAATTAATCATATCTTATCATTAACATCTTTTTAAATTTTTACACAAAATATAATAAATAATTTATTTTTTTAAATCTCAATTTAATTTTTTCAAATTCTAAAATAATAATAATATTTAAAAAATAATATTTTAATAATATTTTATTTAACTTTTATTTAAATAATTTCAATTCATCACTATTCAAACGGAACCAAAATCTCATAAGTCAACCTTCTTGTATATTTTAAAATAAATAAATTCAATTAACTAACATAATCACGTAATTTAATTTAAATGATTTAATTTTATAAAAATTGACTATTTACTTTGAGTCAATTTTTACAATTTTTTTTTGAATTAATTCATCTGATTAACTTGATTGATTGATTTTTTTTTTAACTATGCTAAAAAATCATATTCTGAAGTTTTTAATCTAAATTCAAATAGAAAAAGGCAACAAATAATACTAAGATAGTAGTAAATGAGATGTAAGATATCATCATCATCATTGGATAATAAAATTTCACAATTCATTTTATCTTATTTTATTCCATATTATTTCATCTCAATATCTAAATACCATAAATATAAATATGTTTTAATTTCAAGCCTTCAATTTTTTCAAACTTCCAACTAAAGAATAAAAACTAATTTAAAATTTTCAAATATTTAAACAAAAATAATATTAAAGAATTATATTCTAATAATATTTTTACTCAATTTTTTTTTGCTCTCATTTTCAAAAACCTCATAAATATATTAACTCAAACTATTTTATTATTATTCACATATCATCCCATCCTATTTCACCATTCACTAAGAGTTGTTAAAAACTCGCAAAATATCATCTACAATTGATAAAATATTTTAGTCACCAAGAGTTTCATAATAATATTCATAAATTGAAATGAATTAATATGATATGTTAGATTATAAAAATATTTTTATTAAGAAATAAAAGCGCATTACATAATATTACCTCAGTTTATAAATTTATTTTTACAAAATTTCTTTGTGATGGTAGAATTCATCATTTAATATTAATTTATTTAATAAATTGAATTTTATCATTTACATGAGTTAGAATGTATGTTATCTACAACAACTTGCAAGACTCAAATATCATTCTTACAACCATCATTTCTTTAGAATATTTTTACTCAAAAATTGGTATGCAAGACATACCACCCACATCATTCATATGGTAGTACTTGATTTGTAATATTTAGGTATTTAACTTTTTTTATAAATCAAATTATGTCATCAATTTATAATATATTTTTTTCTTTTTTCCTTTTTAAATATTTTCTCACTAGGAATATAGAAGCACCCATTATGGGCACTCATTCTCCTTCTCTCCAGGTTATGAAATTTCTTAATAGCTGGCTGGCCCTTAATAGTGGGGATTACACTTGGACCCCCTTTGGGTACTCACTTGCATCGTAAACAAGTTCTCTCTCTCTCTCTCTCTCTCTCTCTCAAATAATTTTCTCCAATTTTGACATTTAAACTGTAGAATGTGTGGGTTTTGCTTTAATATATTACCACATAGCACACATCAGCATTATCGAAAAGATTTTGAATGAGTAATAACAATGGCAGAATCTATGAAATAACTACACTAGATATGTGATGTTAGAAAAAATTACAACGAAAAAAATACCTCAAGTTCAGCTTCAAAAATTGCTCCACAAGTTTTTTCAGATTGATAAAATATTAGTGATTCCTCTTAGTGGTTAGTGCACTACGTAGTATAAAACTAGAGCGTCACTAAATAAATCCACAGCCTAAGAAAAGTTTCAAGAGAGAACGAAAAAGAGAGAGATTTTTTTTTCTATTTTCAGATTGATCACAAAAACCAAACTGGTGGGGACTATTTATAGTCAACCCACATATGGCTGGCTTTAAAAACCAGCCATTACACTGCAATTAAAATTGCAGTTACAAAACAAGTGTAATAACTTGTAACGTATGGCATTTAAGCCAAACGTTACAAGCTATGTAACGTATGGCATTAAACGTTACAAGCCAAACGTTACAAGCCAAACGTATGGCATTTAAATGCCATACGTTACTGGCAAGGGAGGGGGGCAGCCCACTTGGGCACCCCACCTGTTTACATGTGACTTGTTAACAAGTAATATCGCTTGCGCTCATATCTTGATATAATATTTCTAACATTTGTATTAGACTTAAATCAATTTTTTCCTATTTAATATTTGGTAATTTTCTTTTGTTTGTTACCAAAATCACTTTTTTATTTTTGGCAAGCTGGAACTTTTTATCCTATGCATTGGAAAAATCTGATCGATAGACTTGCGCGGTCATTGGTAATTGTGAGAGGATTTTTCTCCTGGCCCATAGAATTTTCTAAGCCCAACCCGTTAGGAAGATCCACTTAAATAAAGGAAAGAATGAGGGAAAAAAAAAGATAAAAGCACAATAAGTGCAGTATGTCAACCATTAGAAAAATGAGATGTTAGGATAGAAAATTGGAAAAGTGATGATTTGATATAAAATAAGGGATAATACATCAAACAAATAGGGCAAAAGATAAAAAGGGATAGACACGTAATTTCGGAGAAACATTTTGATTAGATTTTATCTTTTTTAACTTCACCAAAAAAAGACTCTAACGAGAAGAGAAAACCAGATAATGAAACCTTAATCTCTATTGTACAATAAGGATCAGAGATCATAAAAAACTATAAACAAGCTTATTATAAGAGAAACTTCTCTCTCAAATCCCATGGACGTAGACTTAGTGTCAAATTATGTAAATCTGCATATCTCCTTATTTAAATACTGTTCAACGCCATGGATGTATGCATAAACATTATACAGCCACATCAGATCACTGTCGGGGCTCCACACCACATCGATCGAAACCCAACTGCTACCTCAGTGCGTCCTAAGAATGCCATTTTGGGGCGTTAACAAACTTAGATTAAAAATATAACAAAAGCTATATCATTTTAATTGCGAGGGTTAAAAATGTACTTTTTAATATTTTTGGATTTTGTTAAATTTCTATACTTTTATAATATAATATGAAGACGAAATGTCTTAATTTGTAGAATTTAAGTGCATCGTGCTATATGTACGTATAATTTTATCCATAATATTTTACGTATTGGGTATTCAATCTATTTTATCAATTTCTTTCTTCTTTAGTTTGAAATCTGAATTTTGAAATGTTAAGCATTTCAATAGTTGATGTCAATACATATAGTTATGCACATACAATTATAGGTATATGTCAAATTGAGTTGTAAATATTGAATTGCAACGAGGTATGCCATGCCCAATTGAGACAATTTTTGATAAAGGATATGAGGGGTTTCGAACCAAATTTTTCATCCAGAAAATTGGATAATATGCCATCATGCGATCAAGCTCTTGGCCTGATGGCATATGACCAAATTTATGTCGTTGGTGAGATCACGAGAGGGCATATTACTTTTTTCAAACATTTTACGCGTCATGAATATCTTAAAAAGAGGAATATTTTTATAAAATATCTTATAAAACTAATATTAATTTATAAAAAATATTTACTTTTTAAATATATATTATAAAATATGTTATGTGAGTATCATTATTCTGGAAAGAAAGGGCACGAAAGGTAGTTAAATTGCAGGAAAACTCAAGAGCTTGTGCTTAACACATCACAAGCGCGCGTCAAAATGAGTCTACCAGAGTCCAAAGTGGGTGGTGGACTAGCGTATTAAAGCGTATTAATAGTCTCTTTATGGGGCACATGGGTGGTCTTCTTTGTAGCCTAACTTTAGATGAGAAAGAGTACTCTTATTAAATTAAATTGGTCAAATTAAAAAAAAAAAAAAGTAAAAATATATATATATATTAAACTTTTTTTATCATATTTAATTAAAAATAAGAATAAAAGAATAAAAGTATTTTTTATTTTAGCAAATAAATAATAACTCTTCAAATTTAAATGCTATTTTTTTTAATTAAATATGACAAAAATTTTTTGATACATGTGTAAATTTATATTTTTTGAAAGAAAATTTTGATCAATTTAATGAAAGTACTCTTATAAACTTGGCTAGAAAAACAAGCGAAAAACTAACATAAAAAGGAAAAAAAATCATTAAAGAGAGTAAGAGAAAATATATTTGTAAGCTTTATTTTTTAAACACCCAACACATAGTTGACGTGAAAGCTTTTTATATCAGTTATGTTAAAAATAATTTTTTTTTTTTTAAAAAAAGAAAGTTATAACATATTCCATTATAAGAGGTGTGTTAACAGACCGTTTGTTTATTTGTATCAAAACTCAATAGAGTAAAAAATAGCGAATAATGGATATAATTAAGAGGATAGTCAGTGAAACAGAGACGACTATGAAAGTACTGTTCACATGTAGGACTCATTCACATTGAATGGGTTGATGAAAATGAACGAATATAGACATAAACCGACCCCTACCTCCCATTAGATGTAGTTGGGGAATGAGGAGGGAAGGTTTCAACAATGGTTTCAGGAGTATATCGGATGTCAAATTCGGCCTCTAATCGGTCAGGAAATGGATACATCGCGCTATACATAGCACACAGTCACTTTTATGTATTTTTTGAATGCTTTATTGATATAATTAAATAAAATAATTATTTTATATTAAAAAAATAATACAACTAATCATATTAGTTAGTGATGTACATAAAGATAAAATTTTTGTTTATTTGATACGTCGTAATCCTATATGAAAGAGGAAAACTACCATTTATATTGTGATGTGATAAATCGATATAGAAAGGTAAACATCATAACATGGTCATGACTCGTGAACAACCAACCACCTCCCAATTGCATAATTTAAATTTAGTATTGAAAAGGGAAGGAAAAAGTGAAGGCTGATTTGAACCCATCATCATCTACTTAAAAAGATTCTTCCCTTTATTCATTGCATTCAAGGCAATATATATATATATATATATATATATATATATTATATTATATAAACCGACGAAAAAGAATAAAAAGATTCAGTTTCTGTGAAATCTATTCTCTGCTAGCAATGCTATATATTTACGTCGCATACTTTTAGTAAAATTGGTAACATAGTAATAATGTCATATTATTTAAAATATTAAAAAAATATATTAAAAAATAGATAAAAATATGTTAAGAAATAAATAAAAATAAAAATAAAAATAAAAATAATTAAATTATAAGATGTATAAAAATAATATTTATATATGATATATAGATAAAAAAAAAAATATCCAAACGGTATACAAATGATATTTTTGATTCCGTATAGATAACGAGGGAGTTGGGCGAAATTATTTGGACTTGGTTGGACAGAAATATCCTCACCTTTATGCTGGGATTGGTTTCTGTGCCTTCAAATCAAGTCAGGTCCTCTACAGAGGCTTTTCCCATCGCCATCCTCTACCCGGTATTAATTAAGGAGTAGTGAATAGTGATACATTTATATTTTATTTATTATTTTAAGTATATTTATTATTTTATTATTATTTTTCAAATATTTTTTTAATGTCTTTAATCATTCAGAAAAAATCTTTAAAATATATAATTTTATTAATAATCATTTTCTTAATTATTAAGCATAAAAATATTAAATAAATTGAAAAATAAAAAAAAAGGATAAAAGGATGATAGATAGATGATAATTGATAAAACTATTATTATTTTTAATTAAATAGAATGATTATCTACAGTATTTTTTACAATTATACTTTAAATAAAATATTTTAAAAAAATAAGGAAAATGTTAGAACAATGGTCTTCTTAGGGGTGTAAATAGTCCAGTCCGGTCTGGAAAATTTGTGAACCGATTCCATTCGGTCCAAGAGTTCTCTCACCCTGGACCAGATCGAACAGGAGTTCGGTCCATACCGGTCCGGTCCAATTCGGTCCAGGGGCGGTCCGGTCCGGTCCAGGGGTGCCCCATATAATTTAATGAGTTAAATTTAATCTAAAATTCTATAATAATCAAATATTTTTTGTGCGCAAATTTAACTACTATAAATTATAATATATTAATATTATGAAAGTATATATTATATATTAAGTATGTTAGTAAATTATAACTAATAACACTATAAATAATAATATGTTAATATTATAAGAATATATATTATATATTAATATATTAATATATTAATATATATTATATGTTAATATATGTTATATATTAATATATTAATTTATATTAATATTAATATTATAATTTATATACTATTTTCATATATACATATATAAATATATATATATATGTGTGAGATTCGGTCCGGTCTGGTCTGGTCCGGTCTGGGGGAAGAAATCCTTTGGACCGGACCGGACCGGAATTAATCGGTCCATGTAAAATTTGGACCAGACCGGACCGAATTCCATTGGGTCCGGTCCGGTCTCGGTCCGGGACAACCGGTCTCGGTCCGGTCCGGTTCGGTCCACAAGTCCGATCTGGTCTTTTTACAGCCCTAGGTCTACCTACCGATAGGTGCAAATTTATTATTATTATTTATTTTTTCAAATGCTAAAATATGTATTTAATTGATTTGTTTTATTTTTTTTAAATATTAAAAAAATATTTCTTAATGTGCTAAAAAAATAAAATAATAAAATAAAAGAATCAGTCAGCTATCAGTAGACCTTCGATCTCCGAGCATGACTCTAAAATTAATTTTATTTTATAAAATATCCTTATCTTATAATATTATTATGAAATATGTTATAGATGTATTGTGTATGTCATTACAATTATTATTATAATTTTTTTTTTATGCGTAGAAAAATGCTTAGGAAATGAAGAATGTTCTCCAAATATTTAATCTTTTCTTATTTACTGGTTAAGATTGATTTTAGTAAATTTTTTAATTTCTTTTAAATATTTAAAAATATTTAAAAGACATTTGGAAAAAATACAATTTTACCATCAACAAAATGCAAGAACACCTTTCTCGGTCCCTAGGTTCGTTCGAACAAATTTTGTTATAATTTTCCATACCATCCAATAAAACTTGCGTGTTATCAAGGAAATACTGCGTTGGGTAAAGTATGTTGCGTGTTATCAAAACAATGCTGACGATTATTGCAGAATTCGGACTCCTGACTCAGGTTTTTCATCACAAATACTACTCAAGAACAGACTTCCTTCAAGCTAAACTGGGCTACAAACCTTCGTATGTAATGGAGAGGATTGCTGGAAGGACAACAGCTGCTGAAAGAAGGCCTGTAATGGAGGATTGACAATGACAAACAAGTGAACATATGGGAGGACCAGTGGACTGAAGGGAGATGTAAATTCAGGCCCCAAACCACGTCAAGCTTAGATGAAAGATCCACCCTGGTTGCTGATCTTATAGTTGAAAGCACCAAACAATGGGACATGGTAAAGCTCTCCAAATTCTTTACACAGTCTGACGTCGAGCGCATCATGGCAATCCCTATTAGCATCTTAGGTCGAGTTGACCAACTGGTATGGATAAAAACCAGCAATGGGATCCATACTGTCAAGAGCGCTTATCACTTACACCAAGAATTGATCACCCAGTCAACAGGGGAGCCCTCCAACAACCTAAGCAAACAAAAAACATGGCAGGAAATCTTGCTACTGAAGATCCCCAATGCTACCAGAATGTTTGCGTGGAAAGCTTGTTCAAACGCCCTACCTACCCTTCACAACTTATGGAAAAGGAAAGTAATTCAAAATAACTTATGCTCCATCTGCTACCAAAACAGTGAGACAGTTATTCATGTACTATGGGATTGTGCAGCAGCCCAAGATGTGTGGTGTGATGGTGCTAAAAAAATTCAGAAGATGTCCATATAGCCAGATCAGGAGCGGACCTACTTGGGAGCTTGGGGGGCTACAGCCCCCCAAGATTTTTCAAAAAATTTATATATGTTATAAAACTAAAAAGAAAACTACTAGTATTGCAAGAGAAATATAAAAGAAACTCTTAAAAAACTCTCTGAAACTTTCTTCATTCTATATATTTTCTTATGAATTTCATAACAACTGAATCCTATATTTATAGGCGTTGAAATTACTATGCAAGTTACTGTGTAAGACTTAAAATAATAGTAGTGGGGTCATTCACAAAATAATTAAGGGGGCGGGGACCGCTCCTAATAATTCATAACACTCCCCCTTGAATGACCATCCATAAAGAATCTGCCTCGTTAAAACCTTGCCAAGGAAAAACCCAGTGGAAAAAAAACCAATGGCGAAGGAAAAAGAGTACAATCTTCTTATGTATCCACAAGTGCTTTAAGATTGCCTCATTAAAACCTTGCAAAGGAAAACCCAGTGGGACAAAACCTTAGCGAAGGAAAAAGAGTACAATCAGCACAAGTCTTCAGGACTTTTACTCCCCATGGAAAGTGCATGACGATAGATTTTTTAGTCTTCACATTTTAATATTCTGCACAATTTTCTTGAATGTCACAGTTGGTGGTGCCTTCGTGAATAAATCTGCCAGATTATAACTTGATTGTATCTTTGATATATCCTCATTTGATTGAATGATACAAACAACATTATCTTCGTATAAAATTGTTGAGCTATCATTGATTATGAAATACCATACTTTTCTTGGATATGTTGAGTCATTGATCTCAGCCAAATATACTCTTGACTTGTTTCATGAATTGTAATAATCTCTGAGTGATTTGAAGATGAAAATAATATCTGCTTGACAGACTTAATAGAAATCTGATACCTGCAGAAATACTTAAACCCCCCCTGATAATATGCATTAGTGTTTCAAGTAATAAGCAAACATTATTTCAGCATGTATAACAGATTACGAATTCAAACATGATTTCTATCTAAATAATGCATTAGGGAGAACATGATAATATTTTCATCTAAAATTTTCTCCCCCTCATTCGGCGTTACATGTTTATATACGGCGGAAATAACATTAGAAACCATTCATGTATGATAAAAGCTGTAAAAGCTTTGCGGTCTAATATTATCGGTTCGGCGGAAAATCAAATCCGCTTGATATTGTGGACAAACGAGATCTTGAAGAGATTTGAAGGCTTCGGATTGTTGTTTAAATATAACCAATTTTACCATTGGTTTACTCCAGCAAAAAGATCTCGCATTTCTCATAGATTCAGTTGTTGTTCATCCAAAACGATATTATGTCTGATAGAAATTCTAATGTTCCAGATTTAAACCATGAACCTTTTATACCTCAACCACTTATATTTTCTCCTGAGGCTGTAAACACCATGATAGGAGCAGAGATACATCTTTCTAGTAAATCTGATCCTGAAATTGTTGCAGCATCAAGAACCCTCAGTGCTCAATATGCTGTCTCTCTTACAACCATGTCTCAGAGGCTATTGGCGAGAACGAGTGAGGTTGATCATCTTAAAACTAAAATATCTGAGTTGCATCAAACGCTTGCAATTAAAGATAGAAAAAATAAAGGTTTAAGACAAGAAAACAAGGAGCTGAAGAAACTTGTAGACTGGTATTCTCGTGACCTGAAAACACGAGTAGAAGAGCTAGAACGAGAGAGAGCTCAGATACAAAGTCAACAACAGCAGCTAACGGCAGATGTTCAGCGTTTACAAGAAAATAGGGATAGCTGTAATTAATCTCGCTGGCTTTTGAAATTATGCATCCAGCATATCTTGTAAAGTGAGATTTGAAGAGATGATGGTTTGTCTTGTTCTTATTTCCATTTCTATAAGAACCGTCTTTAGCTTCATTTAGTACGCATCAAATCTTCTTCTCATATCTATAATTCATCTATATTTGTATTCTTATTCTACAAATTTCCAATGGCTCATCAATTTCTTTTTACTATTTCTCACGATCAACATATAAAGTGTCCTTCACCTCAATTACAAATTATTCCTGCATCTTCCGCATGAGCCATGTTGCAGCAAGCGAATGATCTGGCTAATAAGTCAGATCTTGAAGCCGTTTATGAGCTGGTGACTCTCGGCACCCGATACTCCTCCTCTATTGTTGGATTTTCCAATCGATTACAATCCAAAAATCGTGAGATTGAGGAGCTTAACGAGAAGGTTTCCATACTTCAACGACTCGTTCAAGAGTCTGACAGAAAAATTGCAGACTTAAAGCAAGAGAATAAGGATTTAAAATCCTTACTTGCCTCTTCATTTCGACTGCCTAATCCTTTAGATAAGGATGGTATGTTGCTTTATGAAGAGCAAATGCATTTGAGAGATGAGGCTAGAAGTCTCAAATTCTTGTAACTCATCTATCAATTGAATAATAAGATCTTTTCTTTTCAAATGCATTCCTTGAATTTATAGTAGCCCTTGTGATCTCTTCAAGAGTTCTAATAAGGTAAATCATCAACGTAAACTGTAATAATGACAAATCCGGATTCTGATAAAACACATGGGCATATAGAATTATTCTTAAATCCTTCTTTCAATAGATACTCGTCGATTCAATTATACCACATGCGTCCGGATTGCTTTAACCCATATAAAGATCTTTGAAGGTTTATAAAGTACATACTCCTAAATGTACTTGGATTAGATGCTTCAAGTATCGTATATCTTTATATATGTAATGATCTAATGATCCTTATAAATATGCAGTGACCACGTTCATTAACTGCATATCTAATCTTTTTGTAATAACCAAATCGATTAAAAATATGAATGTGATTGCATTCATAACAAGGAAATATGTTTCCTCATAACTGCTCTCGGGTTTCTGCAGGAAACCTTATGCGATAAATTATACCACACAATTTCATTTCGCATTACGCTTTCGTATAAATACTCACTTATATTTTATAGGCATTACATCTTTTATTGTTTGGACAACAGGTCCAAATACTTCTCGCTTTGCTAGCGATTTTAATTCAGTTTCAATAACTGCTTTCCATTTTGGCCAATCATTTCTACGTTGACATTTTTCGACGGTTTTTGGCTCACTTTCTTCATTACTTCTGGTAATGTCAAGTGTTATCATATATGTTGTCGACAACAATTTTATTTCTATCCATAAATTTTCCAGTACTCATGAAATGTATTGAGATCTCATTGTTCCTCTTCAGAGGAAAACATTTCATGAAACACCTCTACAGGAGGTTCCTCTTCAGGAGGTTTGTACTCTTCAGGAGTTTTCTCTTCAGGAGTTACCTCTTCAAGAGTTACCTCTTCAAGAGTTACACTCTTCAGGAGTTATACTCTTCAGGAGTTACCTCTTCAGGAGGTTTCCTCTTCAGGAGAATTATATTTTATACAGAAAATACGGTCTCTTCATGAGCACCGATTTTTTTTTTCTTTTATGCACCAATAGGTCTTCAACGCTTCAGGCGTATCTTAGACTCATGTATTGCTGTTTTAACAACTCGTCCTTCGGGGATTTCAATTATTGCTTAAGCATTAACAGCAGTAATATATGATTTTACAACTCTTTTAGTGTCAGTAAATACATCATGTAATTGATTTGCAACACTTTGCAGATAGATAATCCTCTGAACTTCTGGTTCATATTTATTTGTAAGAGGATCAAATTTAGACAGGGTTTTATTATCCTAAATAATTTATATCGTGCTTCAGACACCGATATTTCATTATTTCAAAACATGATGAAATATTAATAAGCTTATATATAAAAACTTATCAAGTGCTTGGCCGTACAACAGGTACGTGACCACTGTTCAGTCATACCATATCTATGACAAACATCTTCATCTTTCTATGAAGAATTATTCTGAGGGTCTTTACCCTTCTCTGAGTTGGATCACTTCTGGTGATATGATATATTTTTATCATCTTTAGTGTTGTCGCTTTTGGGACCAACACTTCTATAGTTTTTCTACCATGTCTACGCCCTTAATTCCTTTGAAAGGATGCACCGTTCACTTCTGGGAATGATGTAAATTCAATATCATTAATAGGACGTAACTGGTGATTTATTAACAAAAACTCATTATTTAGCTCAATCACTGGAAGACAAAATAAAAGTTCAGAATATGTCTTCTTTTATATATCATCATCAGTGATCTTTTCACTGCATAATTTTAATATTGAGCTGATTTTAAATAGTGCAGAATATTTCATACCACTCTTAAAATCTTGCAACTTCAGGTGCAATAAATCATAATGATCTTTTGAGAGGATTACATCTTCTGGTGTTCATATCTCTTTCTTAATTCATTTCACATAGTAAGATGATTTTTCATCATGAGATACACAACACGGTCCTTCAGGGACACATGATTTTCTTCTATGATTGCATCTCCCAAATTCATCATCATATCCAAATGAATCTCATCAAGGATCCTGGATATATAATTTTTTTTTCAGAAATGTCAATAGTAATAAATTTCAATATTTGACATTATATCACAAAAATAAATCTGTGAATTTAAGAAATATATTCACATTATCATAAGAATAAAAGTAGAATTTTATCAAATAATATTCAGCAATATTACCTTTAATATTTATCTCGAGGACTGCAAATAATATATTGAAAAACTTACTTGAAGTAGGAGACCACTAGCTTCAGTATTGGTAGAACCTCGTGCTGATAACGTGTTATAAAACTAAAAAGAAAACTACTACTATTGTAAGAGAAATATAAAAGAAACTCTTAAGAAACTCTCTGAAACTTTCTTCCTTCTATATATTTTCTTGTTAATTTTATAACAACTGAAACCCATATTTATAGGCGTTGAAATTACTATGCAAGTTACTGTGCAAAACTTAAAATAATAGTGGTGGGGTCATTCACAAAATAATTAAGGGGACGGGGACCGCTCCTAATAATTCATAACAATATATAATATATAAGTTTATATATTTACATATATATAAAATTAAATTATTCCCCAAATTATAAAAAAATTAAAAATTGCCCCTCCCAAATTTTTATTAAAATTATTCTCTCAAATGTCAATACACATATAATTTTATTCTAACTTTTGATTTTATTGAAATTCAAATTTCAACTCACCTAATCTCACAATTACTTTAACAGTTTAATTCTAAAAAAAATATGGTTATAAATTTATATGATTGTCAAAATTAATTAATTATACTTACTTATATAGTTTCACTCTAACTTGATTGTATGATTATGAGATATAGTTTGTTCAAAATCTAACATCGATATATTAATAGTTATTAGAAATTTTTTATGTTTATTCTTGATCTATAATTTTTTTAAAATCAAAAAATAATATGAGCAAGTAAAAAAATTGATTTTTTTTTAAAAGAACGTAGATAATTCGAAGAGTAATATATTTAGAGAGTTCGATAACGAAAAAATGTGATATTTCTATCGAGTCCTTTTAAAATTTATATATAGCACACATTTTATCGATCGCCCCCCCAAATATAAAATCCTGGTTCCGCCTCTGGCCAGGATCCTTCGTCAAAATATGGGACCACTTACTGCTGGAACTAAACAGAGGAGAACTCGAGATCTTTTTAGTGACTGCTCGCATGCTTTGGCATAGAAGGAACCTTTTTGTGCGTGGTAAGGAATTCACCCCACCAAATAGTCTCTCGAGGAAAGCAAAAGAAGAATTACTGTTGTTCCAAAACAGCCAAATCCGAACAAAGCCTCCCACCCAAGGTACCAACCCAGTGACAGTAAGATGGTCGAAACCCCCTGCAGGGATGGTGAAACTAAATTGGGACGCCTCAGCTAATTCTACCACAAGGAAAATAGGGAGAGGAGCAATAATCAGAGACTAGGTATGGTATTGGGCACTTTCCAAGCCACTCGATCACTCCAGTCCTCTCCCTTCACGGCAGAGGCTTACACTCTTATGTTAGCTTCAATTTTCTATAAATAATCCGGCATACAAGAGGTTATTATGGAAGGGGACGCTCTTCAGGTAGTCAACCTGCTAAACAAACCAGCCAAAGACTGAACCAGGAAGGTTTACTAGTTGAAGACTCCAAACTGATCATTAACTCTCTCAAAAGCTGGTCTACCTCTCATGTCAAACGAGATGGGAACAAGGCAGCACACTCCTGAGCTCAAGCTGTTCTTAATATTGATAACGACTTGTATCCTTGGAGGAATATCCTAGTTGTGTACTCCATTGTAATCAGTGAATATTTGTAAGTCGTATTTGAGCAATAAAACCAGATGGTTTTTTCAAAAAAAAAAAAAGAAATACTGCATTTAATTGTTGATTTTATCACTTGTCACCCAGCCCCGTTTGGGTTTGCCCATCTCGTTATTGAGAGCGTTAGTAATTTGGTAGTGACAATTTTGTCTACGAAAATTTATTTGAATAAAAAATATTTATTATTATAAAACAATTTATAATACGAGATTCTATGGTTTCAGCCGTAGAAAAAATCTATGAATTAAAATCTCAAAGAATCCTTGGAAGCTGATTGGAGTAGGTAAATATAAGGGTGACCTCTATTTCCTGCAAGAATTAGGCTCTTCAATAAACTCTAGATCTGTACCCTCTCTTCCTTTAGCTAAACAACCCCTTAATTATTTCAAATTATAAAAAATTGTCTTGTTTGATATTTGGCATTGTAGATTAAGTCGTCCTTCTGTTTCAAGGATGAAATTACTACAGAATAATGATCCATGCATTGATTTTGTAGAATCTGAATTTCCGTATCTTCTATGCCCCTTAGCAAAAAAAAAATAAAAATTGTCACTTCCTAAGAGTACTCATATTTCAGAATTTCCTTTTGAATTGATTCATTGTGATGTGTGAAGTCCTTTTTCTATTTATACAATTGAAGGTCACAATTTTTTTTTTAACAATTGTTAATGGTTGTACACGGGTTATATGGATTTATCTTTTAAAATGCAAGTCTAAAGTTGTTGTCCTTATTCCTCAATTTTTCAAACTTGTCAAAACTCAGTTTAATACAAAAATCAAGAAAATTCGTATTGATCATGGGACTGAATTTTCTTTAACCTCTTTCCTTAAATCTAAAGGTGTTATTCACCAATTCAATTATGTTGAAACTCCTCAACATAATTCTGTTGTTGAGCGTAAACATCAACATCTCCTAAATGTGTCTCGGGCTCTAATGTTTCAATCTAGTTTTTCACTTATTTTTTAGGGTGATGCATTTCTTACAGCCACATATATTATAAACAGACTGCCTATACCTATTCTAAGAAATAAGTCACATTGTGAGTTACTTTTTCATTCACCTTCCACTTATAAACACCTTAGAATATTTGGATACCTTTGTTTTGCATCATCCCTTCTAAGGTCACGTTCCAAATTTGATCCTTGAGCACAACAATGTATTTTTTTTTAATCCTTCTGGGATAAAATGTTACAAATTATTCGATCTAAATACCAATACTACATTTGTCTCACGAAATGTAAATTTTAATAAGAATATTTTTCCTTATAAACATTTTTCTCCATTGCCGTTTACTTCCTTAAATCTTTCCAATACAATGCATTTTAATAATGATATTCCATTACATGTTCAAAGTTCAACATCAACTTTTGATCAATTTAATGTGGCTTTAATTGCTCCTGAACAAGTTTAGATCTCTGATACAACTTCAACTACTATTAGGGAACCTGTTAACACTTTAAATACATCACAAACAACCCATTCCAAATCACAAACATACCTTTCCAAATCACAAACAGCCCTTGAAAACACTGTTATAGCAAATTCCCTTCCAGAAAATTATGTTCAATCCCTTTCAAAAAATTATGAAAATTCAGTCCAGCCCATTATTTCATTACATAGGTTCTTTAGAGTTAGAGGAACACCTGATTTTTTGCAGAATTACTATTGCAACTCCGTTGCTACTCATTCTACATCAACTTCCTCAAGTTCTTCTCCTATACTAGCATGTATTTCCTATGATATTCATTCACTTCTTTCTTACAAAAAGTTATCTTCTAAACACAAGTTATTGGCTTTAGCCATTACTGCTGATATAGAACTTGCGTTTTATCATCAGACGGTCAAATATTCTCATTGGAGAGATGCTATGACTACCGAGATTGCAGTCTTAAATAACAATAACACTTGGACTGTTGTTTCATTACCCTCTGGAAGAAACCTATTGGATGCAAATGGATTTATAAGATCAAGTATAAAACTGATGGATCTATTGAGCGTTACAAAGCACGTTTGGTTGCTAAGGGTTACACCCAATGTGAGGGTTTGGACTATTCTGAAACTTTCTCTCCTGTAGCAAAAATGGCTACTATTCGTACTCTTCTTGTTATACCATATGTTCATAAATGACCTTTAGTCTAACTTGAAGTGAATAAATTTTTTCTACATGGAGACTTATTGGAGGAAGTTTATATGGTCCTTCCTCCCGGATTTCATACTAAGGGGGAGACTCAAGTGTGCAAGTTCAATAAGTCTCTCTATGGTTTAAAACAAGCCTATTGTCAGTGATTTTCCAAGTTTTCAAATGCCCTCATTGAACTTGATTTTACCCAATCTAAGGTTGATTATTCTCTATTTACTTTTTCCAAATGAGAGTCTTTTATTGCACTACTTGTATACATAGATGACATTCTTATTGCGAGTAATGATCTTCATGCTGTTGAGAAATTGAAGACATTATTGGATAACAAATTCAAGCTAAAAGATCTTAATTAACTAAAGTACTTCCTTGGTTTGGAGGTTGCAAGATCCCCACAAGGCATTTCTTTGTGCCAAAAAAAGTATGCCTTGGAAATTTTACAAGATGTTAGATTTCTTGGAGTGAAACCTTCATCTTTTTCCATGGTGCAAAATTTAAAACTTAGTAGGGATTCTAGTGATTTGTTGAAAGACCTAGGGGTGATCCCCACCCTACCGGGGGCGGGGTCCCCCTATCACCGCCCCCGCCCCCGCCTGGGCGGGGGGTCATCTTTTAAAAACTGCACCTCGCCCCCGTGTAGGCGAGGCGGGGTACCCCGTCCTGTAGCGGGGCCAGCGGGGGAGGCTCCATCCGCCCGCCCCCCGCTACCGCCCCTTATTGGGCCTGCCCACATATGAACAGTTTTGGGCCTTTCGGCCCAGATCAAATTTCTAGGCCATTTTTGACCCAGAAAATCATCAAACCTGATCTAATTTCACAATAACAAATATCATTCTATTAAATACTAAGTATTTATCATTACTAAAGTCTAAAGTGACAAAGTCATTTAAAAAAAAACATCACTAAAAATCTAAAAGTTAAAAATAGTAAAAGTTAAAATTTAAAAATAAAGATTACTAGAAGTCTAGACTAGTTACTAAACTATTACAATTTACAAATTTACAATAATACAAATTAATACGACAAAATACAAAATTACAAATTGTGCTATTAACTATTAGCATTATACAATTACAAATTTACAATTTACAAGATCATAAGAAATAAGATTGATAACATTAGTCGTTGGACACTGGTGATTAGATTTTGGGCCGTAATACAAACTTGGATGGAGACTGTGGGGTTGTTGGGCCTTAATCTTAACCTGCAATAATAAGTTAAAAAATAATTAGAGTACAAATATAAAGTTATAAGTTATAAACATGAAAAAAATAATAATTTATTAAAAATACTAAGTTACTAACCAAGATTAAATTGTGTTATTAACTTGGAAGATGTATTGACAATTGACATACAAAATGATACTGTCATAGAAAATGTCAAAACTCATAAACAGTAATTACAAAATAATTAGATATTAACATTACAAATATTATAAAATTATAAATGTAAACAACAATTGGTAAAATAAATTGTGTAAAATGCAAACCATGGTGAATTGGTGATGGACAGGGACTGGTAGATGAGGTAGGTCATACTGCAGTGGAGGTAGCTGTTGATGGTGTCCCAGGTGTTGGCGTCACAGTTGCTACAAGTTACAACAATTAAATGTAAAATCTGTGTAACATTAAATTTAATTAAATAAATATAAAATAATGTAAATATTTATTCAAGTGACAATTTACCAGATCCAGACTGATCAGCAGCCTCGTCCTCGGCCTCAACCGGATCATAATCAAGAACCTCTGGAATATGAATTTCAGCACCCGTGATCCAATTCTGTGTACAAATCAGAGACTCAACAGTGATAGGATCTAATGAGCTTCGGAAAGGATCTAATACGAGCCCTCCAGTGCTAAAGGCCGACTCTGAGGCTACTGTACTGATCGGGATGGCCAAGATACTGCGAGCAACCTTTGAAAGTACGGGGTATTTGGGGACATTCATCTTCCATCAAGCTAATATATCAAAATCTCGTACAAATGGATGGAGATCCAATGCCAAATATCTGTCTACTTCTGACTGGGCATCTGTGGTGGAACCCATAAAATCCAAGGGGGTCGACTCCATCTTGTCACCCCAGTCCATTTTACGTTTTTTTCCACGTCTAGCATCTGCACCTGATGGGGAGATACTTGTGGCTGTAGGTGCTACAATACTACCACCTCCCACGATAGTGAACTCATCAAATAATCTAACAAGCGTTTCCTGAGCCCGAGATGCAACAGCCGACGCACAATCCTTGCCAATTGCATCAGTCAACCCAAATACCATGCCTTTCACCTTAAACCGTGGGTCAAGGACACATGTAACATATTACAAGATATTGGCTTTATCAAATTCTTCCCCCCAATACTTGTCAAATTTCTCCATCATGGTCCTAGACATCTCCCGCAATGTGGTGTTACTACCCGCTGCAATATCATCTAATTCTTCTTTCACCTTGGCTATTTGTTGACAAAATTGATGAGCCGTGGGATACAAAGAACCAGATAAAACCTTAGTAACATCGTAAAAAACCCTCAGAAACTCTACAAAAATATATACAACCTCCCAATCATTAGACAAAGGGTGCCCCAACTTTTCATCAAAATACTTGACATATTGTATGTTTTCATTACCCAATGTATCAAATGCCAACTTATACTCCTGGGCCGCCTCTAACATCAAAAAGGTTGAGTTTCACCTCGTAGACAAATCAGTGCAAAGACCTTTTTTACATGTTATACCCACAGTAGTTGCAGCAACTTTGAACCTAGCCAATCTAGCAGGAGAAGATCTGACCCATTTCACAGCAGTCCTGACCCGAGCAACCGAGTCACCAAGCTTATCCAAGCCATCACCCACAATCAAATTAAGAATATGTGCTGCATATCGCACATGCAAATAATCCCCACCCAAAATTGTTCTACTCGCATTATTCATGAGAGTCTTAAGATGTCTCATTGCAACATCGTTAGCCCCGGCATTATCAACCGTGCAAGTACAAACCCGAGTCAACCCCCATTCTCTTATAGCGGCCTCTAAGGCCTTCCCTATCGTCTCACCTTTGTGATCAGTGGTTTGACAAAATTTAAGGATCTTCTTATGCAATGTCCAACCCCCATCAACCCAATGCACAGTCATACACATAAAATTAAGATTATTACAAGAAGTCCAACAATCAGTGGTGAGGCAAACATTCTCCCCCGCCAATAAACCCCTCAGCTTCTCTTTTTCTGACCAATAAAGTTTTTTAACATCTCTTGCCACCGTATGGCGAGAAGGAATATTAAATCTTGGTTCCAAGTACCTAGAATAAGCTTGGAACCCTTTCCCATCAACCACTTGGAAAGGCAACTCATCTATAATAATCATGCGAGCTAGGTGTGTCCTAGCCTCGTTAGGATCGTATTTTGTGTACCCCTTTAATGCCAACTCCCCACTACTCCCCTCACCCATTTTTTTAAATCCAACTTCAAGCTTGGATTGGGTCTTCTCTACCAAAGATTTTAAAATTGGGGATTTCTTGCACTGTTCCTCCAAGTGCAATTTTATCTGGGAAGTGCCATGTCTCTTGTAGTGGCACCCATAAATTTTGCCACAATAGTTGCATTTGGCTTTTGGATCATTGGGGTCACCACCTTCTATCTTGGTGACATGAGCCCAAATTATGGATGAGACTTTCTTGCTAGATTGCTTGGGGGCGGGACAAGTGGTAGTGGTAGGAGTAGGGTCAAGAGTCTCAACCGGAAGGGGAGTACTAGTAAGGTTAAGGGTAGTGGTAGTAGTAGTGGTAGTGGTCGGGATAAGGTTAGGATTAGGGCCGGAGGTACCCAAGGCTCCCTTCGGGGAGCTCGCACTAGAGTCTTCTGGACTTTCCATTTACAACAAATCTGAAATTATAATAAATGCAACACAAATGGTCATACAAAATATAATAGACTCAAATCTCAAGCCTAGATAATTATTTTCAATATTTTTTAAGTTATAATAATATTTTATTTATTTTTATCTTCATATATCAGTAAGTCTATACACACAATCTTCTATGTGAGGTTGTAAATAAAATTTATCTTATTCTTAAGTTGCACTATAATTTACATAATATCTATTATGAATGTATAGGTTTTTGTTTTTGTTTTTATTATTAATTAATCTATCATATAGTCTGATGAGTATTAAATATATTGATACTCACCATATATTTTTATAATATATACACTTATCAAAAAAATATATAAGATATTTCATAATAATATTATAAGATGAGGATGCTTTTATAAAATAATGTTCCTTTTATAAAGTGTATTACAAAAGATATTTTATTTCAAATATTATTGTGAAAATGTAATAAAAAATATTGTGTATAAATTATTTTTTATAAAATGACGCCATTGGACAGCAATTTTGGACAGCAATAAAAAAATAAAAGTTTTTTGTTGCTTTTCTTTCTGAGTAATTTTGTACTAGTTTGGCTTGTTTTACATTTTATTGGACCTATGTTTTGCACTTTTTTTTTTCATGTTATAAAAATGTTAGCTATAGATGTTTGCACAATATGGACAGCAAAGCTTCAAACCTTAAAAAATACCAAATTTTTCATTATCTCAACAAAAGATAGCATCAACACATTTGAAATTACATCCAATCTAAAAAACTATGAAATACATTCAGCCATCCAATCTAACAAAACCAAGGCATCCAGCCATCCACTCAACAAAAAACTATGAAATACATTCAAAGGTTGATCGTTTGAGACTTTGAGTACATTCAGATTTATATAACAAAACCAAGGCATCCAGCCATCCACTCTCAATTACATCCAATCTAAAAAACTATGAAATATTATGAAATAAAAGCAGCAAAGCTTCACTGATCACTCCATTCTTCAAAGCTTCAATCCAATCTTCAAACCGAAATGGAATCGGGTGTCTCATAAAAATAATTGTAATGATGTAATCACACAATCAAATAATTGTAATTATAATAAAATAAACTCAAATCAACAATTTAAATTTTAATAGATTAAACACAATCACATAATCCAACACAATCACACTTCACAGTTCAAACACATGCACAATCGGCCTCCACAGCACACGGTTCACAAACACCAACCCATCCTCCATCAACTTCTCCATTTCCATATATTTTCAAGAATCAAAACGAAAGAAATCTTCAAATTAGGGTTTAGGTGAAACGGAATCATTTACCTTGGTGGAGATTGGAGGAATATCAGAGAGGGAGAAACCGGAGAAATTCGGGGACGAAGGAGAGGGATTCTTGCCAAGGGTGGCGTGGGGATGCGATGGCGGAGTGGGGCTGCAACGGCGTGGGGCTGCGGTGCGATTTTAGGCTAGGGTTCGACGATTTTAGAGAGAGAGTGAGAGGGAGACGAGAGAGAGAGAGAGAGAGAATCAGAAATGTCGATGAGGTCGGGGGCTGGGGGGTAGAAACGAAGCCGTTTTATTTAAAACGACGCCGTTTTATATAAAACGGCTTCGTTTTATTTAAGGAAATTAAAAAAAAAAAAAAACCCAGATGACAAAACGACGTCGTTTTAAGTCATCTGGGTTTTTTGTTTATATATATAATATATTATATATATAATATTAAATATTTAATATATGCGGGGGCGGGGGCGGGGGCGGGGTATTACGGGGATGGGGTCATTTGTATACCGCCCCCGCCATCTACTTAAAAATCGGGCGGGTTTCACCCCGTTCTTGGTCACCGGGCGGAGTAACCCGCCCCCGCTATGCGGGGCGGAAGACGGGCAGGGCAGCGGGTGCGGATACCCGCTGCCCACCCCTAGAAAGACCCTACCATGTTTAGACGATTGATTGTGAGATTATTGTATTTAACTATTACACGTCCATATTTAACATTCTCTGTGCATTGGCTTAATCAATATATGGATAAGTCTCACGAGCCTCATTTGCAAGCAGCTTATCGTATATTGCAATATGTTAAATCTACTCATGGCCATGGATTATTCTTTCCAGCCAATTCTTCTCTACAAATCAAGGCTTTCACAGATTCTGATTGAGGTTCTTGTACAGATACTCGAAGATCCATTATTGGTTATTGTGTTTTTCTTGGAGATTTATTGGTCTCATGGAAATCCAAGAAACAACAAACAATATCTAGATCATCTGCAGAAACAGAATATCGGTCTATGGCTATAACTATTTGTGAAATAGTTTGGCTTCTAAACTTACTTTCAGATTTTTGAGTTTCTCATACTAATGCTACTCATTTGTTTTGTGATAGTACCGCTACCTTGCATATTGTAGCAAATCCTATTTTTCATGAACGCACAAAACATATTGAACTTAACTGCCACTTTGTAAGGGACAAACTTCAAGAAGGCATTATTTAAATTTTTCATGTTGCTTCCCAACATCAACTTGCTAATATTCTCACCAAACCGTTGGGATTTCAGCAATTGTCAACTCTGATAGC
The DNA here is from genome assembly GCA_036559045.1 of Platycarya longipes. Classification (NCBI taxonomy): domain Eukaryota; kingdom Viridiplantae; phylum Streptophyta; class Magnoliopsida; order Fagales; family Juglandaceae; genus Platycarya; species Platycarya longipes. The sequence goes on along the minus strand of CM071803.1, from coordinate 16,975,198 downwards.
CAACATGGGAGTTCATTCCATTTACTCTCCATTTTGAGGAGGAGTATTCAAGTTTATGTATTTTTTATGTTTAAGTCTGTAGTGTATTTTGTCCTTTTATGTAATTTTAATTATAGGTTGATAGCTGACAGATTACCTTAGCTTATATGGCTAAGCCGGTTACATGTGTATATAAATAGATGTATTGTACATTTATTTAATAAGATGAATTATGAGGTATTATTCAAATACGTCTGAGTTTAATAGTAAAAAAAATTAGAATAACAAGAAAAATTCAAATCGAGAGACACATTAACTTAGTATCTTATTGCGTTACTTTCTTTCTCTAGGTTGCTAGGGAAAACAAAAGTAATTGTTTACTTAATATATTATTGTGTCACCGGAGTAATTTTTTAATGCCAAAAATAAGATTTGGTAATGAAACTAATTTTAGTTTAAAACATGTAGATATATTGAATCTATTGTATTAAGTTTTTATGCAAGTTGCCAACGCCTGTTGGCCAGATAGCATGATATCCACTTATCTAAAATAGAGAATTTGGGTTCAATCCCCCTCCCCCACTCCCCAGTACTAAAAAAAAGTTTTTATGCAATATAACTAATTATATTAAGTCTAATAGCCTTATCCCATATCACGCATTACCAAGAAATTAGAAGATATACTCACACTCTAATCAAGAGAAGTAGAGTACTTATACAAGGAATATACAAACTTTATAGAGATTTTAGAATACTAGAAAACTTTGTATAAGAATCTAGTTTTGACCATTCAAGAATCTAGTTTTGACCATTCAAGATATAGATGAACTTTTACAAAAAAAACTCAACAGACTTATCTGGAACATTGAGACCTTTTAAATCATTTTCAATATGAAAACATCATACTGAACTCAAACTCGGATACAAAGGAGACAATTCGCTTGAATCTTCAAAAGAAGAATTCACAAAAGAACCTAAGGAAATACTTGAGGAATCTTCAAGGAAAAGGAAGATAAAATAACCACTAGATCTAAAATTATTTGGAAATTGTCAAACGAATCAATCCATATAGGTAAAACTAGTGGAGTCAAACAAGAAGTTCCTTCAAAACCATTACCATTCTACATAAGGATTGATGATTTGAATAAAAATAGTGTTGCTTAGCATGGAACATACCTAGATCTGAGCAATGTGCCTTTTAAATACCAAAACAAAGTCATAGATGGTTGGGCACAATATTTATCCATTCTAATAACAAATTTTAAAAATCATTGGACAAAAGAAAATTTTCTAGATTATGTTGCATCCACTCTTTAGGGAGATGTTTTGCAATAGTTAAAAAAGTGGAAAAAATCCACAAAGGGGAGAGAAGAAAAACTACCCTTATTGCGTGACTTTAATAATTTCGATAATATTATGAGAAAATTCATCAATATTATTAAAGAAAATCTCACTAGCTTTGCGAAAGAACCACTCTTGCAAGAAGACGTGAATATGTTCTAGCCAAACTAGAATTTTGTAATATTTGTCAATATGAAAAATATATTCAAATCTTTAAAAAGTACTATTTTCTGATAAATAAACCAAGAAATCAATGTTGGTTAGAATAATTCTCTCATAAACTACCGAGTCCTTGGGATCAACTCAGCCACAAAGGCTATCCAGACTATCTCACAAAAATAAGTAAAGAAGATAATTTAGAATTTAGTATAAACTTTGTCCTAAAATTAATTATTGAGTAATGCTTAGCTATAAAAGCTAGAAGACAAGTGAAATACCAAATCAACCAATCAAAATATGGACAACAATATTGCAACAAAATCTTGCAAGAACCATGAAAAATTGGTTGTTCACTAGTTGGTACCAGAAGGACTTCTAGAAGAAAAGTTCAAATGGCGTCCAAGAAAAAAAAAACTTTTTCCAAAAAGAAAATATATATTTTTAATAAGAAATCCTCTTCTTAGGATAATAAAAAGAAAAATTGCAAATGTTGCATTTGTAATGAAAAAGGACATATAGCTCCTCAATGTCCTAAAAAAGGAAGAGGGGCTAAAAAGATGATTAAAGTTCTTGAAGAACAGGAACTTAAAATCTTACTCGGAAAAAAAATCTCTGATCAAGTAGAAATCATGTATGAGGTATCAAGCGAAGATGAAATTTCTTTTGATGAAGAATACATTTTCATGATGAACAGTTAACCCAATCCGTCATCTAATTCCTATCTTGACCCTGTTGAAGAAAAAAAAATCTTAAGTTAGGAGATGTGATAGATGAAATAGGGGTGTGATTGGTCTGGTTCGGTCCGGTTTTGGACAAAGTCTAGAACCGAACTGGTACCATCGATTTTGTATTTTTTGAAACTGATTATACACCGGTTATCCTCCAAAATCGATAATACCGATTTTATTGGTTCTGGTTCGGTTCAATTTTTCGGTTTTAAATTAATCTAGTATACTATTAGTATATATATATATTAGTATTAGTTATAGTAATTAGAATAATTACATATTAGTATTTGTTATAATAAGTTTAATTTTTTTATAATAATGTTATTAGTAGTGATAGTATTAGTATTATAATATTATTATTTCAGATGTAATTATTTAGTATAGTAATTTATATATACACATAAAGTATATTACTAATAGTAATATCGTATTAGACTATTAGTAGTATTAGACTATTAGTATTAGGCCATAAAATATAAATTATAACTAATTTACATTATATGCTAATGTATAAAATATTCTATAGAATATAAAAAATATTTTATATTACATATGATATTAAAAAAAATTAATTTAAAATATATATTATATTGATCCGGTCCAATTCTAAAAAGTTTGGAATCAGATCGGCACTATCGATTTTGACATTACAGGAACCGAATTCAGACCGATTCCACCAGTTTGGACCAATTCAATTCGATCCAGTTTTTTGTTTTTACTTACACCCCTAAGGTGAAGAATTTTCTATTACTAAAGAACAATTGGAAGACATTCATAATAAAAAATAGATAAATATCAAAGAGATTTACAAAATCTCTAAATTCAAACTTTTTTCTGCTAGAATTTTTGAGCAATTTAGCGATAACTCAATTGCTAAGCTCTTTGCAGAAAGAAAAATAGATATCCCACTTTTTGATATCCAAGAAGTGAGAAGATGACAAAAGAAATATCTTGAAATTAGCTACATCCACGTTAGATTTCAAATCAAGATCACGACATTATTTAGATAAGGAGTAAACACCCTTAATTTTCCTTTTTTACTAAATAATAGGTTCAATGATTCCTATAAAGCACTTATAGGAGGAATAGAATCTAATCTAGCATATGGAGAGATTTGGTTTAACATCAAGTCAAATTATTTCATATCCATAAATGACCCACATTTAGTGGATATTGTTCACCTTAAAATATTAACTAAGGGAATTGAGATGAATGCAAGTTCACATGATTTGTCTGTTCACTAGAAAACCATCCATGAATAGACAAAAATAATCCAAACATCCACAAGACCGTTAAACAAACACCTTGTAGAAATATTTGAACCAAGAGATTTCAATCAAGAGATCACGCCAAAATTCTTGAATTGGAAGGATTTGGAAGTACCCAAATTATGATTACTTACTGATATTGTTGAAGGGGATGAAAACCAAGAATTAGAAGATTTAACAATAGAGATTACAACTTCAGGAAAAATTCTCTATATTAAAAATAAAAGAACCACTACCAAATATACCTTACATCCTAATCCAGAATTCCTAGCTGGGAAAAGCCTGAGTATACCCAAAGAATCATTTTTACCAGAACCAATACCTAAAGAACAATTTTTACCAGAACTTGGACAAACGAGTTCTAGTAACTCCCAAAAAGAAAAAGAGTCGACTAGTGATACTAAACAAGAAGCACTTTGTTACAAAACGATAGAAGTTCCAACTTTACCTGGAACCGAATTTGAGAAAGAATCTAAGAAGGAGATTAGATTACCTAGAAATATCCTTCTTCCAAATAAAAAAGAAGAATTTGTGCAATCATCACAAATTTATCATTTCAACATTGGAACAAAAAATAATAATATTTTCTCCCAACTAAGAAAAAAAAAATCTATGTATGCTTTAGGACATTTTAATTTCTTTGGTTATAAACCCTATAACCTAAATGTCATAGTAGATACAATAAGTAGTTGCAGACCAAATGCGATTCCATCTGAAAAATGGGTATCAATGAAATATCCAATTTTAGCAGAGGGATTGATGGTCAAGAAACAAAAATATATTTGACGGCTAAAAGGTCTCAATCTAGTTGAATCGTAAGAAATTTATCAATCCAAAAATTTTATACTTTTCAAACATGCATGGTGATTTTTTTGTTGGAAGTAATTTTTTTTATTTTTTATTTTTATCTTAGTATTATCCCATGTACATAAATAATAGTCAAATTGAAATAACCCTAAACAATGAGTTAATCAAAATTCCAACTTTAGAAATCCATAAGTATAAGTGAAATTCATCTTTTATGCCACCCAGGCAAGGCAAGGGGATGAATTAAATTATATTTGTATACTTGATGAAAACCATTGGGTGTATAAAGCCTTAGAAGAGAATTTTTATGATCACCTTTTGAAACTTTGGTCAAGAAGACCTAGGTTTTGTGATTAAAACTCATTGACCCAAAAGTTATTATCAGAGTCAAACCCATGGTTTACACAAGACAAGATATAAAAGAGTTTGATAATCAATTGGATGAGTTGTTAAAGAAGCAGCTTATTGAAAAAATTTCAAGTACACATTCAAGACTTGCCTTTATGATAAGAAATCACAATAAGCAAAAGAGAGAAAAATCAAGGATGATCATTAATTACAAAAGACTAAATGAATATATTGAGTTTGATGGCTAATTTATTCCCTGCAAAGATGTTTTGATCAACTAGGTTAAAGACGCGAAATTATTTAGTAAGTTTGATTGCAAGTCTGGTGGCAAATCATGCTTACAAAAGAGTCAAAACCCTTGATTGCTTTCAACATTCTGAAAAGTCATTTTAAATGGAGAGTGATGCCTTTTGGTTTGAATATTGTCCCTCAAAATTTTCAAAGATGGATGGACAGTATTTTTAAGCCTTTGAGAAGTTCTTGTGTAGTCTATATAGATGATATTCTGGTTCAAAACAAATGAGGAACATACGAAAAATCTCAGAATCATTTGTGAAAAATTTCAAGAAAATTGAATTATGTTATCTTCAAAGAAAATCGAAGTGGAACAAACTACAATTGAATCTCTAGGATTAATTTTAAGTCCAATAGGTTTAAAATTACAAAATCATATTATTTCGAAAGGTAAAAAATTTCCTAAAATTTTGCAGGATAAAAAGCAATTCTAACAGCTATTGGGAACTCTAAACTATGGAAGAAACTTTATCAAAGATTTATCTAAAGAAGAGATAAAAAAAAAAAAAAAAATCTCAAGAAGGATACAACATTCTCTTGGACAAATAAAGGCATGGAAGTCCTTCGTTCAATTAAAAATGAGATTTCAATCATTCCTACAGTTTATTTTCCTAAAACAAGTGATAAATTAATCATTAAAACCAATGCTTCTGATTAGTACTGGGGATGTGTTTTAAAAGCAATTTCATTACACAAATGGAAAATTTTTTGTGATTATGAAAGAAAAGAATTGAAAATTAGATCGACAAAAGATTCTATTCAAAAAACTCTTCAAAAAGAAGAATTAATTTGTGGTTATAATTATGGAAAATTCAAACAGAATGAACATAATTATATTATTTTTTAAAAAGTCATAAAATTAGCAATAAAATATTTTCATATTTATTTGGCTTCTGAGATTTTTATTTTAAGAACTGACAATAAAAGTGTATGAGATTTTCTTTTTAATAAAAAACAAATTATTTATGGTAGGAGATTAAAATGGTGTAACTTTATATCTCAGTTTTCTTTTGATATACAACGTGTTAAAGGAAATACTAATTTTCTTGCTGATTTGAGCAAGGATCCCATTACTCAAGTGAAAGATGAATTCAAGCCAGATACCTAACCAAGGTAATTGGGTCACAATTACAAAGAAAAACCTACACAAGTTTTACATTATTTTTTGTGGATTCCAACTAGGAATCTACACAACTTGGTATCAATGTCATTCTCATATATACAAATTTCAATGTGCTTTATACAAAGCATATCCAAACTTGGAAGAAGCTAAACAAGCCCTCCATGAATATTTTTAGCTGCAAGACACTCCTAAACAAGGTGAAGTAGAAAAATTTATGATATCAGATTATCAAGGGATATATATAAAGATATGAACGACGTCCGTAAAATCTCAATTTTAACCAAAGAACTAAGTTTTGCCAAACATAGCGGTATTGGCAAGAAAAGTGAGAGATTAGACAGACCAACTAGAGAAAATAAAAGGTCTTTGTTATGATCTAATAGTATAAATAGGATGTCAAGAAGAACTCCACGACCAAATAGTATAAAATCTTCTTACGCTTATAGACTTAATCAAGCTCCCAGATTTAAGTCCCGAGCATGATAAGATTAAAAGAATTTGCCTTTTTAAAAAAAGCTACAAGCTTTTTACCCAGAGAAGTTTTTCATAAAACTCGTTCTATAGTTGAAAGTCATATCGATAGGATTACCCAAATCCTAAAAAATGAGCTTATTCATATTAATTGTTTTTTGGAGATTCCAAAAATCATTTTCTTCCTTATCCAAAAGGAGTATTGTGAGAAGAAATCGATTTGGGCATAACTAATCAAGCTGTGTTCCAAGGGCTCTCAGCTGACCAATGAAAATATTTTTCAGCAATGATTAAAAGTATGCTGTTTTATTGTTTTCCAAACTTGAAATGACATAAATTTTTACTTTTTGGATTGATAGCTTCATTGGTTGGAGAATAAAATAATTTTTTTTTCCAACCATATCAAATTTGGTTTTCGAAAGAAACACAAAAATTTGAGTTGGAAGAACTTTATAATCCAGTACAGTCAATTTCAGAAGATTTTGCCAAAATCTCTAATTGTGAGAAATATGCTGCACAAAGTATTTGTAACCTTTCATTCAAAGCAGCTTACATATGAAGACTGTCAGACCCATTGACAATGATCACAGATAGAAGAAGAATTTTTGTTATCTCCATACCGACTGGTTATGTTTTTACACCAGAAAAAATCAGTCACGCACAAAAGTTTTTGCCCGATTTAATCACAATAATTTGGATATACCAGAAGATATATGGCTCGTCTCAGAAGATTTGGATCTACAAGAACAATATAGTGACGGCCAGAAATTTGAGAAATATGCTGCACAAAGTATTTGTAACCTTTCATTCAAAACAACTTATATAGGAAGACTGTCAGACCCAATGACAATGGTCACAGATGGAAGAAGAAGTTTTGTTATTTCCATACCGGCTGATTAAGTTTCTACACCATAAAAAATCAGTCAGGCACAAAATTTTTTGCCCGGTTTAATCACAATAATTTGGGTATATCAGAAGATATATGGCTTGTCTCAAAAGATTTGGATCTACAAGAATAATATAGTGATGGCCAGAATCCTGAGAGTCCACTAGACTATTCAGATGAAGAATTGCACAATATGGATAATCTACTTGAATACTTAAGTGGACAATAATGATGTCAGAAGATTTTCGAATGACTACACATGTATGACTAATGTCTTATCACGCTATCTAGCACACGACAAATCTTTTGTTTTAAAAAATGCTTCTTATTTACAAAAGAAAAAGAAGCGGTTCAGAATTAAAGAGAAAAATAAGTGGAGAAAAAAGCAAATTCCTTCATATCTTCTTTTTCTTAGAATCAATCATGTAATGTACAATATAAATAGGAGTGTTTCCTCTAGTATCAGAGCAAAGTAACGTTTTTGTAAGTTATTTCTCTTTCTAATATAAGTTTATTTGTTGCTTTGTTTTTTGTTTCATTTATGATTATTCTAAAACTCATACGCTTACTCTACTCTAAATCCAATATCTTGTCTGCATTCTGCATCACTTTTAAAGCAGATTGAGGAAATATCAGAGAAATTTAGTTTTAGGTACCAAGAGTATGCAATAGGCCCTTAGGTGGTAGGAATAATCAAGAATGATGAAAAATAGTAATAATAGTATTAGTGAGTTAGAATGCATCGCTATTTTTTTAGGAAAAGAAATAAAAGATTTTAGACATATTCTGCAAATAGATAGAGAATCTGAAAAGCTCAGTAGTATTAGTGCATGCACAAATAATCTTAGTGATATTTGTAATTTCTATTTCAAAAGATCTCAAAAAATACAAAGTATAAATTAACACTATGTGGAGAGTAAACTCAAATCCAATGAATTAACTCTAGATAAAGTTCATGAGTCTACACAAAGACTCAATAATATCATGAATTTAGATCTCACAACTAAGACTAAATCTCCAATGAAAGACCTAGGCCCGCTTTGGATTGGGAGATGAAATGAGATGAGTTGAGATAAATTTTGAAAGTTGAATAAAATATTAATTTTTTAACATTATTATTGTTTTGAGATTTGAAAAGGCTGTATTAAAATTTAAAAAAATTGTATTAGATTTGTGTTTTATATGAGAATTTGAAAAAATATAATGATGAATTTGAAATGAGTTAAAATGAGCTCAACTCATATTCCAATCCAAAACGGACCTTAATTCAAAATCTAGATAACTTTCACTTCCACTTAGGAGGAATGAATAGTCCTGGGGATGACAAGGTCTTCAAACTATACTTCAGTAAAAGAAAATTCTTCCCCTATCACATCTCCATATCCAAATATCTAAGATCACCTTATTATCCAAATGTAACTTTGGTCTTAAGCCAAGCTGGGTTGTCCTAAGATTAATAATGTCCCCATATGTTTTATGTCCAAATTATCCTTCACATCTTTTATGTTTGGTTTGGTTACTCAATTGATTTTTTTTTCCTGAAGAATCTTGTGTGGTTCTATCCCAATTACTCTCAAGTTGAGTGGTTCTCACTTATTTGCTTGGTGGTTTTCTCAAATGCTCTTGCTTGAGATTCCAAGCAATGCTGATCATATTGATGCTCTTATTTAAGATCCATAGCATTCATTCCTACCAATACCAATGCTCGAGATTCCTAAACATTCTTGATGCGAATTCTCTTGTTGAAGAATTCAAAGCAAGATCTATGCCTTGAATAAGGATTCCCAAGCAATGTTGATGTTGAATACTCTTGTTCGAGTTTATCAAGTAATGTGTATTTTCACAAGATCATGATCAGAATACCGAGTTGGAAATAAGTACACATTTATTCAGGATTACCAAGCAATGCCAATTCTCGCAAGAAGTTGTTTGCTATGGTCAAACAAAAACAAGGACAATAAACTCTTACTCAAAATTACAATGTTTGGCTTGAGATTTCCAAGTAGTACCGATGACGATGTTCTTGCTCAGATTATCTAGTAAAGTCACTACTAATCATTTCTAGACCAAGGCATGCTCAGGATTCTCAACAATGTCGATGATGGTGTTCTTGCTCAAGAATCCCAAGTAAGCCCAATGCTCTGGATCAAGATTGTCAAGGAGGAACATGCTTTTATTCAAAGTTTTCGAGCAAGACCGACCTATATCCATAAGATCCTACTTAAAATATTGCTTAGAATCTATACATGATCTTTGGGCACTCAAAATCCAAAATCCTACATTGTTATCTACCATTCAAAGATGCTTTTTTTTTTCACTCTAAATCGATAAGCAAAGTTGTGGATTTTCTAATCTTTGCTAATTGGTTTGATAATCTGTATATTTTTGCATTTGCTTGAATAATTTTGTCTTGTATATTTATCTTTTAAGTTGGTAAATATTCCCATGATTATGGTGCAATGAAATCAATATATGGTTTTGATGTGGTTTGAATTTAGATCTTGGTCTTTCTTCACTGCAACAATTGGAGTTGATATAGTTTACTTTGAATCACTTTCATAAACTGCAATGTTCTGTTTTGAGCAAATTGTTTTGTTAGTTTAAATCCATTCATACACTGTTTGGCAATCATTCGAGGTGCATTTTTTAGTTTGCATTCTAGACTATTTCAACTTTATATATGTCTAAATTTCTTGATTTGCATTCTATGTAGTTTCAATTAATTCATAGACTATTTGGTAGCCATTCGAGGTGACATGTTGCTTTGCATTCTTTATTGTTTCAATTAATTCATTCATCAACTTTTGGCGCCTATTCATTCATCGACTGTTTCATCTTTAGAGATGTTTATGAATTATCTCTACTACTTTATAATTAAATTCATTATAAAATGCTTTCATTATCTTTCTTTATGGATTATCTCTACTACTGACCTTGATTTCACTATATTTATTTAGTAGCTCTACAGGCAGACGCCTATAGACAAACGAGAGACAAATAACTAACGTGGCATAACCGTTATTAAAAAAAAAGTAAAAGAAGGAAATAAAAAACTAGACCCATTTTGCATTTCAAATTTCCCTCGAATTTGCATGTGGCATTTCCCTCCCCTTGAATACATACCTGAGCTCATTTTCATCTTCGTGCATCTCCCTCTCTCGAAGAAGAACCAGAGCCACTTTCCTAGTCGTGCACCTCCTTTTCGAACCAGAGCTCCCCCAGCGAACCAGAGCACCTCATCGTCGTGCATCGTTGGCTTGTAGAGCTCCTCATCTCCCACTTGCAAACGCCGCGCACACGGTTAGCTATTATTTTAATTAAAAAAAAAAAGAAGAAATCAAAAGGAAGTTGGTTTCGCCTAGACCCATTTCCCGCTTGAACTGGTTTGCATTTTGGAGCTCGTCATCGTGCATTTCTCTCTTTGAGGTTATCATGCTCTGAGTCGCTCATAGAAGCTTCGTGTTCGGCTTTGACAGACGCCGGCTACTAGAGCTCGTTGTTGGCATCAAATCTTCAAGGATCTGTACACCTAATTTCGTAAGTCTCTTTGTTTGGATCATCCAAGTTGGTGGTGAAGCTGAAGACCAAAATTTTTGTGGGTCTCTTCGTTTTCCTAAAAGTACCATCAATAATAATCCTTTTTCCATTATTCATTCAACAATCTATTTCTTTGCTACACTTTTTTGTAACGTTTTTGTAATTGGAAGAACCCATATTCGCAAAGATATGGAAATATTAGCAAATATTAGCACTTTGGAATTAAGAGAAATAGAAGGATGAAGTTTGAGACTTTTGGGAATCGATTTTCGACACTTCTCTAGAAAAAGAAAAAGAATTGTATAATTGTATTTATGCTCTCTTTTCCACTTGCTCGCTGTTTGTGTTGCAACTGTTACTTGTTCTTTTTTAATGATCTGTTGGATTTGAGTCGTTTGCTTGTTTGGATTGGATTTTGCATATAAATAAGTTAAAAAGGGTTTAAAAATCACCGTATGTCTGTATAAGATTGTGATAATGGTTCTAATTTGTATTTAAGATATCGGTAATTTGCAATGAGACTTTCTAAACCAGATGGCCGCCAAATATTTTGTGATAATTCTCAAAAACAACTAGGGTTAATGTTTTTCCGTGACAAAACACGCGCCCCACTACTCATCTCTCTGCCCATAAAGAACCCAACTTCATTAATAATGAAAAACAAAAATTAAAATATAATTCAATTTTTTCAAATATTAATAGTATCAAAAATTTATATTTTAACAATATTTTATTTGTCACCTCACCTCATATGTTCAGACATGAAAAATCATACGTCCCGACATAATTAAGCAACATCATCGTGGCAGTTGGCACATTGTCTCTCAACATCATTAGTAAAGTCTGAAACATCATTGAACGAATGCGAGAAAAAGGCAACACTCAATGGTTCAAATCCAAGTGACCAACGTATAAATTCCAAAACCAGCGTCCAACATAAAAGCATAGCAGTATAGCACCCACAATCTCTTTTAAGTTCCAGTTCCACTAAAAGTTCATAAGCAGATTTGAACTTACATTTAAATTGATTATATATATATATTTTTTTGAGCAATTGATTATATTTAATTACTAATTAAATAGCAATATTACTAATTTATATGTTGTATGCAGATTTGGTCCCACTTTTCTAAAATATTAAGTCTGATTTATATATATGCGGGTAATATGAAAGTCTAGAATATGAAGTCTAATTTATTTATATGCGGATTTGATCCCACCTTTTTTACTTGAAATTATTGTTAAATTTATATGCTGTTTTAAACTTTTTAATATATATTATATTTATATGATTTATGGAAGTGTATATTATACTGTATTTGATTTATAATTAATTAAATAGATTAATATATTGTAAATTTACAAATTAGTTGAGAGTTTGAGAGTATTTGTTAATTGACAAACTATATATACAAAAAAAATTAATAATTTTATATCATTTTTTAGGTACTTTTAAAACTTATTCTTGATTTATATAATATTATTTTTATATATAATCACGTGTGGAAATATAATTACTTTTATTCACATGTGCTATATATTTTATATATCGCCCTCCCAACTATCGATTCCTAATTTCGCCCCTAGCGACACTTTTAAAATACTCAAGATGCTCACCATCCAAACCTCAGCTAAGAAGCATGTGCGAGTCTGCTCAGAAGATGCGTATTAGATCATAGAAAATTTTCATATGTCCAGACATAATCAAGCAACATCATCATAGCAGTTGGCACATTGCCTCTCAACATCATTAGTAAAGTCTTAAACATCATTGAACGAAAGCGAGGAAAAAGGCGACATTTATAAAATTCTTAAGATGGGTCACAAATAAAATCAAGAACGCCGAAAACATTACATAAAATAAGATTATATAAGTACTAATCAAATGGCACCTCAGAGAATATATTCCAAAAGTGAAAATTGCAGACAATCAACACGGCATCAGATTCTGACCGCCCGTCTGCTAATTCTCATCATTGAGTGTACATTAGAAGTAGTTCGAAATTCAGAAAATCGTAAATCGTTTTCCCTCACAATGACTGAAAACATCGTGAGTATATCTTTCGAAAGATAGCCAACTTCGGCAAAACAAACAGGTAAAAAAGTAGTATCCCCAATTCAAAGCATAAATAGAAAAATAACCGAGAATAATGCCGATGAAGACAAGGAAGGCATCAGATAATAAGCGGAGTTGTAATCTACATCTAGTTCAGTGTGTAGGATAAGAATTTTCCATCATTTGCCTTCGGAGGAAAAGAGCTTCCAATATCGATCATTAACAGACGAGAAAAGGAAAAGATTGAATATACTACATCAAGTCTTCAAAGTTACTTATAGACACAAGTAATTAACAACCAACATATGCAAAAACAAAATGTAAAGTAAAAAGAAGAATTCAAATGGAAGAATTAAAAAAAAAAAAAGAAACAGAGAACAATGCCGATGGAAACAAGGAAGGCATCAGATAATAAGCGGAGTTGTAGTCTACATCTACTTCAGTGTGTAGGATAAGAATTTTCCATCACTTGCCATCGCATTGAAGCGGGTTTCCCAAATCGACCATTACAGAAACAGAGAAATAACAAATTGAATATGCTAAATGACATCTTCAAGATAATTATGAAAAAATAAAACAGGAACTAACAAGCAGACTAACATACATATGAAACCCAATAGACCACTTAATGGCGTCAGAGTGTGAGTATTTCTCAACACAGTTTATCAGTATATCAATAAGCGGTTTAATCACATTCATCACTTGCCATTTCATGTGGCATATCATTAGATTTACATATCAGAGAAACACTTAAAGTTACCCTAAAATAATCATGAAATTAAGGTAATGACAAAATTACAGAAATCAGAGAAGAGAGTATCGGTAGGTCCATTTGACCCCAAGGCAAAAGACTTGAGAAGTCTGCAATGGGCTGGTAAGCCTATCTCTCTCTCTCTCGGCAACCGTTATATCTCCTCGAGAATCGAGATTGCTACTCCAGGAGAGGGTAGAACAGATGCACTAATTTCATACCGAGAAATGGAATTTTCGAACTCGGATAATCGATCAGAATCGACGAAAAAATGTTTCTGAAACTAACGAAAACAAAAGATTGAGAATGAAGATCGAGAGAAATTAGAGCATTTGGCATGCACGGGTTTGAAGAAGAGGAATGCAAGGGACGGCGAGGGGCATGAATGACTCCGGGCTCTTATGAAGGCATATAAATAGGGTTTATACGGGTTAGGGTTTTACATGGGGGTCGCTGATTAAACGGCGAGTTTTGAGGAGTATATTACTGAAAACCCCCATGGAGTGGACTGCCGTTTAGCCCTTAACTTATGTCGTCTCCAGCTGGGCCTAGCCCACCACCGTCTATAAAATCGTCCGAATAAGTGGATGAGTTTTGCAGTGCACGTTTGGAATTGAGATTAAAAAGTGCTTTAATATGTAATATTCAAACATTTTTTATTTATTTATTAAAGAGCTATAATAGCTAGCACTTTTTAAAACTCCTACGCAATCTCAAATAGTCCTAAGTCATTGAGTTCTTATAATTTTTAAAATTACCAATAGTTTGTTTTTGATTTTGTTTTTCTTTCTTTCTTTTTTATTTTTTTTATCATAACCAATGTGGAGAAAGCTTGTAAATCACCAATGTGTTGGGTGTGTAAAAATTAAGACTTACAAATAGATTTTCTCTAAGCAAATTATCCGAAGAAGTGGAAAACCTCGTCACTTGTCAAGGAATTATATAATTATTTTGAGTTATTATATTTTGAAAACGATGTCCAAAATACATAATATATATCACTTAAATGGTAAGATGTAATTTAAAAATATAATTTTTGAATTTTTTTTATTGATTCTGTAGGGTCTATTTAAGTCGAGGGATCTGGAAGCCCACCAGAATGAGAGCCTATATAAAAGAAAGCTAATACAGTGGGTCCAATAACTTACCCAAGAAGATGCATAAGGATAGAATCCTGCAGAATCACCTACATCAACTAATACTCAAATCTTCACCACATTCTACGAGATTTCATACAAATACGTGATCACGTCAGTTACGGGAAGATAACTTGTAAACGGAAATCACGTCAAATAATAAGCACCAACACAATGCCTATATAAACTAGGTAACCCTCTATAGAATGAGGACTTCTCTCTCTGGGCCTTCAAGCTACTTTTAAAATAATTAGCAAGATTATTAACTTAGACATTAGAGCTTCCTTAAACGAAGATCGCCGGATCTCATCAATTTCTTACAGGTGAACAATTGCAGGAGGGACGCGAGACACGTCATCAACATTGGCGCCGTCTGTGGGATCTCTTACGGACCATTAACATGGTTCTCACATACCTACTGTAACTCGTTCTATAACAAGCCGAACAACGGAAGCATCCATGGAAGCACGATTAGCAGCAACCAAGGAGAGATTAAAGAAGGCGTTAGACATTTTGGAAGCGTTGCAGAAAGAAAAAGAGGAGTTATGGCGGAGGAATGTTGAAACTAAAGGTGCCGCCCAACCTGCTCAGAGCGAGCAAAGTGAAGAAGAAGCGGATAGCAACACTGAAGCCAAACAGGAACGCACAGAGAAACAAAAGATGCATGACGAACTGAAGGATCTCGCAGGAAAGTATGAGGAAATAGCAAGAAAGATGAGAGGATCTTCGTCGGTCGACTACCTGCTGAACCAGACCGACCTGCCATATAGCAAGCGCATCATAGGAGTCCCACTCCCGCCGAAATTTAAAGTTCCCCAAATAGATATGTACGATGGGTATAAGGATCCAGTGGACCATCTAGAGAACTTTAAAGCCCACATCAAGCTCCACGGTTTCCCAGACGAGATTGCCTGCCGAACCTTTCCTTTGACTTTAAAGGGGACAACAAGAGGATGGTTTGTGACTCTTAAACCAAGGTTAATTGATAGCTTTGAAGACCTAGTAAAACAATTCCTAACTCAGTTCATGCCCAGCAGAAGGTGCCGGCGCCCAACAGCCTACTTGCTCACAATTAAACAAAAAGAAGATGAAGATCTCAAGAGCTACCTTACTCGCTTCAACAAGGAACGGTTAACGACAGATGATCAAGATGAGAAGATCACTCTGGCCGCCCGCCTGGGCAGAATATGGCCGCAAATCCCATTCATGATGGAGCTGGCTAAAAAGACCCCTTCCACCCTCAGGGAATTCATGGATCAGGCAAACACTTTTGTCAACGCCGAGGACACATTGCAGACCTTGGTAAATCCACAGAAGGAAAGCAGAAGAGGAGAATGTAGAAGTGGACGAGATGATAAAATGAGTGGAGCGAGTCGGCGAGAAAGGAGGCAAGAAAGACAGCTGGATTGGAACACCAGGCTGATGCATAACAACTTGAGTGTCAGAGAAGAGGTGGAAGACAGGGGTGAAAAGCGACAGCACTAGACAGGCAGGCGGTATTGCAAATACCACCAGACGGGTTCACATTGGACAGAAGACTTCACGACCATGAAAAAAAGGGTCACTGAACTGGCGGGAACTGGTGAGTTGGAGCGAATGGTGGTAAAGGGTTCAAAACCCAAAATGCGACAGAAGTATGAGAAGGAAGTTAAAAGGAGGACCAGCCCCAAAAAAAGGCCCCAAGGCAACAGCCGCCAGAACAGTGGCAACCAGGCAACATCGAAAAGAGGCAGGGACAGAAACAGGGCGCTCAGAAAAGGCAACAGGAGCAGGTCGCCCCAAAGAGGCAACAGGAACAAATCACCACCAAGAGATGACGGAAATAAAGAGCCTATTGGGGAGATCCGAACAATAACAGGGGGTTTTGCTGGAGGCGGGATATCCACATCCAGTCGAAAGGCGTACGCACGAAAGGCGAGGTATGAGGAGATATATGTAGCAGACAAGACGCCCAAACAACAAAAACTCAACAACAACTGGGTAGTGATATCCTTCGAAGAAGCAGACAGAGAATGGGTGTTATACCCACACGACAATGCTCTAGTTGTCACTCTTATCATAGCCAATTACGTGACCAGGCGAGTGCTGATTGACAATGGAAGTTCAGCCGACATACTGTTTTGGGAAGCATTCGACAGAATGGGGATTGATGCTGACCAATTACGACCTTCTCCAACGCCGTTGAAAGGCTTTTCGGGTGAAGCAATCCAACCTATTAGGGCCATCACATTTCCGGTAACCGCCGGAACTGGAACACAGACAACGACTACCATGACGGACTTCTTGGTGGTTAAAGCTCCATCCTCCTATAATGTTATATTGGGGAGGCCAACACTAAACCATCTCAGGACAGTAACTTCAACATATCACCTCAAAATGAAGTTCCCAATCGACGGTGGGGTAGGAGAATTAAGAGTCGAGCACGCATTGGCTAGAGAATGTTATGTACAAGAGCTGAGGAATAATAAGAACGAAATATGTACTGTGGAAGAGATGAAGAAGACGTCCACACCACCTCTCCCACCACCCATGGTAGGAGCAAAGGGAAAAGACGTTGAGACTAGAGACGAACAGAGTCAGCAGCACGCCGAGGTCAATGAGCCCCTAGAGCTCATCACTTTATTCCCCAATCGCCCAGAAACAACCGTACGGATTGGCACGAAGGCCCCACCAGCAGATAGGAAAAGTCTAAAACAACTGTTAGTGAAACACAGAGACGTATTTGCATGGAGCCATGAAGAAATGCCAGGCGTGGACAATGCCATCATTGAGCATCGTTTAGGGGTGAACACAAGCCATCTGTTTGGAAGTCGAAAAACTACTCACCGCTGGCTTTATCAAAGAAGCCCACTACTCGGAATGGCTATCTAATGCAGTCCTGGTAAAAAAGGCAAACGAAAAGTGGAGGATGTGCATAGACTTCACTGACCTCAACAAAGCTTGTCCAAAAAATAGCTCCCCTCTGCCACATATTGATCTTATTGTGGACGTAATGGCGGGACACAAGACACTGAGTTTCATGGATGCCTACTCGGGATACAACTAAATATAGATGTATGCGGCGGATAAGGAAAAGACGGCATTCATAACAGATCATGGGCTATATTGTTACCAGGTAATGCCATTCGGGCTAAAGAATGCAGAGCGACCTACCAAAGACTTGTCAACCGAATGTTTGCTAATCAGATAGGGAAAACCATAGAAGTCTATGTGGATGATCCCTTGGTGAAAAGCAAGGAGCCTGCCCAACACATTCACGACCTGAGAGAAGCATTTGATGTACTACGTCAGCACAAGATGAAGTTGAATCCCGCCAAGTGTGCCTTTGGAGTCGAGTCAGGAAAATTCTTTGGATTCATTGTATCTAAGAGAGGAATCGAAACCTCCCCAGAAAAGATAGAGGTCATAGTCAATATGAAACTGCAGAGAAACTTGCATGAGACACAGCGGTTGGCGAGAAAAGTAGCCGCCCTGGGCAGATTCATAGCGAGATCTACAGACAGGTGTATGCCCTTCTTCCATGTATTACGCAAGACACATCCATGGAATAAGGAGTGTAATGAGGCATTTAAAAGACTGAAGCAATATCTAACCAATCCGCCCCTCTTGAAGCAACTAGAAAAAGGCAATGTACTCTGTGCATATCTGGCCGTTTCCCCGCACGCAGTGTCAACCATCTTGGTAAAGGAAGAAGGGGCCATTCAGCACCCCGTATATTATGTAAGCCGAGCCCTCAGAGGAGCAGAAGTAAGATATCCCAAGATTGAGCTGCTAGCATTTGCTCTGGTAACGGCGGCCAGGAAGCTTCTTCCATACTTTCAGGCCCATACGGTAAGGGTGCTGACAGAAGCACCGCTGACGAAAACCTTGAGAAAGCCAAACTACACAGGAAGGTTAATAGGATGGTCAATCGATTTGAGTGAATTCGACTTCAGGTACGAGCCAAGGCAGGCAGTCAAAGGACAGGCACTAGCAGACTTTGTGGCAGAATTCTCAGGTTTTCCCTAAGAAGTTACAACAGCACCGGCGGGCAAGACGTGGATAATGCACATAGATGGCTCATCCTGTAAGGTGAGAGGGGGCCTAGGCATATATTTACTAAGTCCCAATAACGAAGAAAGGCATTACCTGGCCACACTAACTTTTAAAGTGACAAATAATGAGGTTGAATATGAAGCGCTAGTAACTGGACTTTCCATAGCCTCCCGAATCTGGATAACTGAGATAGAAGTCAAGTCTGACTCGCAGATCATCATCAACCAAGTGTTAGGCCTGTACGCCACCAAGAATGAGAAACTGAAGAAATATCTGGAGCGGGTCTGGGAAGTACGTGATCTTTTCTCATATTTCACTATAACCCAGATACCCCAGACAAATAATGAAGTGGCAGACAGGTTGGCTTGAACGGCGTCTGGAATGGAAGAAATGACTTTTCCCTGGCAAGCTGAAAGAAAAATTATCGAAGCACCAGCCGTTGGCATGGAGGTGGTAACACTAGGTCCCAGTATCCCCGAATGGGCAAGTGAAGTAATAGAATACCTGGCGGGAGGTAAACTATCAGACGAGGGAGAAGAAGCACGGAAAGTTAGAAGGAAAGCGGCAAAGTTCCTGCTTCTCGACGGGACTCTTTACAAAAGGGGTTTCTCTACCCTTACTGCGATGCATCTCGCCCCAAGAGGTACAATACGTCCTAGCAGAAATACATGAAGGAATATGTGGGAACCACTCGAGAGGAAGGGCCTTGGCCAGGAATGCTGTCAGAGTAGGCTACTATTG
The DNA here is from genome assembly GCA_036559045.1 of Platycarya longipes. NCBI lineage: Eukaryota > Viridiplantae > Streptophyta > Magnoliopsida > Fagales > Juglandaceae > Platycarya > Platycarya longipes. The sequence goes on along the minus strand of CM071803.1, from coordinate 16,955,538 downwards.
GCCTAATGCAATTAGGGATGCATGAGAGTTCATTAAGAGGTGCCTCAAATGACAAGAGTATGCATCCATACAACATGCTCCACCAGAAGAACTCACATCCATAACAGCACCATGGCCTTTTGCCCAATGGGACGGGGACCTGGTAGGACCTTTCCCTCTTGGGAAAGGCAGAGTGAAATTCATGATGGTAGTTATGGATTATTTCACAAAATGGATGGAAGCGGAATCATTGGCAACCATAACCAGCAAAGTTGTGATAAAGTTCTTATAAAAGAATGTTGTCTGCAGGTTCGAGATACCCCACAGCCTAATAACAGATAAAGGGCGGCAATTTGACTTTGACCAGTACCGAGATTGGTATGCTGAATTAAAAATCAAGGCCAAGTATTCCTCACCAGGTCACCCCTAAACTAACAGGCAGACTGAATCAACCAACAAGACACTGCTCTCAATCCTGAAGAAAAGTCATGGAGAAAAAAGGAGATTGGGTGGACGAGCTCCTGAGAGTACTTTGGGCGTACAGAACAACAGTCAAAACACCTACTGGAGAGTCCCCATTCACACTAGCATACGGGACTGAGGCAATACCCCCAATCGAAGTGGGGTTGCCCAGCTACAGAACAAGCCACTACTCCACCCACTAAAATGACTGTAAACTGGAGGAAAATCTAGAAGAAGAGAGAGAAATCGCGGAGGCCAAGATGCTGCGTGAAAAGGTCAAAACCGAGCAATACTTCAACAAGAGGGTGAAGCCCAGAACCTTCAAAGTCGAGGATCTAGTCATGAAAAGAAGTGGAGTAACAACCCAGAACTAAGGAAAAATGGGACCCCAATGGGAAGGGCCCTACTTGGTACTGGCAAACAACAGGTCTGGGTCATACCGGCTGAAAGACAGTCAAGGAAAGAGACTACTTCATCCATGGAATGCAGAGCATTTAAAGAAGTTTTACCAATAGTGTCGTCAATACTTTCAGTTCAATTATATTTTATTTTTTACATTCCCCTAGTAGTAGTATTGTTTTATTATTACAGTGATTCTTGTTTTAGTATTCTTATTTCAGTCGAAATCTTGAATAATTATAATTATAACATTCGTATTTGTTGTTTCGAGAATCTCGATGTTTGCCCACTCCCAACTGCACTAATTCTCATGTATTGTTTAAAGTATGCGTAATTACTTGAGACGCCATGTACAAAAAAAAAAGGGCGTGCAGAGGTCGATAGAACCCGCCGCCCCTGACCATCAGTACCAAGTTATCACATTCGAGGAAGGCCTTACTAATAAAGACCCACGGCGAGCTATCTAATTCGCGGGATTAAGGGAAATGTCACGGACCGCCCAAACCATATAACACCAAAGACAAGTAGAACACTCGCTGGTGCCATACAAAAAAAGGGGCACAGAGGCAAATGACCCTGCCTGCCTAAATACCAAAGACGAATAGAACACTCGCAGGTATCATACAAAAAAAAAAATGTGCAGAGGCAAATGACTCCGCCTACCTAAAATATCAAAGACGAGTAGAACACTCGCAGGTACCATACAAAAAAGGAGGCACAGAAGCAAACGATCTCGCCTACCTAAAACACCAAAGACGAGTAGAACACTCGCAGGTGCCATACGAAAAATAGGACGCAGAGGTAAACGACCCCGCCTACCTAAAACACCAAAGACGAGTAGAACAATCGCAAGTGCCATACAAAAAAGAGGGCGCAGAGGCAAACGACCCCGCCTACCTAAAACACCAAAGACGAGTAGAGCACTCACAGGTGTCATACGAAAAATGGGGCGCAAATGTAAATGACCCCGCCTACTTTTAAACACCAACCACGAGTCTCAACGCTCGCGATGCCACATAAAAAAAAAAAAAAGGGAAAGGTCGGGGACAGCCCACTTAACAAAAAACCCACAACAAGCCATCTAGCTTGCGGGGTTAAGGGAAAGGTCACAAATCACAAGAATGATTCAAACAAAAGTAAAGGCGAGAGTAAAAACAGACAGCAACAGGGATTGAGACGAATACTCGAAACTATCCAGCTATGAATCAAGAATACAATATCCAAGCAAATAATCAACGTTATTTACAAGAAAATAATTTGATTACAAGTCAAGGTTGCAACGTGCAATCACAGTAAAAATAAAAAATAATAATAAAATACAAAGAATCGCGGCTTTGAGTCAGGGGGCGTCGCCTTCTTCAGGAGGCGGTGGTGGAGGCACGTTCAAAAAGACGTCTGGAACTTCTTGACGCCCAAACATATCAACGCGGCGGCAAGCTGCCATCTCAAGAGAAAACAAACCAGTATCGAGAGCCTGGAGGTCCGTAGTAGGATCAGCCAAGAGACGGTTCCTCAGGCGCATAATGCCAGCACCGTGACTATAAGTGAAGGTCATGTCCCTGACCTGAGGAACCATAGCTAATTGGGCTCGAAGGCGGGTGATGTCCGCCTGAGCAGCAGTTAACTGGTTTGCTTTCCTAGCTAACTGTTCGTCCCTGGCCAAAGCAACCAGGTTGCCCTTCCTAAGTTCCTCATCTATGTTCGCACGGCTCGCCTTATACCTCTGGTGACGCTCCCGAAGCTCAGCCAGAGAACCTTGCGCCTCTGAAAGATCTTGAGCTATAAGGCGCGCCTTCTCCAGGGCGTCTAGCAAGTCTTTTGTCAACCCACTACACCTTTCCTGTGAATTGGCGAGCTCCTCCCGGACTAAGCCTAATTCTTCGTTGCTGGCGAGGAGTTCCGAGCCCAACTAGGCGGACTCAGCATCGAAGTTCCGTTGAGCTTCGGAAAGTTGCACCTTCACCAGGTCTCTTTTGACTGCAAAACCCGGTGGGAGAAGTCGTCCCGGATCTTCGTCTCTTGAGCAAAGTGAACAGCCTCCCAAAATTCAAAGACCTCGCTGTCACGGAGCTCTAGCTTCCCCTAAGAAGAGTTGGCAAAACCTTCCGCCAGGTCCAAGCGGAGTCCGAGCTCCCTGTTTCTTTCAACTAGGGTTTCCAGTTCAGCCTTGGTGGCTTACCACCGCCCTTTCATCTCTTCTTCCCTACGGGCAAAGTCAGCTACTACGCATGCCACCAAATTGTCAACGCCATGTGAAGAAGAAAAGAGAACCAAAGTGAGTAAAAGAGAAGAAAGAAAAAGGGAAGAGAAACTAAGAGAAGCCATGAGGTTACCGCTCAAAACCAATCCTTTAAATGGTTGGTCATCTCCGTAACGATATCGGCCTGAACAAGAATAGGCGAGGAAGAAGCACCTCTGCTACCGTCACCCCCAGTATTTTCAACAGGGTCATCAACCCTCTGAGCCGCTAGAATTCTCACAGGCTTAGGAGTCGCGTTCGCCACTTAGTTCAACAAGTGCCCAGAGTCAGGCAGTACCTCAGGGCAAGTTGCTTCCCCCCGTTCTATTTGGGCACCCTCCTGAAGCAAGACATCCAACTCCGCTTCTATGAGGGATTCGAGATCTCCACCAAACGAAGATGGGTGAGATACACTCGCCACTTCTAATTAGAGATGGAGTATAACCTCCAGATATGGTGGTCGGGGGAGTTTCCAAGTCAGACCAGCCAACGACCGAGTCCCAACGGGCGCCCTCAGGAGCAGGGTACTAGGAGTCCTCTCGACTAGTAGGCCAGGCGCCAACCAAACTCTCCCCCATAACCCTAGGAGTAGCTTTGGATGAAGATAATGTGCGGGCACCGGAACCAGTAACCCTTTCCAACTGAAGGGCGGTCGCCACACCAGAAGGTAGATCGCCACCTCTCACTGAGCCTTCGTTAGCTGGAGGCACGAACACAGAAGCAGAGTCCGAAGGACTGGGCGCCTGGACTCGGAACGTGGCGGCTAGCTCAAAAAGGGCAATGTTGGCCAGGCCTTCCTTTTTCCTTAAGCCAGTGGAGTATGGTCTCGTGGGGGAACCACCAGAGGCGGAAGGGGTAGTAGCCACAGGCGAGGAAAGTGTTTTGGCCTGACCACGCCCCAAAGGAGTTTCAAACCCGTGGGGCGGCTGCTCGCAAGCGCCCGTCGTGGGTGCCAACTCCCTTGTTGAAAATGGGAGTGTAGGCGTCCGCTCCCGAACTTCTTTGGCGGACACCGAAGGTCTCTTTGAAAGAGGGAGCAGAGAGGAATCCTCAGCACGAGCCATTTTCCTCTAACTCTCATCATTCTTCTTTTTTGATCTTTTTCCCTTTTGCCCTTGTTTACATGGGACTCTAATCACCCCCTCTCCCTTGGCTTATCCTTCTTCTCTCACACAATAAGGGCGCCTATCGTGGTTTTGTCAGAAGGATTTAGTAGAGGGATAGGAATGACATCAGTAATCATGAAATCATATCCCTCGACGAATGAGCGATTGTGGGACGTCAAAAACTGTCTATATGGGCGGGGGATAACAGCTTATCAGTCCAAAGGTCGTCTATGTGATCTACAACCCAAGCACGAACAATGTCAATTCGAGCCAGCTCTCGACGGGACAATGGAGACATAAGGGCCCACAAACGCCGTCCATCAGGGATAGGGCGCCACATTGCCCTAACTAGAAAATCCCTGAAGACCTCCTCCTGGCCAGGGAACTCCCACCCCTGGCCGCTGATAAAAAAGAACTTTGTGATCCACGTCTTGGCATTAGAATATCGACTCTCAAACAGAGCTAAAGATTGCCCATTTTCCTTTTTGTGGAAACCGGCTACACAACTTTTGGTAGCCGCCTTCACATCGTAAAAAGCTAAAAACTCCTGAACAGTCAAATAGGGATAAGGATCGCGAAAGGGCTCCAGAACCATCCAAAAAACAATGTAAGTACATAGATAAGCCCTTAAGGCGAAATGGTGAAGTTGGATTGGAACCAGTTCCAAAAGATCCAAAATGTTGCGAAAGGGGCAGCAAAAAGGAAGCTTCAACCCTTGGGATAAGAGGGTGACAGGGATGGCTACCCAACCAGAAAATCCCTCATCATCACAGCATCTTGACTCGAGAGCTTTCATCACAACTGAACTTGGGATATTAAAATCCTCCCGAATCCCAACCAAGTGTTTCTCTCGGATGCTTGAATGCCACGAATACCCATCGAACGTTGTGCTCTTAGGAACATCAAAAGGTTGAGTCGAACCGCTACCTTAGTCCGCCATGGGATTGTGAAAAGAAATGTGTAATGAACAAGAAGCAAGAACAAGAAAGGGACAAAAACGAAAGAATGCAGAGAATGGAGGGAATACCAGGGAGTAAAATAAGCAGGAGGAAGGAATGAAGGAAAAGAGGAAAAGGGGATATTTAGAGAAAAATGTGACTATGGAACACCAACAGACGAGACATTATGACTTGACGCGAAAATAGAGAAATAGCCATCAGATGAAAAGTAACTGTCACACGATAAACCTCCCCCCTGTTGCCACGATTATCTGATAAGAAGATGAAAGGACGGCAGGCACTCAAAAGGTCACGGAAAAAGAACAAAGTCTCAGGAATATCACAGCAGGAATCAAAAACATTCAAAAGTCAAAATAAATTAAATTTCCTACGCTTTGAGGCGTAAAGAATTCGCGAGGTAGCTGTAGGGCCTATTTAAGTCAAGGAGCCTAGAAACCCACCAGAATGAGAGCCCATATAAAAGAAAGCTAATACAGTGGGTCCAATAACTTATCCAAGAAGACGCATAAGGATAGAATCCTGCAGAATCACGTACATCAACTAATACTCAAATCTTCACTACATTCTACAGGATTTCATGTAGATACGTGATCACATCAATGACGGGAAGATAACTTGTAAACGAAAATTACGTCAAAGGATAAGCACCAGCACAATGCCTATATAAACCAAGTAACCCTCTATAGAATGGAGACTTCTCTCTCTGGGTCTTCAAGCTACTTTTAAAATAATTAGCAAAATTACTAACTTAGGCATCGAAACTTTCTCAGGCGAAGATCGCCAGATTTCATCAATTTTTTACAGGTGAACAGTTGCAGGAGGAACGCGAGACACGTCATTAACAGATTCTATAACAAACTAAAATTACTAATTTATTATTTGATGAGTTACTTTCCATTTAAAGAAACGAACGTTTGATTGAAAAATTCTATTTATAAAAAGAGATACTAAAATTTGATACACAAATTTATATGGTTTAATAAGATAATATATCAAATTATAAAATTATTTATACTATAAAGTTAGTGCTAACATCGCATTTCCTATACCTTTGGGCCAAGTTCCAACAACTCAAATCTTCGAAATTGTACATACACACACAAAGAGGAAATGGAAAGTAGATGCTAGTTAGCATTTGACCGTTTAGAAGCATTATGGGTTTTGGTTTGCATTTCCACTGTGACACTTTGCACTAACCAATAATCATTCAAGTAAGGGCATCTTCATTAGATTAAGCAATAGCAAACTTAAATTTTGACTAATATCAGATATTTTACCTTTTGCCCATTCTTTTTTTTTTTTTTAGGCAAACATTATGTTTATATAACATATAAGGATATAAAGTTTAGTGAAGTGGGAGTTCCCAACAATTATCCCAATACGACAAATACACAGCAGACACCAAAAAAAGAGAAAAGATTCAAAAAATGGTTTCGAAATAACAAATGTGACTCCCACCAATCCCGATAAACAGACTGCCGCAAGAAGCGGTAACAAGATAGTCTGGAAATCAGACTATAAAACTGCGACTAAAAGTCGCAACGAGGGACAATGCCCTGCATTCTATCAACCAAGGGTAGCTGGAGGAAAAGCTTACGTCCACTTGAACTTGATCCCTGGTTAGGGAAACCGGAAGATAACAACCAGAAGAAAATCCGATACACCGGAGAATGATCACCATCGGCAGTGGCAGCGCGTGAGAAGTATGCGCCACTCTGGAAAACAAAAGAATAGTCAGAAACCATGAAACTAGAGCCGCTAAAGCTATCGGTGCCGCGCGTGGAGGCGGAAAGACAGTGCAAACGCGGCAACTCGTGGGCATTACGCACACGGGCCCCCACGCATGAGAGAGACGCGCCACTTCGATGGTTGATATAAACCTTCCTGCACGTGGCGGTTGAAAGGGTCCAGCAAGCCAGGAATCGAAGATTTCTTTGGTTGGAGACAAAAAAATAAAATAAACTTGGACAATAACTAGAAAAATTAGTAGAAAAAGCATATAAAAAGCCATTGAGGACTGGGCCGGGGGAGGGAGGAGCCGTAACTCCTCCCCCCTCCGAAATAGGTTGGAAAGGCTTGGGGCAAGCTTGAGCGACGAAATAGTTAAAGAGAAAAGCTTAAGCGGTTAGTGAAGGAGCTATCAACCTTCCTTTTTGCCTATTCCATTCAAAACAAATTAACCATTTATTCTCTAGATATAATAAAATATTATTAATTTCATTTTTTTTTATTCTTTTTAAATATTTTTTTTTCAAAATTTTCAATTCTAATTAAATTATTATTTGAACAACCATATTTAAATGATTATTTCACACTAATAACATCAAATTACATATACCTCATCATTCCAAAAATGTATAAAACTTGAAAAGCAAAAAAAATGGCCGAATGGTTGACATGGAAATTCTCAACATCAACCCCTTCTCTCTCTACACAATGTTGAAGCAATATAGCTGACCATTCCACAACTCTTCAAAGATCTTCCCCTCTACTCTCAGCAAACATTACAGAAAACAACTTACATGAATCCTCCCAAACATTACAGCGAGCAAAAAATTAATCATCCCTAACAGTATAGCAAACATAAAATGAATCCCACCAAAGTGAAATGCCATACAACAGGCGACAAGATAAATTGCAACTCAGCCAAGCATTAGCTACCCAACTCATGCAAACTTTATTCTGTATTATACATTAAGCAACCAACAGTTTCAATATTAGCAAAATTAAACAAATAGTTTCAGCAAGTTTCGCCAATGTATTTCAAAATACGTTTACAACATCTAAGAACACTCGTAAAATCTAGAAGACCAGATACAGAAAACTATGAAAAGCATGGCAGGAAATTGGATGACATAACATATTGGATGCGAGAGGAAACATGCTTTTACCAGGAAGGATAAATGTAAGTATCCCCCATGTTATAAGGGTAAGAACAAACCAGTTAGTCGTTTACCAAAATACAATTAAGGTTTCCTTGGCTTAACTTGTATCTTCTTGATAAGGTAGTCCTCCAAACTAACACCTACTTCCACTATTCTGGTGTGACGCTTTATTTCTATCCTCATGATCTCTTCCAAAACTTTTTCCATTCTTTCGGTTTCACAAATCCTAGGTATTATTGTCACCCAAGTATCTACATGAGGAGCTTCCCCATGCTTTAGCACCTCCCCTAGTACTCCACAAGCTTCCTCGACCCTACCAACATTACAATACCCCTTAATTAGAGCATGAATGACAGAGAAATGTGGAGAAAATCCTTTTGCTGTCATTTCCTCCATATATTTTTTCGCCTCGTCAAACATTCCCACATCACATAACCCATTAACTAGAGTTCGATATGAGACCAAGTTCGGCAAGCACCCATTTGATGCCATATCCTCGAGAATCTTGCAAGCATCCATTGCTCGCCCTTCTCTACAAAATCCTAAAATAACTGTATTATAGTGAACAATATCAGGGTTGCATCCCTTGACTTTCATCCTGCAAAGAAGCTTATATGCCTCCCTTAGCTTCTTTTTCCTACACAAACTATTCAACAAAGTGGTATAACACAATGTGTCAGGTACAAACCCTTTGTTCAACATGTCCTCCAACAAGTCCACCGCCGTATTCACCTGACTTTGTCTACACAGGCCTTGCATCAGAATCCGATATGACTGAACATCCGGATAAACCTCTCTCTTAAACATTTCATTGAACAGCTTGTATGCAATACTGAGATCCCCACAAAAGCAAAAGGCACGCATCAAAACATTGTAAGATTTTGTATTAGGTTCAACACCATAGCGATGGGCATTTCGGAAAAGGTCAAAAGCTGGCCGAACATAGGTCCGATGACAAACGAGAATCTCAAGAATGCGGTTCAAGTGTTTGACAGAAGGCTTACAACCAAATTCGATCATGGTATAGAAGGTCTTGAGGGCCCTATCAGGCAAATTAGCCTCACCATAGAGTTTAATAACGTGTGAGAAGAGGGACGGGTTGACCATGTAGCGATCGGTTTTGAGGCAAAAGACAGGTGGTCTCAATGAGAGAGGTGTTTGGCGCTGCCTGGTTTAAGGATAAGATTGATGTACAAAGAGTAAGAGACTAAGAGTGGCAAAAGTTGGGTTGCTCGAAGGCATAGACTCTGCTTGGGGGTCTTTCTTGATCGTCTAGTACTCTGCAAAGCAATAATAACACAGACAATACATTAGAGTGTAAAAACCTTTTTCTAGTTGTTTTCCCACAAGAATTGAGAGAAAATTTTATTGGCAAGTACAAGGACATACATGAATGTTTTTGATAAGTAAGGACATACATGAATATTACATAACCACGACTTACAACTGAAATAAGATGCTCAACGCCCATAAAAAAAGAAAGCTCTTAACTCATCTGTTCAAACACACCAACACTTGCATAAAGGGGCCACCTTTCACTTTCTAGGGTGTGCAAGCCCTGCACACTCCATTTGAAAAATGTAGATAAACATGAGACCTACATGAAAAATTAATTTCTTTATGGTAACCCCACTCTTTTTCAAAATGCGTGCATGGCACTTGCATTAAATATTAAATTGAGAACGGAAAAAGTATCTAAAAGAATCTTGCTACTTGCTAAATCATTTGAACCAAAAGTAACCTTAGATTATAGAGGAAAAAGATCAGAAAGTTATATATTACTTTTGGAAACTTGAAACTTTGTGATATTTTAGAAATGCTTTTTGAATTGAACTAGGCCAAAAGAGGCATATCAATGATCCTTAAAGACCAAGAAAAGACTATTCTAACAAAAGCAAAGTTTCAAAGTTAACTGGGGAGACTTCTCAAACTGTTGGGCCATACATAATGAAGATTAAGAAGCATGCCTGAGTCTGATCAGAAGATGCATATAAGATCATAAGATCATAAGATGCAACATCATCATAGCAGTTTGGCGAATGGTTTTTCAACATCAATAGTAAAAGTCTGAAACATTATTGAATGAAAGACAGGATAGCTGTGACATTTAAAACACTTCAGATGGGTCACAAATAAAATCAAAACCACTGAAAACATTGCATAAAACATGTTTATTAAGCAGGAACTGAGAACTTATCAAATGGCACCTCAGATAATTTATCCTTCAAAAGATTGAACAAACAACCAACTTAAGCAAAACAAATAGGAAAAAAGCAAAATCCTCAAATCGAAGCATTAAAGGGAAAATAACAGAGAATTGTGTCAATGAAGACAAGAAGGCATCAGATAAGAAGCAAAGTTGTAGTCTACATCCAGTTTAGTGTGTAGGATAAGAATTTGGCATCATTTGCCATCCCATGGAAGCGGGATTCCAAAATCTACTATTACCAAAAGAGAGAGAAAAAAAAATGAATATAATAAATGACATATTCAAGATTATTAAAAACGAGAATCAGCAACTAACAAGCAGACTAATACACATATGAAACCCAATAGACTACTTAACGACATCAAAGTGTGAGTATTTCTCAACACAGTTGATCAGTTTATAAGGGTTTAATCACATTCATCACTTGCCATTTCATGTAACAAATCATTATATTTGCATACCATAAAAAACTTAAATTATACTTAAATAATGAGATTAAATGAATGAAAAAAAAAATTCAGAAATCAGAGAAGAGAGTATCGGTAGGTCCATTTGACACCAAGGTAAAAGACTTGGGAAGTCTGCAATGGGCTAGTAAGAGCATTTACAACCCACTAGTTAAAGTTTAGCCAAATTTTAGCTTAAAATGTCACTTTTATAAATTTTAGCTAACCACGTTTTACTACATCAAATAATAGACTCAACAAATCAAAAGCTATTCTATTAAAATATTAATTTCCAACTTTTCATTTATTTTAATCTCCAACATTTCATCTATTAAAACTGCTCTCCGATCAAAGGCATCTCCAGTAAACAGAAACTGTTCAACAAGAACACCAAAACAGGGAGAAAAAACTACTAAAGAATCATCAAGAAACTATAACGAAACTAATTCACAAAATTCTTTTAATGAAGATGATGAAAACAAATTGGGAATAGGATGGTGTAGCCTGAACTGAAAAGCAGGGCAAATAAATGAGAGACTATTGCCTCAAATAAAATCTAAGTTAGAAAGAATATAAATTTTGAAGATGATTCTTACTCCAACTGGCAGACCAAACCGAAGCAAGCCATGGCAAGTTCTCCAACCCCAATCTCTGCACTTAATTTCACTAACCCAACACTGCCCAAAACGCAATGCAAAGAAAGAAATGCTGACCAATAAATAACACATATGCACACACAATCATATGGGCAGAGATGGGGATAATCTCTAAAAATAATCCCAATTTCCTCCTCCCCGAAAATTTTCTCCCCCCATTTTCCCTCCTGCCCGATCGATGCTAAAAACCATCTCTTCCCCTTCGTGCATGACCAACATCCGAAAGACCAACATCCACCAAAATCAAAACCAAATCTCGATCCAAACCAATTCTCTAACCAAAACCAAATACACAAAACGATTTCAAAACACAAAATGATTTCAATTAACCCCATGAGAAGTAATTCAAGAATGGAGGCCCACTAAAACCCTACTAACTCAGAGGAAGAAAATGGAGAAGCAAGGGTTCGGCGAGCACTTACAGTGGCGAGGGAGAGATCGACAGAGGATCCTTGCTTGCCTGCGACTGCAAGGGAGAGACCTAGAGAGTGAGAGATGCAACTGCTATGGAGAGACACGAAGATGCGATGGAGTGAGTGAGAGACTCGTAAGGCTTGGCTGGTCTCGAAATGGAGATGAGGCCGAACGCGAGAACTGGAGGGCGCGGGAGATAGGCGGCAGGTGAATATTTTAATCCCAAATATAATTTTTTTTCTCTGCCCTCAAGCTAAATTTCGAGGACTAAAAAAGAAAAAAATTAAATTTATTTTAATTTTAAGAATATGTTGAAGCAGATTTTTAAAGTATTTTAGCTAAAGCGAGTGCTATTCATTGCGTTGAGAAATCTCTCAATCTTATCCCCCTTTTTTTTTTTTAGTGTTTTTATATATAATTTTTAGGTAAATATTTTTAAATAATATTTTGATTTTTTTATATTTTTAAATAATATTTTAAAATGTTAAAAAAATATGTAAAAAAATGTTTTTTTTATATATTTTTTATATGATTTTTTTAATATATTAAATTTTTTTAAAAAATATAAAAAAAGTCACAGTATTATTTAAAAAGATTTACTTAAAAATCATATATAAAAAACAGAAAAAAAAAAGAACGGGATGGGATCGAGATAATAACCATCAGGGTGAATAGCATTTTCCTTTAACTAAAACTTGATTAGAGATGTCATTTAGACACTGGGCCGTGAATGCTCTAAACTTTCCTATATCGCTTGGCACTCGTTATATCTCCTCGAGCATTGAGATTGCCACTCCAGGAGAGGATAAAACAGATGCACTGATTTCATACAAAGAACTGGAATTTTCGTACTCGAATAATCAATCAAATTCGAGGTAGAAAAATTATTGATGCTAAAGAACTAAATTTTGTTTTCAAATTTCGAGGGTCAAGCATGAATACGTGAGAAGTTTAACTACTATGTAAATGAAATTAATCTCTCTAGGAAAGCGTCTGACTTGTCTCTGCTTTTAAATATGGTAGACAAAAAGCACTGAAATGAATATGATAAATGTGGCCTACCTATAGAAGAAATCTTTCATTACTAGAACCCATTTCCTAGTGATTGTAAGCAAAATGCATTTAGTGAAGGGGATATTGAGTTTAATATTTTTTTATGTATAGTTGTGTTATCTCTACCTAAACAAATAAGTCTTCCAACGATCTCTCTCCCACCCCCACATGAGTTATTGGACATGCTAATTTAATATAGCTCATATGGTATCTTCGTATCCGAGAATTCAGAAATTCAACTCCGCATTGTTTACAAGATTTCGGATCTTCTTTTTCATTCTCAATTACTCGATAATTTCTACAAGCGCAAATCCGTTTTCCATCATTTAAGGATGAAGATCGACTCACCAAAAGATCGAGAGAAATCAAAACTTTAGATAAGGGTCTCGAAAAGAGGAAAATCAAGGGACGGCGAGGTGTTTACTCCATGGAGTGGCCTGCCGTTTAGTCCATATTTGTGTCGTGTCAAGTTGGGCCGAGCTCACAACCGTTTATAAAATTGCACTAATAAGAGCACTAGTAATGAATTTGTTATAATTTCCCTTCAAATTATACACTTTTACAATTTGGAGAGTATTGGAAGATTACTATTCACAAGTAAAAAAATATTCTCTTTTCTCTACCTTTTTCTCCCCATTATTGATCAAATTTGACGAAATTTTTTTGGAAAGTATGCATAAGTGTACAATTTGAAGGAAAATTATAGAAAGTCCATTACTAGTGCTCTAAGCAGATATATTAGGCTACTAGCTAGTATTGCTATCACAAATAAATCTTAAAAAAATAAATTTATAAATTAATGTAACGTCATATAATATGTTAATTACATTTTATAATAAAAATAATTTTACAAACTTAGCATATATTAAATCACATTAATTTATTAATTTATTTTTATGAGACATCTCTATAGTTGAGCATTTCTCTAAACAAATTACCCCAATATTAGAAGTGGAAAACCACGTCAAGGGTATTATTTAAATTTTTATTAATTCTACAACAATCTTTAATTTTAGGAGTTACTTTTGAATAATTTTGACACTTTTATTTAAGAAATTTTAAAAAATTACTCATATATCGAATTTAAATTCTTAGATCTGAAATCCGGATGGACAGATCTACCTCAAATCATATTTTTTTATAATATTTTTTTAAGACCTAACATTTTACCTTCATTTGTATCAATTTATCCAAATCTTCAATACCAACATTCAATGGTAGAATAGGAAAGAGAACTGATATTTAGGATTTTGGAGTATGCAATTTTGGCGTATTCTCTTATAAAAAAAATTAATTTAAAATTAATATTAAAATTAATTTCCGAAATGAAAAGACCGATTCCCAATTCACCTATATATACAAGTATGCATTTTCTTCCCTCTATTTTCCTTTTTGTTTGAGTTGCTTGTTTTTGAAAGACGAAAAAAATTGAAGAAAAATTAGGTCAATGCAACTGCAGGCTCTGCATCCTGATGTTCTCTCTTAAGCTCAGCAGGAGGCAAAAAGCAATCCATGGAGAGACCACAAATGTTGAAATCAACCTCTTCAATCCTCCAAGTTTCTTCGATCTTTCGCTTGTGATTGTATGCCTCTCCATACCTGTACAGAGTCGTAGCAGTCCGACCAGCATGAGCTATATTAATCCCGTCGATGTACTTGTAATCCTGGATGAACGATTCCATGCTTGTTTCCCAGAACACATTGTCGTGATTCCCTTTAATTGACTTCATTCGCACCAGTTTTGTGTCCTCAAATTGGATGAGAAGACCTGTGCGTTGGCTGAAGTAGCCCCAAACTGTGTGGTGGAGGATTTCGGTGTTGGGAGTACATTGGGCTTTAAGAATGTGGGGAGCTGTGTCAAGCTTGAGTATGAAACAGTCGTCTTCCTTTATGGTTTTCTCTCCAATGCATACCGCATCTAGGAACAGGTTAGCTATAACCCTGGGATCCAGTCCCTATTCAGATCACAATCACAACAAATAAATTCATGTTATGTTGGATGGAATGTATTATATGTATTTAAGTGCTTAATAATTAGAAAGATGATCATCTACATATCAAACTAGAGAAATACTTTAGACATAAATGATTTATACAATAATAATACTACATGAATTGAAGTGGTTTCATATAATTCGTCAAATTATAAAATTATTTTTACTGTATTAAATCTAACAAATTACATAAAATCGTGTTAATTTATGAGATTATTTTTGTATAATCTATTTGTGACTAGCAGTTCTCATCAAATTAACTAACCAGCATCAAGGGTGGTGGCTCAATGATTCTTGGATTACTCTTGAGTGGTTTGGCATGTACTTCCTAACCTGTTTGGACGTAGTGAGTCCATAGACAGTAGATAGAACGTTCTCACTGAGGGTAGCATTTAACCATGCCAAAATGAATTGATCTTTCTTTTGTCATACCAAGTATGCTAGATTGACATCAGAGATAGATTTGCCATCAGAATCAAGCAAAAATTGAGAATAACAGATCTTAGAACCATCAACAATGCTCAAGAGATCATGGCTTCTCAGAACTAAAAGAAATTGAGTGATCCAGTTCAAATAGTTGTGACTTTCAAGTTTGATAGATACCAAGGGAGTCATGTTTGGTAGAATAAAGGTTGGTGTTGCGGATGAGGAAGCCATGGAGAATCGAAAATTTTGAATAGCGTGAGCTAAAGGCTCTTGATACCAAGTTAAAAACAATAATATGAAAGCGGATTCAAAATTGATATCAGTCAAGAGTTTTAGTTTGTATTTATAGACATATATTGTTACAAGCAGTTTGACAAAAGATTACAAAGAGATACATTGAAATCTAGCTAGATTGTACAGCTGCAAGTAACAGAAATTTAAACTTCTAGAGATAATATTCTGTTAAGATCTTCAATATTTATCTCTCCACTTGAATTCAAACTCTGTTGTGTGTGCTGCATATTGTCCGTATGTATAACAGAATCATTTCTAACACTAAGGCTATTGTTTGGCGTGCATCAAACTATTTTATTACTATTAACAAATTATTTACTATTTTTTTATTATTATTTATTTCTTTTAATTATTATTCACAAATCTTATGAGATCATCTCAACATCTAAACGTAGCCTAATCAAATTTAAAAAGATGGAATGTGAATAATGTACCTGGAAGAAGCGACGGAGGGGCCTTGGAGGGCCTTTATTAGCATGGCAAGGTTGAGAGGACGACTGATTCCAGGCAACCTTGCCATCGCTACCAGCACTAACCTTTAAACCAGAAACAACCAATTCCAAGTACCAAAGGTCTGGATTCTTTTGCCAAAGCACAAACCCACCAACCTCGCAATTGCCTCTGGCATGCACACTTCCATCCCCCTGCCTCATTTCCGACCCAACCATTTTTACTTGTCCCACAGCATACATGCTATTCACTGAATTCAATGCTGCTTGTCCTCCTATTGCTGCTATGTACTGTTGTACTATATACTTTGCAGTTGAAGCTTCCTATTCATACAACCAAATCATCATTTAATGTTAATTTCACTATGGACCAAGAAAATATGAGTAATTGCTATATATGCATGAGACACAAAATTTGAGGAGCCGTTCTGATAGTGAGATGAGATACAAAAATGAGATACATTGAGATGATTTATAAATAATGGTGAAATTGTTGGTTGATATGAGTTGGGACACGAAATTGAAGTGTTGGGGAACATTTATTTTCTTAATCAAGCGAGCATTTCATTAACATAGATTTTAAATTAGGAAAATAATATATATACAAACATTTTTTTCACAATAAATTTCATAACAATGTATTAAATGGACGGTAATTTTGTAAAACAATTTATAAAAGTAATATTAGTTTACAACAATATCCTCATATTACAATATTGTTATAAAATGTGTTGTGCAAATGTATTGTGTGTGTATCAATGTTCATTAAATTAAGATAAAGATGAGTGATATAGCTGTTCTCCAACGAACACCCCATTCTAACAAATACATTGCAAAAGTTTAAATAATAATAATAATAATAATAAATCAGATTTTCGGACCAAAAAGATTTAGTCCCCACCTAATCGCTGCAAAACATGTAAGTGTTGGAGTTGAGTCTATATATCTTGATATTCATAAACCAAGTGTGTAAACATATCACTCAATGTGAGATCCATTTCCAATGCGTTATTCAAATTGATTGTTAAATTATTATATTAAAAGTATTATATTAAAAGTAAACTTAGAACCATTTAGTGTTAAAAAATAAAAAATAAAAAACACAAAAAATTGAATATATTAATTTAACTTTAATTCGATGAACTATCAAAATGAAACTCCGAATTATTTTAGATTTTGAAAATTTTTTATGTTAATTTTTAAAAACATTTACAAAAATTCTATTCTAAAACAAAACATCGAAATATCCATAAGAAACTTGTCTATTTAAAAAAAAGGTAATAAAAGTTCTTCTTTTGAAGGAAAAACTATTCACATTTCATAGAACTCTTAAAGAAGAGAAAGTTTCATCAATTAAGATAAAATCTTTAAAGACATCCATGAAGAAGTAAAGAAGAAAGAAGGAAAAAAAACAAAGGGCAAGATTTAAATTTACTCAAATTAAAATAATTCGATGTGTATTCTTAATTTCTATTACATTTTTTTGATAATTTAAATCATCTTTGAGTATTATATTTAAATCACCAAAACTATAAATAAAGTTCTAATACAAAAAATTATACTATTTTCTTTACAAAAACCGATACTAGAGGGAGAAGAAGGGGTCACTGCAGGCCCACCCCCACTCCCTTTTTACAACTCTAGCAAATTAAGAAGATCATGTGTTATAACTACAAAAAGATTATATAAAAGTAAACATATAAATTGACATAATTTCATATGAGTACTCATAATCAAACATATCAAATCAAGCCACATTAGTTTATGTGTTTATTTTTATGAGACCTTTTTATGGTTTAAGATTTCTTGAAAAGATATTACCAATCGAAACATGTAATTTCATAATAGCACATTGTAGGTTATGTAGAAATTAGGGAGAAGAAACATTTGTTTGTGCTTACAATAGAACAATCTTTGATGGGGCGGGTAAGTGATTGGTCAGGTTGAACTTGAAAGGGGACAAGAGGAGAACCAACAAGCTTTAGCAATGCCATGAACTCGCTGCTCGAAGCAGCCGCGAGACGTGGTTTCTTATCGATGCCTTGAGATTTCATCAAAGCACGCAAATTGTGCCAACGCACGGCGGCATTGCTACCCATGTTGGTGAACATCTCCTCCGGTATAGGCACCTCCAAGACGGTATCTAACCCATTTTCTTTATCAACATTAGGACACAACTTCCTCATAGAAACAAATGAAATAGTGTTATATTATGAAAGAGGAAAGGTAATCCCAATGAGAAAATGGAAACCCTTAACCTCTTTCTCCAACCTTAAACTGGATTTTTGATGGTTAAATTCAATGACTGGAATAGGTGATTTTGTATGAGAATGATGAACAAGTGAATTGGCAATGAGAAGGGTGGGAGGGAGGAATTTCTTGCCTAAGGTGCTCCTTGCCCGTAGGTGTCGCATGAGCACCTTTTTAGTATATAGCTTCCTTTGTTTAAGGACCCATCCACCATGTTAATAGGTTGTTTCTTACTTATGTATCTAACCAACTAAACAATCCCACGTCATCACATTTATTAGTTAGAAGGATATGTGCGCAGGAAGTGAAAAGATTTTCTCCATCAGAAGTGTTATAGCCTTAAAAATATTCTACAAAACTAAACTCACAAACTAATATGACTTTATATAATACGTGAGATCTAGTTTATAATAAAAAATAGCTTTACAATCTAACGTATCATATCATGAAGTCACATTATTTCGTTAATTTTTTTTTTTTGTAGGATTTGTTTGTGACTATAGTATTTGATTTTTTCTTCCATTATAAATTTCTGATATCGTCTTGGCCATGGAATGGGACTATTGTAATTGATCTCTTGGTAGTTGTTGCAAATTCACTTGATTAATGATTCCTTGTTCAATATATATCTTCAACGACCCAATTTTGATGGTTGCATTTAGGTCTGTTAAGCAATTCATGCGGTACCTTGCTTTTGTTGATTATAAAATGCATTATTCATTAAATGGAAGATGGTTGGCCCCATTTGGATTAAAAACAGTTTCAACTTATCTCATCATATTATTACAATTTTTTTAAATTCTCATAAAATATAATAAACAATTCCATTTTTTCAAATTCCTAAATAATAATAGAATTAAAAAATAATATTCAAATAATATTTTATTCAATTCTCAACTTTTATTTCAGCTCAGATCATCCTATCAACTCATTATCCAAACCACACCAAAAAATCTACATATATACAAGAATATAGAGGATGGAGATTTTAAGGGAATTCATGACCAGTTTATGTCTTCGATCTATTTTTTTGTTTAATATCGATTAACCCTTTGACACTTATTAATTCCCTTACAACATTTACTATAAAAGTTCGTTCATATGGGTAAAAGTGTAATCAAATTTGATCTCACTCACTATAAAATCAAATGACTATTTTATGGTACTATTTTCGATTTTTTTGTTAAATATTCACAAAAGAGTTGAAAATTATGAATAACGCTTGGACGTTGAAATATTATGCTTGAACTATAATTTCTTGTGAGCTAGACCTTATATAGGGTAAATTATACAACATACAATAACATATGTTGGTTTAGGGTTTAGACAACCCTGAACCCTAAACTCTAGACAACCATTAAATTGGAACTAAAACCATTTTGTATTACAATGTTTGAATGAGCGAGATAAGTTTGTTTGAATATTATTTGTACGATATCATTTTAAATCACATAAGATTTGAACGTTAAACATTGTTTGATAGGCAACTCTCAGGAGTCTGACTTGTAACCATGATTTTCCTCCACCACAAATAAGAGTTATCAATAAAATTGGGGTACCATCATCTTCTTAAAAAAAAAATTAAGTTACATTCTAAAGTTTATTATTGCAATCGACCCAACCCCCTCACCCAAACTAATTCCCTGCTCAATAGGCTATCGGTCGAGAACCCACCCCTCCTAACCATATTTTAGGGTGGACAAGTTAAAATTCTTTTCAACATGTCTGACCAATATGGCATTCTATAAAATAAGAGTAATGGTATACAACACATTCTTATCCTACTTTTTTTTTTGAAAGGTATCCTACTTTTATTATACTAAATAAGATGCGACACATTCACCATCATTACATAATAAAAAAAATTAAATAAATAATCATTCAATGACAATAAATATATCACATCTTATTTAGTGGGATGAAAGTGGGATGATAATCATGTATTGTATAGAATTTTCCATAAAACAAATAAGTACCCCTAGTTTTCAACTATATTTGTTGCCCATCATTTCACTTTTTTCTTGCTTCTTTCTTCCAACCTCCCTTCTTCCTCTTCTTTTTTCATTTTGATCTTTCTTCCACTGATCTTCTTCTTCTTGCTTCTTATTCTCAGAGACGTCGAGATTTGATGTGCACAGAGACCCATAATTGCAGCAATGACTCAAGATGCCTATGCCCAGAGAGCTAAACAGATCGTGGGTCTTGACGTGCCCATAGACCTACAATCAAGTCGTGGCCTGTGGATCTAGGGTGCGTAAAGAAGGCTCAGAGAAACACTAATTGTTTGGATCCGTGGTTTAAATGTGTGGTCTTGATAGAGGGATGAGCAACCCGTGCGCCAGCCCATTCAACTGGTTAATAGTCTCCCTGTGCAGGCTGGGGTGGGTGGAGGGGAGGGTGGCTACATACTCAAATGTGGGAAACTATAAGTTGATGTCACGTTTAAATGTAAGTAAATGAGGGAAAGCATATGCTCAACAGGCTAAAATAGGAACTAATTAGCATATCCCAAAAAACAGTGATAAATATTGATATTAATCTCTATGGTCCTCTCATGATATATTTGATTTTTTATCCAATATATTGCGTTCTAGCTTTGCAAAAAAATTGTAATTACATCCTCTTGTAAACCCAAGCGTTTAACCAAACCTTTCAACCAAATTGTTTCTTTGTCCCGCTCTCTCAATCTAGTTTCTCTGAATGGAATGTTGCATTTATAACTTAGTAAAATCTACAAATGCTCAAAAAATGGAGAAAAACAAGAAGAGCTAGTCAAGATTAGGACTATAAATGAACCAGTCTACTCGACAGTTTATCCGGTACTCGCTCGTTTAAACTCGGATCGAACTCGACTCGTGAAAAAAAAAACTCACTTGTGAAAGCAGATACCCGCTCGATTAATAAATGATATATATCCGACAAAACTTGAGTTGACTCGACTAAAGTCTAAGACTCACTCGGTTATGCTCGAGTCAACTTGTTAGTTCGACTCAATTAAAATTCATTCATATATTAATAAATATATACATATATATGTTATATATATGTGCTCCTAATAATATAAACATAGCACTTTTATAATTATATATATGATATGTAATCTAATTAATTATATCTATATAATGAATCTACTCCATAGCTATATTTTATAATTTATATAATAATTAGTTTATAAAATTTAATAATTTCATATATTAATACGTGGAAACTATATATAATATATATATATATATATACACTATCATATTATGTGTCTTTATTAATAATATATATAAACATATAACATATTATTATTATGAATAAATATCAACTAGTTAGATATTAAATATTAATTTTTTATTAGATTTTTATTTTTTATTTATTCAATTTTAAATTTTATTCAAAAAATTAAAAAAAAATAAAGATTGAACTTGGCTCAACTTAAGTTTGTTTGTAGGAGGAGTTTGACTTCGAGTTAAAAGTTTAGTTTATCGAGTGGAGCTCGAACAAAGAATAAATAAAAATCTCGAGCCCGAATATTTTGAGTCGAGCCAAACTTGGCAAGCCAAAGCTCGGTTCGACGGCTATATTATAGCCCTAGTCAAGATCTTGTACCCCTGCCCTACAAAAGACATGGTGAGCCACCAAAAAGATACCATATCACAACAATAAAAAAGTTTTTTTAGATGATTTTTTTAGAAGAAATAAAAATCGTTTCAAAAAGTGAGCTGGGATGAAATTTAAATTTCGTCTTTAATACCAACGAAGTCATTTACCATTTGAACAATTAATATAACATTCGAAGAGAATATTTTGGAATGAAAATTTTCATCTCCAATAAAATTTCTTCTATTTTTAAGGGTTGCATTTTTTCTTTTTTCTTGCATGCACAGTAGATATAGAGACGCATTAGGTCGGTTTGCTTATAAGCCTATGTTAAAATCAAAGACAGAGTCTAATTTTTTTAATCCTTTATTTGATATTCCATCTAGTTGTAAAGAAATGAGTGACCACGAGAACCAACCCACTAGGACTCTTCAAAACTACATCCACCCTACATGCACATCTATACCATTATACATCATGTTCTAGTCAATACTCGCCAACTTGATTTTAAAATGAGGGTGATACAGTTACTCATCACTTTTCATGACTTGGAGAATGAAAATTCATATGTGCATATTAGGGAGTTGGAGGAAGTAGTTGCGACTTTCCATAGTCAAAATATAACTGATGATATTGTAAAACTCAAGTTCTTTCCTATCTCTTTGAAGGATAGAGCCAAGAGTTGGTTGTACTCACTAAGACCACGATCAATTGGATCATGGAATGAGATGACTCAGGTTTTCTTTAATAAATAATTTTTCAACATAAGACCAATACTTTAAAGAGGCAAATCTCCACCTTTGCACAAAAGAATAGTGAGGCTTTATAACAAGCTTAGAGAGGTTTAAGGAGATGTTGAATATGTGTCCTCACCACGAGTATGAGAATTGGCGTTTAATGAGTTATTTTTATGAGTAACTTACACCTAGAGAGCATCAACTTGTGGAGATAATATGTAATGGTGAGTTCTTACAGAATAGTCCTAATGAAACCATAGAATACCTCAATGAGCTTGCTGAAAAAGCTCACACTTGGACTGGGTCTAGTACTACCAAGAGCACAAATAGGTCACGACCTACAAGAAATCCAAATGGCAGTGGAATTTACCATTTCAGCGAAAAGGATAACCTAAAGGCTAAGGTTGAGATTCTTACTAGGGAGTTAAATGTGTTAAATACTATAGATTTAAAGCCAACACACATGGCTAATCACGCAGAGTCTTTTGGATCATGTTTTGTGTGTGGCGGGGTAGATCACCTCGTCCAAAAGTGTCATACATTTGCTAAGATGAGAGGTGTGTATGAGGAACACTGTAATTTCTTAGGTATGTACAAGAAACATATTGCACTTTTCTCTGAAACCTACAATCCGAAGTGGCGTGATCACCCCAATTTTAGCTGAAAATCTGAAAATCAACAGCCTTCACAGCCTCCTAGAGCATACCCTGCACCATATCATGCATTTTCATCTTCTAGAAATTCTTTAGAAGACACTTTATATACTTTTATTAAGGCACAAGGTAAAAATAACCAAAATTTTAAATCTTTGATTACGCTTGTTGTTGAAGAAGTCAAAGACATAAAGAGCCAGATATCAAAGTTGATAAGCTCCTTGAGTGTGAATGAGCGTGATAAGTTTCCTTCTCAAGCTCATTTCGCATTCCATGATCAACATATGGTGCAAGGGAATTTGAAGGATATGAATGCCATTATGACACAAAGTGGTAAGTCCTTATACATCCCAACAAATGATAAATCAGAGGACGTTGAAAATGATCAAAATAATAGTGGTGCCAAGCTGCCCAAGGAACCTGAGGTAATAAAGAGTCCAGTGAAGGTACCATTTCCTTAAGTTTTGAAATCGAGCAAACTAATTTTGGATCCTAACAATGAAATCCTAGAGAGTCTCAATGAGGTAAGAATTAATCTTTCTCTTTTGCATGTGATTAAACAAGTTCTTATTTATGCAAAAGTTTTCAAGGATTTGCATACAGTTAAGAAAAAGCACCATGTGAAGAAGATAGCATTCCTGACAGAACAAGTTAGTGCTCTAATTGAGCAGAGGATTCCTCTCAACTACAAGGATCCTGGTTGTCCAACTATTGCATGCAACATTGGAAATTATGAATTTGGGCAAGTTTTGCTAGATTTAAGAGCTAGTGTAAATTTAATATCTTATTCTATTGATTTACAGGTGGGGTTGGAAGAAATCAAATCAACTTTTGTGGTATTGCAACTGGCTGACCGTTCAGTCAGAGAACTACGAGGTGTGGTTGAGGATGTTCTGATTTAAATTGATAAATTTTATTATCATATTGATTTCCAAATCCGGACACTAGTTTTGTTATTGACTCTACATCTAAAATTCTCTTAGTTTTAGATATATATTTCTTTGTCACTGTTAATGCTTTATTAATTGCAGAAATGATTTGATAAAACTCTCTTTTAGAAATATAACTTTTGGAGTAAATATTTTCCATATTGCAAAATAGCCAGAAGATGATGACGAGTGCCACTAAACATATATGATTGACTCACTTATAGACAGGAAAATTTTCATAGCTAATGATTTTGATCCCCTTGAATATTTCATTGTTAATTCTAAATTTAATACTATTAGTGATTCATCTAATGTAGCTAATATTTATGCAATTTTTTATACAACCCAAGATCATGGCACACAGACTTGACAACTGAAGTTTGAGGTGTTGCCTAAGAAAAATAAAGAACATGTTTCTTCAAGTGGGAAACCACCAAGAGTTGACTTGAAGTCTTATCATCTACTTGTGGAGCTCGAGCATCAAGTTTATTGGATGAACAAGCATTTCAATTTTGACTCAGGAGAGGTAGTTCCAGAAGTGGAAGACATTCCATTTGCAAACTCGGTCTATCCACCTTAACCAAACCATTCTATTATTTTTTTTCGTTTTCTTTTATTATCATTACTTTTCTTTTTATTTGTTGTTGGTTTCTTTGTTTTTGTTTATAGGTTAGTTTCAGTTTATCATTTCAGTTTGTCATATTTAGTGCTTAGCGAGATACCCACGTCACACATAAAGTATATTCTACCATTTTTAATTACTCTCCAATCAGTTTTGATTCTTAAATATTGAGGACAGTATTTCATTTAAATTTGGGGTTGGGGATGCAAATCTGACATTTAAATGTTTGTTGGAACTCTGTAGCATATTTTTATATGTCATTTTTTTTTTAAATTTGCATCACTCGTGCATCATTTTTACATGTGTATTCATTCTCATTCATAGCCATCTTGAGGAATTCAACAAATTCATCTTAATCATTTTGCTAAGACATTCACAAAGCCTTTAATGCACTCAGTCAAACTATGTGGTGATATGGTAGTTTGACGCATGTAGATAGATAACTCTTTTATTTAAGTATTCATGTGAATTTTGGGAGGGGATTAAGAGTCAACAACTGCAGTAAATTGTGATAAACGTTCATTGATATGTTGAATTGGGCACTTCTTTTGAAAATATCATTACATAGTTAGTGGTATGATGGCAGATATACTTGTGATATGACTAAGGTCAACATAGCATTAATGTTTGAGCCTTTTAAGCTAACCCTTCCAATCATAGACCCTTAGAAGCCAACTTTGAGCTAACAAATACATATAGCATTTTTCTTTTTATATGCCCACATTATTATACCTCTCCTCATTAGAGTATAACCTATACACTGATTTTTCCTACTCTTATTACTTCGAAGTGTTTACTAGGTATGAAATTTGTATTTTTTTTTCTTTTGTTGTATCAGAAAAAGAGAGAGAGAGAAAAAAAAAAGAGAGAGAAAAAGAAAAAGAAAAAGGAAAGAACATGAGTTACAAAGTGTTCAATAGAGTTAGCTCTAAAGGTAGGAATACCAAAGTGGCACATAATTGTTGTAAAAAAAATGAAGAAGAAGAAATGAGAAAAAGAAAAAAAGAAAATGAGGCATTGTCATTCAGTGATCTAAAAACTTGAAAAGTATATCAAGTGAGAAGTGTGATCTACTAAGGTGTTTAATAAGGTTCTATTTGTATGTACTTGAAAGTTTTTTAATCATATTCACCCTTTTTTTCACATAGCCCCTAGCCAAACCACATTACAACATTTTCTGTTGATCGTTCTAATCCTAAGTAAGACTATGAAAAAAGTGGCAGAATTCTCATTCGTTAGTATTCTTATTAATTAATGTTTGTTATTGCTTGTACATAATTACTTAATTCCTCATGTGAGTGTGCATACACCTCTGGTCAACTCTATAGAGAGAATTCTCATAGGAAATAATTTTATATTCGTGAGTTATGGAGTTGAACATTTTGTTTGAGATGTTCTTGATGTTGCCTATGTCAAAACTTATGATTAGGTAGATATAGTTTGGGAAACATACACTCTGTAGATTACTATAGGTGAATTAATTGTGATATGGTTATTGGATTTTTAAGATTATTTTGATATATGAAGTTAGAAAGTGTGACGTGGTGATTTCTTTATGTGATTTTTGTCAATCTCTTTCATTGTTTTTGTATGAAAATTGCTAGGGACTAGCAATAAGCAAGTTGATAAGTGTGATAAGTGTACGAAAATGCTCTCTAAATATTCTATTATTAGACTACAATGTTGAAATATGAATAAAAATTACTAAAATTAACTTGTATTTTTTAATTGAAGTTTTATTTATTTTGAGATATTTTTAAGCATAATTTTTTTATGTTGAATTTCAGAGAATAAAAGATGGAAGTGGCATAATTCAATTTGCCAACACATGCATGGCTTTGATTCAAGATGACCATTTTCGCATGGACGCCAATCAAGTTTACTCTTCAACCTGATGCCGCAAGACACAAATGGATTTTACTTCAATTGGAATTCACATGGGCCCGCCACTTCAACATGCAATGAGAATTAAATTGAGGTCCGTTTGTATTTAAAATTCATCTCAACTCATCTCGATTCATCTTCATTTCATTCTTATATTTTTATAATTTTTTATACAAAACACAAATTTCTATGTACCTTTTTTAAATCTCAGTACACTATTTTTAAATTCCAATATACCTTTTTTTAAATTCTAAAATAATAATAATATTAAAAAATAAATTAAATTTATCTCAACTCATCTCATCTCTAAATTTCAACTAGACTTGAGTATTGCACGGCATTAATTCAAGACTTCAACACTTTGTTTGGACCGGATTTCATGCACACTCAACTTCAGTCTTCACAATGGACATGGGCCCACTTCATCACTTAAACACACGGCATTTTATGGAGAATACACCTCATGGGCTTCGACAATAATTCGCTCGGATATTCACCAAGATATGGGTCACGTTTCATTTTAACGAGGGCACAGCACATTGGAGGAACATAGATAAGTCTTTTTCATTGTGCCGCAGAGGAGTTTTTCACGTACATAGAGACGCACGAACGCGGACAAAAAATAATTGTGGCTCCGGTTGCTTATTTTTCTTTGGAGAGTTTTATGTTATCTTCATGTGCATGAATAATTAAATTTTTTAATAAAATTAAAGATAAATTTACATATTAAATGATATTTTTTATTTATTTTTTATTCATATATTTAATCTTTAATTTATTCAAACTCTTTTGTTTTGTCTTCTTAAATTAATGTTGATTTTTTTATCTCTAAATAATCAAAAAAAATTATTTCGTTTATAGATTCAATCATATTTTTTTTATTGAATGGATAGATATTTGATTATATTTGAATTAATTGATTATCTATATTGATTTAATTCTTTGTTACAATATTGCTCCTTAAGTATATTGTTGTTGTTAGATTTTCTCAATAGGGAAAACGATTTATATAATTTAAAAGTAATGAATGATTTTTTAAAAGGTTACATTTAGTTTTATTTTAGTTTATAGTTATATATCTTCTGATTAGAATTATTTAATTGAGTTATTCAATTAATTAAAAAATAATTAAAATACCAGATTTGTACAAGAACTTCTCGAACCTTTATTGTTCATCAATTTGAGTATTTTTTCATTAATCACTTTATTTTATTTTAATTTGCATTTAAAATTAATTTTTGTTCTCTCACTAATCATTTAATGTTTTTTTTAGATTTTTTTGTTCTTTCTATTATTCTTTAATCTATCTTTCTGTAGAATCAACACTTTAAAATTGTACTACAATTACCAGGTTATTCTTTTTAAGTGTATTCATATGCATTTTCCTGAATCTTGACTGTCTCCATAATGGGAGCGCAAGATCGAAATTGCTAGTGTCCCATGCTGCATAACAAGGTCGAGGAGCTAATCGGCCCAATTGGCTCCGGAACCGCTCAATAACATTTGGCTAGATCCCTTTCACTTAAAAAACTGTGTGATCAAGACTCCAAAGGGCGAGATATCTGTCATAACTTTATGTCTGTCAAAAAATATAGATCCATCCATGCTTACAAGCTGTTTGGCATCCCCTTTGCACCCTTATGCATATTCTACAGAGTTAAAGCACGATCAATTGCTTACTAAGGATTAATACAAATCTGTTCTACCACCATCTTATTCCTCCAATATTAGAAGCTTCATGCTAGTAGAAACAGCAGTTAGCTCATCCCTACTTCCAATATCCTTCACAACAGCTTCAAAACCAGCATATCCCTTATGTGTTGACTCTTCTCTTCTCAAGATAAATCCTCTTTGCATGCCTTCCATGTAAAAACCTTGATTATTTTAGGCAGAGGCATCTTCCACACAGCGTTCAAAAGAGCCTTTTCTTTCGAAAAGCTTGAACATTCCCCTAACTCGGCCTTGATATTGTCTCTAAACAGCCTGTAAGCACTTTTTACATTGAACAACCCACTTTTCTCTTGAGACCAAATCCATTTGTCTGGTTGGACACCTGGGCAAACCACAATCTTCAAGACATCTTTTGCTACGTTTGGATTAAATAGAACTCTGACCTTACCAACATCCCACTAGTTAGTTTGGCTATTGAGCAGCTTGTCAGTTGTCTCATCTTCATCTTCTCTAGTCTCATTAGTTTCTAAACATAATGTTTCATGCACTGGGAGCTAGTGATCTTTCCCGATTTTGACTTTTGTTCATCTCCAATTCTCCACCTGCAACTTGCCCTTAGCCACTTCTTTACTTCTCATATCCCTCTCCATGCATACAAAGGGTTATTTCTCAAACCAACATCAATAAGTTTTTCTTTGAAAAAAAGTTAGCTTTGTACGCTTTCTGTAGCAAAGTACCTTCCTCTTGCAGAATCCTACATGCTTGTTTAGCTAACAATGCCAAATTGAAAGTTTTGAAATCTCAAAAGCGTAAACCTCTTTTGAATTTTAAGTCACACATTTTGTCCCAACTAACCCAATGTATTCTTCTCTAGTTCTAAACATAGACCACCAAGCAGCAAGAAACAGCTTATAGAATACATAGGAATAGAGAGAGCAAAAACCTTTGTTAAAATCTCTTTGCCCCTTGTGATAATATTTGCTCCTTCCAACACTGAAGGTTTTGCTAGACTTTGTGCTTTATATCAAAAAAAGCACGAGCTTTTGATATTTCTACCACTAGAAGTAGAGCAAGTTATTTCTAATATTGTTGTACCTTTCGGGTTGCACCATTTCCACACCCTTCCTACCGAATGTCTCTGCACATCTTTCTCTTTGAGCATGAGTGCCGGTGGTGAGAGAGACATGCAAAGACGTGCTAGTGGTGGATACGTGCAGATATAGGCCAGTGGAGACGATAGAGCAAAATGAAAATTTGTTCGTGGACTGTAGGGAAAAATGGAGACTTGTTCGTAGGTCTCTGATGTCTTTTTTGCATTTTTTTTTTTCATTTTCCCTTCCACGTCAGCAAGGTAGTGCATAGCGTGTGCAAAATCGGGTGCATATAGCAAAATTGTTTTTTTAATAAATAGTATTTATTGGTAACTTCTTTTTAATTTCATTACAGTCGCTTTTGCTTTGTGTTAAGCTTTCATTCAATTTATTTTTCTTGAATTTTGGAGTTAGACTTGTACGGCTTTGTTTCTTTTTCAATTCAAGTGTGTAACCATGCCCTTAATTTCTTATTGGCTCGTATGTTTTGTAAGAACTTATGAAAAATATGAAAAATATATGTTAACAACTCGAGAGCACAAAAACACAAAGAAGAAGAAGAGGAATTGGAGAGATACTGCCCTCTGTATATTTATTTATTTCTATCATTACAAAGGCTTTTTAGTTATAGTATACATTAATATCACTACATTACAAAGTCTGCTATGTCCACTACATATACTACATTGCTTTTACAGAAATCAGAGGGAGTTGTATGGCATAGGACGTTGCATGCATACAAACAAAAACCACTACTCACACACTTTTATCTTCATTCCTTTCTTGTAAATCATTTTTCCTCCTTTGCTAACTTGCCATCTAGTGAGGACGGTTTTCTTTTGTTCTTTCCATCTCGGCAATCTAGTTGTCTCCATGCCTTTTCATCTTAACAATTTCTTTGTTCTTAAGCAGCCCCCCACAAGATGGAGAGTAGATATCTACTACTCTTGTAATAGCTCAAATTTTCTAAGGTAAATTATTCTATGGATATTATTTTAAGGAGATTTATTTGATGCATTTATTTATTAGGAAATTAGAGTGGGAGATTTAATTAAGGAATGTGAGATTACACTTAGTATTGAGAATTAAGCATTTTCGGATTAATCTGTCGAGTTTTAGAAAAGTAGGCATAAGTTATTCATATGAGGTCCAAATGAGGTGATTCAAATTGGTATAGAACCTTAAGAGATAGATCTAAAACTTTTATGTTTGAAGTTTCTTGAGATTCGGAAGTAATCAATAGCTTATTTGAGAATCAAGTAGGCAGCTTGGGAATGGGCTTAAATGGAACCCGAGTTGGATAATTGAACTAGATTGGGGCATGTAACTAATTAGGCAATTGGTTTTAAGATTCTCTGGGATTAGAACATGTGTAGGGATAGTTAGAAATGGATGGAAAGTTGATTTGGAAGCCAATGGAGTAGTTAGTATGATGGGAACTCAAGGGGAACCAAAATCTTGTTGATAGGTGACTAAGTGGATAAAATTTGGCTCTACCTTAACTAAACTAAGTAATGGCCTTCTAGAACTTGTTGAAGGGAGACCTAAGGGAGTTAGGAAGGAACCAAATGGGTAGGAAAATTTGGAAGGGGCGTGTGACACAAGGGGAGAGCTGGAGATGAGAGATGCATGCATGGTTAGGTGAAATGCCACCTCACCTCTTATCCCTTTAGCTCACTTCTCAGCCATAGATCAAAATGGGCAGCCAAACCATCTCAAATGTGAGCCCTTGGATGACTAATTTAGCTGCAAAGCCTAGGATTTGGGAGGCTTAATCCTCATCATGAGATTTGCTTAGATGGACACCTCATCACCCATGCAAATCTGGCAACTAGTGCACCTTAGGTGCATTTCCTTTTCTCTCCCTTATGTTGGTCGACCACCACCCTATAAATAGAGCCTTGAGAGCTTTCTAAGCTCCTTTAGAAGGAGAGAACACTTTCTCTTTAGAAGCCATACCAGAAAAACCTTTCCAAACCCCTAAAGAGTACACTTGTGAGCTATTTGAGTGTGTGTGGGAGAAAACTTGTAAGAAGTTGGTTGGATCAATTCTCTTGAGCTTGGAAGAAATTGTAAGTTCATATTCTAGCTTAATTTAAGCATGGAACTGGTTTATTGAGATGATTGAGCTATGTTTACTAGTAGTGAACACTTAAGAACATGATTAAGTGGCAATGTGGCACATGAGTAGGATTGATTATAATTTGTCTTATAAATATGTTCAATAAAATTTGTAAGAACTTAGATTTAAGTTTTTAAGAAACTAAATTGGGTGTATTGAAAAGATTGGCATGTTTTGAGTAGTAAAACTCTTAGAGCCGTGACTTCGCTCGACCCTCGCTCGACATGTGAGTCGAGCGAAGGTAAAATTTGAACCCTCGCTAGAGTTTCGCTCGACACCCTGTTCGAGCGAGTTCCAACCCGAGACCTCGCTCGATACTCGCTCGACAAGCCGCTCGAGCGAGATACCCTGTTTTGCTTAGACTTAGGGTTTTCTTAGAATAGAATTGGGGGTTTCAAATGGGAATGATTATAAGTGAAATAACTCATGTGAATAAGAGAGGAATAAAAAGAAAGAAAACAATATATGTAAGATTAAGTTAGTCACGTCGTGACGGGGACGGCGAGACGTAACGCCCGGATGACTGACGTGCCGACAGGGACGGCGACACGTAACGCCTGTCGTGTTATAAGAATGACCGATCTTCACGGGGACGGCGAGACGTAACACCCGTGAGATTGATCTTCACGGGGATGGCGAGACGTAACGCCCGTGAGATTGATTTGAATAGCGGGGACGGCGGGACGTAAAGCCCGCAGTAATATGTGTATACGTTTTGTGTCAAGACGGGGACGGCGGTGCGTAACGCCCGTGAAATTGACACTAGGCTCGTCACAACGGGGACGGCGAGACGTAACGCCCGGATGGTGGATGAGTGTATGTGATGGGGACGGCGATACGTAACGCCCATCAGTAATAAGAAAGAATAAGAATCTCAAGGGAAAACGGTGTAATTTAGTATAAGATTATGGTCGAGTTAAGAAAAGTATCAGTTAGACAGTGGTCTTATGAGGGGTATATTAGGGTAAATTTCCCTTGTCAGCAATGGTAATGATATTATTGTTGTTTTCCCTGTTTCCTTTAAGCTGTTTATGTACTTACTGAGATTTCATTCGAAATCTCACTCCTTTGTGGCTCCATATATTTTGTGCATATCACTTTATACAGGATTCGATGACCAGCAGGGGGACAGCCCCGATGAGGCAGGAGACTTCGGGGAGTCCTGAGGGACTTTCCGACTATAGTCCTTATATGGACATTTCTTTTGTTTCCTTCGGACCTCCTATCAGTAACCGACCCACCGGAGCTTGGAGTCTTGACGCATCCACTTTTGTTGAGGAGAGGCGACGTACGGGATGCTGCATAACTTTAGGAGTAGATGGCTCATTGTCCATGTGTGGGGTTTGTGTGACTCCACAGGGACAACAGCTCCAGCGAGACTTTAGTATTAGTATGGATAGGTTTCGCTATGGGAGAGAATATCCCGAGGTTAAGAGGGAAAAAGAGTGAGGTGAAGGAAAGTTCTGTTGGATGAATGTAAAATATTTTACTACAGTTTGGGTCTTGTATATGTATAAAGTACAATGTTAAGTTTTAATGGATGTTGTATATATATATTTCCGTGTGATCTTTAGAAAGTCTTATATCTAAAACCTGATCCGCTGTGAATTAAGTGTGATATGCTTTTTATTTTTGTTAAGTACGAGGGTGAGTAGCCAAGTGTTGCTCATCCAGACACCTTAATTTACGTTAAATCCCAGACGTAAGTTGGGGGCGTCACAACTCTCATCTTGAATATGCATGAATAAAGGCTTTGTGAATCCAAAGTCTTGGTGAGCATATCCATTTGTGATTTACTGGATACATAATCTATAACAATACTTCCTTCTTGTATCCTAACCCTAATCAAGTAACAATTCACCTCTATATGTTTGGTTCTTTCATTAAACACAGGGTTGGTGGCTATGTGTAAAGTTGACTTGTTATCACAATATAGGTAAGCAGCTTGAGGGTATTCAACTTGCAAGTCTTCAAACAGGTACCTAAATCATGTTAATTCACATCATAAGTTGGTCATAGCTCAATATTTTACCTCTGAAGAAGACCTAGAAATCACATGTTGTTTCTTGGACTTCCATGAAATCAGTTAGTCACCAATTATAACACAATATCCTATGATGGATCTTCTGCTATCCACACAAGCCCCACATTTGAATCACAGTACTCATGTAGCTGCACCCTCGAGTTTCTTGGATAAATAGGCCTTGGACAAGTATTATTTTGATGTATCTTAGGATCGTGTGTGCTGCATTTAGGTGAGGGATCTTAGGATTATCCATGAATTGGCTCAACACCTGAACTGCATATGAGATATCAGGCCTAGTTATTGTTAGGTATAGTAATCGACCAACAAGTCTTCTCTAAATGGTTGGTTCCGGAAGTAGTTCTCCTTCTACCTTGCTCAACTTCAAGTTTTGACCCATGGGCATTTTGGTAGGTGCTGACGCAATGGTTCTTGAGTCACTCAAGATGTCTAGAGCATATTTTCTTTGGCATATATGGATGTCATCTCTAGACTTAGCCATTTCAATTCTTAGAAAGAACTTTAGCTTGCCTAGGTCTTTCATTCTATTTTTTTTTTTATGTAGAATGGCTTTGACACAATTAATGCTCTCAATGCAATCACCAGACACTATAATATCATCCACATAGACCAAGATGGCTATGAATGATCCCCTGGTGAACAAGCCGTAGTCAGCTTTGGATTGTGTGAACCCTTGCTCGATGATGTAGTCGAAAAGTTTAGAATACCATTGCTTTGATGCCTGCTTTAAATTACAAACTCTTATTCAATTTGCACACTTTCTTGTTGTCATCATCTGAATATCCAAGGGAAATATCCATATAAACTTCATCATCTAACTCACCATACAAGAATGCATTATTTACATCAAATTGGAAAAGACCGCAACCCTTTATTACTGCTATAGCCAAGAGGGTTCCCACAGTGACAAACTTATCCATGAGTGAGAAGATCTCATGGTAGTCTAGCCCTTCTTGTTGGATATACCTCTTTGCTACAAGTCTTGCATTAAATCTCTCTACACTTTCATCAGCTTTTAACTTTTCCTTATATACTCATTTGCATCCAATTGTTTCTTTATCAGGTGGTGGGTTAACTAGGTTCCAAGTCTTATTGCGATCAAGTGCCCTAATCTCAACTCTCATGGTTGAGCACCACTTAAATGAGTTTTTGGCTTATTGGTAATTTTTGGGTTTAGGTTGAGATGTAATGGAAGCAACAAAAGCTTTATGCAAGCTTGACAATTTATCATATGTGATGCAACTACTCACGGGGTATGGATTACCTATGTGACTTTTTCCTTTCTATTTGTTCAACACTTGAGATGGGTGAAGAGAAGTGACCTATTGGCATATAAAATCCTACAAGTGAAGTGGTGCCTTTTGAATCTTTGTAGACATCCTGGGTAGGTGATTTATGGGAGCGACATTTAATTCATTATTAGGAAAGTCTTGAGAGTTTGTTCCTGACTCAATTTGAGAAAGGGTATAAGTGATTTTCTGTATAGAGATGGTGTTCGGAGGGTTTGTTTCAATTTCCTAAAGGATGTTTGTGGGAGTTGTAACAAGTTCTATGAAACACCATGAGGGGTTTGTGATAGTTTCTGTGAAGCTGATTTTTCCTTAGTCTGATTGTTAATGAGAGTTAGTGAGGGTCCTATTCTTATAAGGAAACAATTTCATAGAAAATCACATTTCTTAAAACAAAGATCTTTTTGGTCTCGAGATCTAGTAAAGTATACTCTTTAATTCCAAAGTAGTATCCCATGAGCACACATTTCTTTGCCCTAGGATCAAACTTGTGCTAGGGAGAGGATACCTCATACTGTATGGTACGAGTAATACTCTTAGGTCGTTGTACCTTGAAAGAAACAAATCAAGAGAATGTCAACTGCACTGATTCATTTAAAAACTTTGAATAAGATAGAGGACTTGAATCTTCTTAAAAAAGTGGTATTTTCGTATCTCAATCCAAACTAGTTTTGTTTGAATGTTAATTTCATTATAATTTCTATTATGTTGTAGTTTATCTCACTAACTCTTCTTTTTTTCATGATGTTTGCGTTCCATTCCCCTATCCTCTAAACACAAATATTTATTTTCATTTTATAACCAAATATGTTGAAATGAAATAGCCCATTGCCGTTTATAAATGCATTTCTAAGATCAAATCAAGCCTGTTACACCGCAGATGTAATTAAGTAGCAAATAAAGTTTCTCAAGAGAAGAATTGGGTACAAATTCTGATTTGCCCAAAAATTATCAATTAATTACTACAAGTATTAAGAACCTGATGTCACCTCAAACTTGATTTAGTGAACATTTATAATACAGCTTTACAAATATTAAGAGTTGAAATTAAATAAAAAATGAAGTTGAACTAGTAGTTAGTCCAGCTTTACATGTAGTGCCGTCTTAATGGGTCAAAGCGCGTGTGCATTCTAGCAAAAATCCTCTCCTGTCAAGTAGTGACGTGGCTCATAGTTTGTCTTCTTGTGCCTCTTAGGGCATCTGAGAACCAAAAAGTAAAAACAAAAGCATTATTTTTTTCAATTTCTTTCTCAAAAGACAAATCAACTGTACAAATTACAAAGGGTTTGAATGGGTCACGTGGAATCTGTCGAAGTAGGGCTGTGTACAGTACCTTTATTTCCTTTCCTTTGTAGTGGTATTAGATCTCCTTTTCTTTGTTAGCCTAGGATTTTTCCTAGATTTATTTGGGATAAGTTTATGATAAATGTTAGGTTTTCTTGAATGTGTTGTCCTCTTCCAACTTTATTATTTGATTGACATCTTGAACAAAAATTTTCAGTGTTTAATTATAATGAAAATTTTCACCCATGGTAAAGTTTATCATTATTAAATATAATATTACTAAGTATTGATAAAATTGTCTTAATTTATCTCGATATTAAATGAGAATCATATATATTATGATCTTAATTTTAGGCTTGAATTGTTTTTATAAATAAGATAAGATAAAAATTAAAAATTGAATAAAATATTGTTATAATATATTTTTTTAATATTAAATTTCATTTTAAAATTTGAAAAAACTGACTTGTTTATTTTATTTTATATAGAAATTTTAAAAAAAAATAATGATCAGATAAGATAATATGAAATAAGATAAGATGAAATGAGATTGTTTGAGAAAGCAAATCAGTCCTTAATTTAAAGTTGGGAATTTTTCCGTATTTTAATGTTTATCATTTTTAGTTTTCTTAATTCGTTTTTTTTTTCTTTTTTAATCATTTGAAATTTATGGAGTTTTAGAAGTTAAAAGAGTTTATAAGTTACGACTCTTGATTATCATCTCACAAGTCACAAGCTCTTGATTTTCCTTTATTCGAGCAAAATTCACAAGATTTACCCTCAATGATATAGTAATTAGTAAGAATATGAGGAAAGAACAACAAGTTGATCGATAAAATTTTATGGATTATGGACCAAAGTATTAATATGTATCAACATAGAAGAAAAAACTCTAGATTACAAATGGTGCAATATGGTTCTTTTTCTCAGTTCAATTAGGTAAACAAGCCAAAGATAATACAAATTTGACATAGAAATATGGAAAACTAGCTCCGTAAGTTTCCACATTTCTCAATATACATTAGGTATAAAATCATATTGTAGTTCTCCTAAAACAAGAAAGGAGAATATAGTTATGAAACTTTTTCTCAATTTAATTTGCAACTTAACATATTATTTTTTGTTATATGGTGAATATATTGGATTTGTGCGAGCTTGTTTCCCTTGTTCAAGACGTGTTTCACAAATTGGGTATTGGCCGAGTTCAATCACCTACAATACAAAAAAAACTTATAGGCTCGAAGTTTATAAGTAGTCACCGATGTCAAAGTTAGTATTTACTTAGAGAGAATTCTTGTAGAACGGTAATGTATGATCCTCCTTCTCACATGGTGTCATACCTTTATACTATCTCTCGAGAAAGGCACATTTTGTATCTCGTGTCAGGGCTCAATGCCTCACATATGTGGCACCGTGCCTTAGTTTTTACCGTGGCGTCGCCTCGTAGGTACACATTAGCAACAAGTGGATGGAACGACCACTTCTCGTGTACTTTGTCTAGGGCAAAAGGACTAGCCACAATCCCTGTTCATGTCAGGGATTTGATCCTTAAATGTGGTGTGGCATTTTTACACATGCACCTTCTTTTGTGTCATATAACTCACGGGTCACCTAAGTCGATAACCCCTAGACCTTTAGAGTAGACCTAACTCAGTCCAAGAAGGATTCTAGCCTTCTAATTGGGCCCTACCAATGAGGAATACTAATATCCCTTATAAGGTCAGGCAATCCAAGGACTTGTCTTGCCTGTTAGCGTTGCGAACAGACAATCCAACTCTCAAAAGATTGCCCGACCTTCTAGGAACTCAACATGCACGAAAGGTCCTCAAACCGCCCAACCTCCCAAGCACTCAATAGGCGGGACAAGTCCTTGGACTTCCTGAACTCACTCTTCATGCTTATCTTGCACGTGAGAAAGAATGAAAATGGAACATCTCTGTTATAAAAATTAAAATTAAAAAGAAAAAAAAATAACGACAAAACTTTTTACATTGTCAACCTAGGGAAACATTTGGGAAGGCGTCCAACATTAGATCCTTGCCTATAGAGTTGCCATATCGCAATACTTCTCAGTCTGGTTAAAGCAATATCAGGTCAAGAAATCTCAAGTCTTCCTAGAAATTTTCCAGCAGATGATCCCTCAGCCTGTCCAAACTCCCATTGAAGACGAAGCCCAAGCTCAATTGCGAACACCCTTTGCCGCCGATACCTATATGAAAAGGTGAGTAACCACCTCTTGGGCGCCTGGCAGGTCAAACCTCAGGACCTCCAACTCCAAATCGCGGGAAGCTTGCTCATCCTTGGAGGTATCTAAATCAAACTCCAGCTCCTTTGCTCCAGGTTTCTACAAATGTAAGTCGGCTCCAAACGAGGCCACCTCAACCTCTAGGTCTCTCACCTACTTAACTTAGAAGTCAAGAAGAGACAACTTGCGCTTTCAAGACTTATTGAGATCGATGTAACACTTGTGAAGCTACTTTTGCAACCTAACCAATGAGTCATGCTATTTGGTCAGCCGCGCGTTCTTGACCTAAAGCTTATGGCAAGATTTTTGCAGTTCATCTGAGTGGTCGCGTGGATTGTTCTGCTCCTCCTCGAGAAGCACGCATTCGAGACAATACCGACTTGCACTAGGCCTTGACACGAGATACAAAATGCCTCCTCCCTGATAGATGGTATAAAAGCAAGATACCAAATGAGAATAGGGATTACTCATTATTATTCTATAAGATTTCTCTATAAGAAAATACTAATTTTGGAATCGGGTTACTCATAAACCCCGAACCCATCAACTTATTTATATTGTAGGTGATTTAACCCAACATCTGGTTCTCGAAACACGTCATTTTTCAACGCCCCCAATTCGTAGTAATGGTGGAGTCTTCCATCACTTTTTAAATGTACTCTCATTGAATTGATCATAATTTTTTTTATTTTAAATTATAAGTTTGCACACATATAAAAAAAAAATTATTATATTTGATTAAAAATAAGAATAAGAAAGTGAGAGAAGAAAATAAAAATATATTTTATCTTCAAAAATAAATAATAACCTTTTAAAAATTGTACTTTTTAAAAAAAAAATAATGGTTAATCCAATAAAAGTGCTCTAATAGAATAATTTTTTAAAATATATAAAGTCTTAAATATTTTGTTTTTCCAAACAAATAAATTCTCTTCGTTTCAAGCAAAATAAAGAAGATCGTATTTCATAATATTACCCTAGGGAAAAAAATGAAATTAATTGAGCTTCAAACTTAAGCTTTTCTTTGGTTCATTTAATTAACAAATGAGTTTAAACCAAAGTCTTTTAAGAAAGAAATGCTAAATCTTTTTAGGATTTCTTTTTAGGATTTCTCCTGCTACAAAAAATTAATAATAATTTTATTATTTAGTGATTAAAAAATATTTTTTTAAGGATATTGTGACTTTTTATTTTAATATAAAATTTAAAATTTTAAAAAAAAATTAGAAAAAACTTTTTTTGCTCTTCTCGGGACAAGATCGTACCACTGCTCTTTAAGAAATCTTACCCAAAAACTATATAACAATCGTTGGTTCTTTCTAGTAAAAATGACCTCATATACGACCCGTTCAACACCGGACCCATATCACTGTTACGAGGAGTTTTCACGCGGGAGTTTTTTGAGGTATAAAATATAAATACATTCTTGATTATAAAATTTGTATATTTTACCCTTCAATTTATTAAAACTCGAGTGTTCTATTTTCAAACTATAAAATAGTTAATAGAAATTCTACAAACTACTCTTTCATTCTATTCCTATCACGCTCACGCTGTAAGAAGTTGGGATAATCTATCAAACTGAACATAACATTACCCAAAAGATATATTTGGATGCCTAGACTAATTCAAAACTTCAAGACGTAGTGAGAGAAAGATGGCCAATCAAAAATAATCTCGCAAAATTTACAGAATGTTTAATATTGTTTTTTTAAAAGAAATGATAAATATACAATATATTTTATAATATTTTACACAATAATATTATAAAAAAAAAAAGATATTTTTATAAACTATATTGTAATTAAATTAACATTATTTTATAAAAATACTCCTATTTTACAATATGTATTGTGTAAAATATTATTAAATATATTGTGTGTATTATTTCTCATTTAAAATATGGGTACTGCCTCTATAGTTACTGATGGGAGCTTCCATTGGAGGCTTCCGCTAGTATATTTTTTGTTTTTTCGTATTTTTTTACATGCATTTCTTTAATTTTTTAAATATTTAGAAAATTCACAATATTATTTAAAAAACCACTTCTTATTTACTAGATAAAAAATTAAAATAAAAAATCCCAACGATAGCCTCCTTCCAATCCTTACAAATTTGTCGTTCCAGAGGCGCTTCTACTGGAAATTCCAACGCCGGCAATTTATCCGGTGTCTACAGTCAACCAAAGAGCATTGGACACCGTGTACCCTCCTAAGGTACTAGTGGCGCCACCGTCAACACCGGAACAGTACCCTTTTCATAAACGCCCGGTTACGGCGAAGCTCATATCCGTCGGGTGCAGCCCCCGATCACCACCAGTTCACACAATATGGAAGAAGGAAGCTGAAAGGTCCGCAGGAGTGGCGGGAGGGCATGAGTCCAAAACTAGTCGCAAGAATCACAATCCGGACAACAAATCGGCGGTTTCAAAAACCGAAAGGGCGAAGAATAAGGCGAATGTCCGTACGAGCATTCCTCTGGGAGACTGTAGCTCGTGTAGCGATGTAGACGAAGACAGCGAAGCCCTGCTTTCTTTCTCAAGGAGCTTCTCGAAGGACATGTCTCTAGAATTCCTTTGCTCAGAGTCGGAGGAGAAGGCGAGGGAGGAATCGAAGAAGAATTCGGAGATGGAAAACGTAAAGAAGGCACGGAGGCTGAGACGATACGCTCTGAAAAAGGAATCAACAACGGCGGGATCGAACTCGTCGGTGTTGAGGAGGATGGTAAAGTGCACGGCGAACGGGAAGATGATGGAGAGCTTCGCGGTGGTGAAAATGACGGAAGAACCGTACGAGGAATTCAAGAGATCGATGATGGAGATGATACTGGAGAAGCAGATATTGGAGGCGGAGGAATTGCAGGAACTGTTGCAGTGTTTTTTGTCTCTGAATTCGAGGCTTTATCACGGAGTAATCGTGGAGGCATTCTCCGACATTTGGGAGGTCTTGGCCGCTTGGATTCGAAGATGAGATGAGTTGAAATAAGTTTGGTTTATTTTTTAATATTATTATTATTTTGGGATTTGAAAAAGGTGGTTGGAATTTGAAAAAGGTGTGTTGGAATTTGAAAAAGGTGTATTGGAATTTGAAAAAGGTGTATAAGAATTTATGTTTTGTATAAAAAATTATAAAAATATAATGATGAAATGGAAGTGAGTTGAGATGAGCTCAACCCACTTCCCAATCCAAGCAGCCCCTTATTCTCCGACTCTCCTTGGGGCCACTGAGCCTCCGTCGGATTCTGATTTTTTTGGATAATCTTATTCAATCAAAAATTATGGCCAGTTTTATTAGATTAGATAATTTTAATTGAATAAAATATTATTATTTTTTTATTTAAAAGAATGAATTATTTATTATATTTTTTATAAAAATTTTAAAAAATTATAATAATAAATTGAGATAAAATTATTTAACTTATATAAAAAAAAATTAACAATTTGTAAAGCAAAATTGATTTTTTTTTTCTTTTTATGCACATTATAATTTTACTTTTGTGGCAAGAAAATATGTAAAATTACTCCGTATTTTAGTTGTGATTTTTTCTTTATATCTTGCATTGTATAAACTATGGGAAAAACTAGTTTGCCCCCATTTTGATAGAATTAGGACACATTCTTTTCAAGTTTTTTAATCTTCATAATTTATTTGACTAATCAAATTTATTTAACTCGATTTTCTTTTAAAAGAATCCAAAATTTGAAAAAGTAAAAAAAGAAAAAAAGAAAATCCGCCACTATTAAGCCATTTGGAAGGCAGAGTAATGCAACCACCAAAGAATTATTTAATATATAAAATACTTATAATATATCACAAAGGAATGCTATGCTTGGAGAATTATACGAGGACAAGTAATGTACTCGTAGTTGACGTATTCTTGGCCGTTTCTTTCCTTCACAGTTGATGTATTGTTGTGAAAACTATCGTTAGTATCATTCCTCTTTCACATGGCCCCGTTTGGATTTGATTTTGAAGGCAAATAAATTAAATTTATTGTTTAATATTATTATTATTTTAAATTTTAAAAAAATTAACATAAAAATTAAAAAAATTAAATTAAATTAAAATTTAAAAAAACTTTATTAAAATTTATATTTTATAAAAAAATATAATAATAAATTTAAGATGAGTTGAGACAAACTCATATCTTTTTCAAATACAAACGGGGGCATAATGGCCAAACCTCAAAAGTGGTGAAGATATTTTCTGAAAATTGTTTTTTTTTTTCCGAGAAATGAGGACAACAAATCCGAGCATGCCCAAGTTATTTAAAGGTGACTAACTGGTACCAATATTAAAACAAACGACAGATAACAAATCTCTTCGAGTAAAATCTTCTCTTATAAAACGTCTCTCCACGCCATTCTGATTCTGTCCCTTCACTTCATACAACACAATACATATCAAAGGAAACATGAACAACAACGAGACTGTAACCAAAACAGGGAGTTTATATGGGGCTGATCCAGGGCATACTCAATTTTATATATATATATGGCAAAAATATATCACAATCCTCTATGACACAGCAATTTGCCTCTGATTCTATCATTAGATGAGAAGAATGATACTGTAAAACAACCAAGAATCTCATGGTCCGGTAATCAGCAGTTCCTGCTTTTCATCTTTAGATTCGAACACCGATTCCGTGTCATCCTCAAAAACCCTGACATGGCACAACTTGCCACCAGCTTCATCGGCAAAAGTAATTTTTTTCCTCACTTTGTGGACTACAGTTCCAGAAGAAGCAGAACCCGTCTCGGCCAGTCTCTGCAATTGATCGACCAAAACTCCACAAGCTTCATCAGCAGAGGTAGAATT
Source organism: Platycarya longipes (assembly GCA_036559045.1). Classification (NCBI taxonomy): domain Eukaryota; kingdom Viridiplantae; phylum Streptophyta; class Magnoliopsida; order Fagales; family Juglandaceae; genus Platycarya; species Platycarya longipes. The sequence goes on along the minus strand of CM071803.1, from coordinate 16,912,342 downwards.
CTTAATTTCATCTTGGACAAGATTTCCTGAAGGACCAGAACCTGTCTCAGTCAATCCCTGCAATTAATCAAAGGTGTTAATTCTATAAAATGCTACAAGACCCTAGCCAAGTAATTCATTATTTTGTTCCCAAATCAAGACCCAATAAGACACGTCTACTTTTTCTCCCTCCAAAAGTATAAGGAGAAACAAACCATGATTTTACAAAAGCGTTTGCAGTCCCTTGCCATCATGGAAAGCCATCTTCGCGTGCTTTCTTCAACTTTTGTTGCATTGTTGATGGCCATTCTAGCCTGAGATAAAGGGAATATTCATGGTAAGAAAACAGTATAAGAAAATAAGTGGTATAAGAAAACAGTAGTTTTGCTTGAAACACGTTTGGATAGCCTAGATTAAAAAGAAAAAAAGGTTGAGTTTCGATATAAATTGTAAAATTTGAGCTTATGGTATGCAGAACAAAGAATTTATACTCTCAAACCCCACAGGTTATTTATTCAGGGAAGAATATTGGCAATGAGATAGGCATTAAAACCAATAGACGCTAACTACGATGTTGAGTTCCCGGCAGCTTTGTCAAACTCAAAATTGAATCTGACTAATCAATAATCAATCCATTTTTTGACATGCATATAACTCATACAAGTTGGAGCTGTCTCGGAGCCAATCCTAAATCAACCATAAATAAACCATTGGAGCATGCAGGAAGCACTCTCTCCCAAATGGACGGTGTAAATCAATCTATGGACACACCTCCACATGATCCAAACACATGTAAGAAAATCATGTAGTAAAAAAACGAAAAACTCAAACATGATTAATGAAGTAATCCAACATTATGAAAATTCAATATCTGCTGTCTACTGATCTTTATGAGACAGATAGGTAAGGTAACAAATCAGATTTGCTGAGATAGAGGGAAGCATAAGCATACATCTTTATTTAACCATCCAAGTGTCAAAGACCCATAGCACGTGGGATTTTATTTTCACTTTTAAGTTTTAATGGTACTTTAAAAAGACACAAGTTTTAATGGTATGACATGCAATACTACGCATTACTACAACTTTTTTTTTTTATCAGTAAAACAAACTACGCATTACCACAATTGGGACATTCTAAAAAACTAAAAAGACAAAAAAAGACAAGGAAAATTTTGTTCTACTTCAGAACCATGGTTCATTTATCATGTCTTTTCACCTGATAAAAAGTAAACAACCATTTCTGTATAGTCACTCACCCTATCCACTTTATATTTCAAGGACGGAGCTGGGCAGTCTTCAGGGAGCAACCTCTCTTCAAGAATGTCCTTCATGGACTGCAGCTCTTTTGTAAGCTTTGTGGCAAGACATTCAAAGTCTTTCATCTGCTGCTGCGAGAATTCTATGGCACTCTGCGTACAACTTTGGATGGAGGTGCACCCGGTGCTAAAACGCGGTACAGTGTATGAAAGATAATGAGCCTTGTTAACAGCTTTGGGAGGGAAGCCTCTCTTAATACTCCTTTGCTTCCTAATAATTTGTCGAGGTTTAATGCTGAATTCATCTTCCCTGATCTGATTGGGTCCTTCGACGCTATTAAACTTGTTCTTCCCAAAGTAGAACTCTCCCCTACATTCTTACATCATCATGGCCCAAAAAAAGAGTAAATCAGATATGAAATGGATATAGAGAATCCTCAAAGTTCTTTAATCCTAAGTGAAATAATAAGAATCAATGACAAGAATAACAATAATAGTAATGATAATAATAACTATCAACAACTGAATTTGAGTGAACAAAGTGGAACTACAACCAAATCACCAAAATGAAACTCAAACAATAGAATGTGAACTTATCTCTTGGCACCGCATAACAATCTTATTTTGAAACAGCAGTAAAAAGAAAGGTCATTTTTATTGAGTCATCTCGTGAAAGCAGAAACACCTTTTCGAAATGAATGGAGAACATGCAGAAATGGTCCATTTAAGATCATTACAAGAAAAAGCATCTTCTGCTCTTTAGCAGCACAAGAACTTTTTGCATTTACTCAAAAGCAAAGATGTCACAACACTGAACCAAGGAAACTGAAACAACATTCAAAGAATTCTTACTCGCCATCAACTGGATATCCTCTTAAATTCGTTTTCTTCCATTTTCTGGGAAGAACTTTGCAGAAGAAGATTTCAGAAAACCCTAAAAGTCTTTTATTACATCCCTGCTGTTATATTGTTATACGATTTATTTTAATCTCCTATAATCTAACAAGTGTTTTATTTGTAATATCTGCCACACCCTGGCTACAGTAGTATCTTTATCATCCAAAAATACTTCATAGGAGTGGCATGGATCAGGCATAAACGTAATGGTTCTAAGATACCAAAATATGACAATTTGATGTACTCATTGTACTTGTTAAAAAAATACCTTTAACACTTACTGTAATATTCATTGTCATTTAATTCGTTGGAATCCATTGCCTTGAGGAGTCTTTCCTGAGAAGTTGGAGAAATGGCCTGTAGGTGAAAGTACACAATAAAAAACAAAATCAAATATGAAAATCATGCCAAACAAGATTCAATCAATAATCACTCACTTTTCTGGTTGGATATAGCCTTGCAGGAGGATGCTGTAAGTTTGAATGATGATGATTTTCAAATCCAACTGATGTCATAAGCTCATCAGTTAAAGGATGGATCCCTGCTGAGACATTTATGTCTGCAATAGCAAGGGCAGAGTTTTGGAGTAGTTTCATTTCAGGTGTAGGTGAATCATCCTCAACAGAATGCATAAAGCAATCAGGACTTGAGCTACAGTCACTGGTCAACCTGGATACAGCATCGACCTTGGGGTTAGAAGGTAACTCAGCTTCAACGCCATCCCCAAATAAAAATGCATCACCTCCATGACCTAGTTCCTTGCATTGAGGGATCTCATGAATGGTCCTAGGAGAACTACTTTGGGATTGCTTCACTTCAGGTGTAGAAGAATCAACCTCAACAGAATCCAGAAAGCTATCAGGACTCAAGCTACATTCACTGGTAGAGCTATCAATAGCCCCAACTTTGGGGTTAGAAGGTAAATCAGCTGCAATGCCATCCTCAAAGACATAAGTATCACCATCATGACCTAGTTCCACACCCTGAGGGCTCTTATGAATGGTAAGGGGAGAACTACTTTGAGAGACACCAGAAACGCAAGAACTATGGCCTGTCACTGAATAAATGGTTCCTGAGATGTCATCCAGCATCGGATGGGTATACACTTCTATATCAGATTCTAGAACAGGCAAATCTGCAAAATTATGATTTGTTACTGTATTAGCCACTATAGAATCCTTACATAAGGCCCTTACAATCTTGACGGACTTAGAATCTGTAAGTTCCATGTAGTCATAACCCACTTCATCCGTAACATAATATTGTGGTTCTTCTGTCAATGAAATTGACACCTGGGTCTCCGAAACAGATTCATTAGCTGTCTCACACGGTTTACTAGATACCATTCCACAAGAACCCTCCAGCTCATCGCGAAGGCAGGTAGGATCAGCACTAGTACATATGAATCTTTGGCAACCTGGAGAATCAGATTCAGAGACCTGAACTTTCATAATGGTAGCTGGCCACAAATCCCCACTAGATTGCAGCAAAACTTCACCACCGGGAACCTTAATATCATTGTTAGTATGCAATAAGATGTCATTCATAGGAGAACCACTTTGAGGGGTACCAGAAACATGTGAACTATGATGTGCTGTTGAAGATATGGTTTCTAGGCAGAAGTCACCATCAACCGGTTGGGTATATCCTTTCATCTCAGATTCCGGCACAGGCAAATCTGAGCACTCATGGCTGGTTGTAACCACATTATCCACCACCATAGAATCCCTAGCTGATGCACTTACAATCTGACCAGACTTGGGATCTTGAGGTTCTGTATACTCATAACAGACTTCATTAGTAGCACAATATTGTGGTTCTTTTGTAAATGATATTTTAATTTGGGTCTCCAAGACACACGCATTAGCTTTCTCACAAGGCTCATTAAACATCATTTGACAAGAACCCTCTGGCTCATGACAAAGCAAGGAACCATCACCATTAACACATATGACATTTTGGTGATCTAAGCAATCAGGTTTAGAAACCTCATCTTTGATATTGATAGCTGGCTCCGTACTATATCGTGGCAAAACTTCATCACTTGGAACCTGTTCAGATTTGACAATCAACTTGGTACTTGGAGATGAAGTTGAGACATGGTCTTTCATGCGTTTTTTCTTTACCTTCACATTCTTTGAGTGTTTAGATTTCCAACTACTGAGAGGTTCCTTCAGATCAAGATCTTCCACTTTTTGAAAGTTAGAATAATCTGGTGTTAGGCAGGAGGAAGTTGCAGTAGTTTCTTTAATATTGATTGCTGGTAAATCCCCACTACATTGCGGCAAAACTTCATCACTTGGGACCTGTTCAGATTTGACAATCGACTTGGCACTTTGAGATGAAGTCACTACATGATTTTTCATGCGCTTTTTCTTCACCTTCACATTCTTTGAATGTTTAGATTTCCAACTACTGAGAGGCTCCTTAAGATCAAGATCTTCTTCCTCTTTTCGAAAGTTACAATCATCTGACTTTAGAAAAGAGGAAGATTCAGCAGTTTCACCACTCAGTTCAACATATTTTGAATGCTTCCTTTTCTTTAAGTTGCATCTCTCTGAAATTTGCTTCAGGGTCATGCTGCAAAGGTCTAGACCATCCAATTCACAGTCAATTCTCTTCTCACCGTCATTGCAAAATAAGTCGGAAGCATCAGGCTCCCTTTTGATTGTTCTTCTGTCTGCCAAAGGTAGGCATGGGCTTTTGACTTCTATTCTATCATTCTCAAACGACAAAACTTCAAACTCATCTTTTGGATGAAGTTTTTGAAGCAACTCGTGATTTTTGACATCTGCAGCTTCATATAGATCATTAACCTTCTTGAAGGTGAGTGCAGGCCTTCCATGAGTCACATTGAGAACTTTAATTACCAAACCACCTTGAACAGCCTGAATAAAGTGCAACTGGTCACAACTCCTCAACTTCATTTGATGAGAAGAAGATTATATTCTTTGCACTTGTTAACTGATGTTACCACTGTTGCTAAAATGCCTGACCTGAAACCAAAACAACTTTACTCAAAACCAGGCAAGAAGCAGTAAAAGATACAATATAACCAATTGTAAACAAAAAGTGTGCTCAGGCAAGGACATGAAACAACTCTGCCCACTAACTAAGGGATGATATAGACAAAATGATCTCTGACTTTTTTCAGATTTACACAACATGACTAAAACAGAATTTCTTAGTCATGGTCCCAGTAACTGCAAAATCTCCCATGCTTCCCTTAGTTTTCAGAGAACATGGGGATTAAGGGTAACAAGGAAATGAATTATGAGGCTTTATAAATTATAGCTATCACTCCCAATTTGGCAGAGATGTGAATGTAGGTACAACACAAAGGCATGGGTAATAATGAAAACAATAAATTATGAACACAATTCCTGATTTTCTCCACGATCTTAGTTTTTTATGTCGTGGAGCCCTGTGCAGCTGCACTAATAATCTGTGGATACCTCTATAAAAAAAAAAATCCCAACCATAAATATCCAGTTTCAACTATGGGTAAGCAAGGAATTTTGCATATAATCCATATAAACTGAACATCCCATGAAGTTGCTTCAGACGAAGAATTTTAGGATTATAAAGTTATATTGCACTAAAGAGTTATACCGCACTAAAGTTATGACTTGGAACTTCAGTTGCCTGGAATTCTAGTAAGCAGCTTACACTTTGTAAATTTTGAGAAATTTGAAGCTTTAGGAATTAAAATGCAATTCCAAATCCAATATTATGTGCAGCAACCATATAGTGAAAAACGAATTGAAACCTCCAACTCCATATGCCCCAATTTCATGCAATCAAAACAGCCTCAGATTCAATATTTTTACAAATGCTTGAAGAGAAACTATGCCTCCATCAGTCATCCCAATATCCACACGTGATAATTTGATATGGGTTTTTATGGGTAGATATAAGTTTTTCTATATGTATATGTATAAATAGAAGTAGCCTATGGTTAAACATCGAATCAGAAAACTCAATGGTAGGGAACCATATTAATAATAATACATACGCATACAAGCCAATACTTGCATTGATCTTGTTGCGACCAATAAGCTACACCAATGTTCATCAAAGTAACGGCATGGACAACACATGGTAATCATATTACTAATGTAAATTCAGAAATTTCTCATTAAACAATTACCAATTCAACAAGAAAACAAGTAAATAACTAACACATAACATGTTTCAAAGTACATTCTAGTCTGTAAACACTAACACATAATATGCTTCATAGTTTACATTCTCTAGTCTGAAAAAACTTGTGAAATACTGACATTAAACCACCTAACAATCACTGATAGGCCAAGGACCAAACTCACCGCAATAGTTCACATTCTCAGCATGAAAACAGACCACCAGTAATATGTATAATCTTTTTCGCACTCAAAAAGAGACCTGGACTCCTGAAGTAAAGAATTTGAAAAAAAAAAGCTGGGAAGCAGTGTGACGTATGAGCGAAGAGCGTTTCTATTAAAATGGAACCAATGTTTTAGGGTTTGGGGCACGGACTGCCGAGCGAGATGCGAGTCAATATAGGGGAATGGGTTTTGTTTGTTGGGTAATCTGTCTGTCGCAGTGTCGTTCACCGCCTACCCCAACAGATGCTTGAAAAAACCATGCCGCCAGAAATTGGAAACAAGAGCTTCTCACAGACCACAGTAATGGAGAGTACCTCTCTGGCTATAGTTAACACTCGCCACTCGAAAAGATGAAGATTAAGCAAGAGCGAGATAGGTCTAGGAGTGGACCAAACTAAGGCAGTCAATGTCCCCCAAATCAGACCGTCTCTCTTTCTTTCTCTCTCTTTTCAGGAATGATTTTAGGGTTTCAAATCTTTCAATTCCCCAAAACTAAGATCTGAAACTCGCATCCCCGCCCGCTCTTTTCGGTTTTTCGCGCTTCTTCGTCTCTCACGCGTCGCGCGTGCGAGCTTCTCTGTTCTTGTGTCCGTATGTGTGTTTTGTACTCAGGTCGATGCTGGCATTCGCAATTTCGCATTTCGCTCTAGTCTGTAGATGCCCTTTTTTTTTTGAAAGAGTTCTTTGATTAATTATCTCTATACCACATATACATAAAAATAGAAAAAAAATTTAAATATATCATATAAAAATTATTAATAAGATTTTTATTTTAAAAATTTTTTAAATATTTTAAAAAGCTCTTTGGTAATAAAATTAAATTATTTCAGTGTTATATATTAAAATATTTGTTAATTTCAAATAAATTGGAAATTACATTTGAAAAGGCTGATTTTCAAATAATGCAGACGTATTTCTAATTTAAAATATTATTAATATATTAAAATATCCATATAATTTTAAGATACTACCAATTTTGCCATTTGATCTTATTCCATCCATAGCATTACAACTTTTAAAATTTAAATCACTTTTATTTTTAAATAACAATATTGTTAAACAGCAATCACAATCATTTTTGTTTAAACAACTGTAACATATTTTTTTTTTTAAAACGTTGTTAAAAATGTCCACACTTATCTTCACATGAATAATAATATGTTATTATTCGTGTGAGAATAAATATGATAAGTGTAGATGCTCTTAATTATTTTTTATTTAAAAAATATTCTTAATAGTAAAATTTATCATTTGAAGTCTGATAGGTCCAAACATGCAGTACAATTTTGTTGCCGGACATAGCTCTTATCATCTATAAAAAAACTCTTTACAACTTTATTTAGTGGCATACTAAATGTGTAATTAATATCATTTTATATTAATCAATATAAAAGGTTCATGTTAATTTTAAATTCTTTATAACTAGTCACACAATATATATATTATTAATATGTTTACACATTAATTTGCACGCATTTGTTTAGATGTAAATAATTTCGGAAAGCTTTTATTTGGAGTGAAAGATGAGTAAAGATAAAACGTTCTAAAAATATTTGTAAGAATTTGGGATCTCACCTCGAAATTTGTTTGAATTGCTAAAATTTATGTAAAAAGGGAAAACTTAACTAAAAATTTTGACAGACCACAAGGACGAATAACACATTTTTTTTTATAGAAGATTTAAAGGTAGTTTAAGTGTCACACTCTTTTAAATATATTATATTTATTTATTTTAATAATTTTATATTTATATTAAAATTTTAGATAATTAAAAATAAAGATACTACTCAATTAAAAGTCAAAAGTTACATTCTTTAATAAAAAAAAACAACACTTAGTAGAAATAGATTTTGGTCTATTTATAAATAAGACATGTGATTCTTCATCAATCACATCCATCAACATAAATAAAAGATGGACTGAAAACCAAAGTTTTGAATACTGTACCGGTCAAGATACTAAAACGAAATATTTCAATATCGGTACCATTTCGTGCACCGTTTCGGAATAGTCTACATATAAAAAAAATTGTATATAAAAATACATATATAAATTATATTTCAAAATAATAATCGATATATGAATAATTATATATATAAATGTAATTAGTTTAGAATGAATTTAAGTAAAAAATAGCAAAAAAATGGGAAAAAAAGGAAAAAAAGCCGAAATCGGAAATCTCGATACGGCCAGTATTGACCGAAATATTGATCGGTACGAGGCCGGTACCGGCCGAAATATTGACTGGTACGAGGCTGGTACAGTCCGGTACTGCCGATATTTTGTCCGAAACGATACACCCTCTATAATCGGCACTAGAGAACCGGCCGATACGGCATATTTCAACTGTACCGGCCGGTACGGTACGAAATTTTAAACTTTGCTGAAAACTCTTCTACAATACTCTCCATAAAGAAAGTGTTATAACTATTCTTTTATTATGAGATGTTCTCTCAAATTCTTACACACCACTCATGGCATGTTAATTTCTTTCTTTTTTCTTTGACAAAAGGTACATAAGAACGATCAGCGCAACAACTTTCTTTGTGCATGATCATAAAAGTCCATTCCCTCTAAGAAATGTTTAGTTTGAGTCATAATTAATAGCTCAAAGGCAAGTCTGTCACCACAACATCTCCAAAATATCCAGTTGATCTAAAATTCATTACATGATTCAAATGTTAGACACTTTATTATCACAATTAATTTCAACTTATATCCTCTCGAATTCCTGACGTTAAAGCCATAAAATATCAATGTACCAACCAGACTACCACCCTAGTAAGGGCATGTCAATTTCTTTTAATAATGCTATCTATCTTTTTTTTTATGTTAAAGAAGTAAAATTATTTTTTTTTAAGAGAAGTAAAATATTTAAAATTTTTTGTATTTTGTATATCTAAAAATGAAAATTTAGAATATTATGAAAAAAAGCATACAATTTTAGGAGAAATTTGATTAGTTATGACCTATAGTTTTGTACACGAAGTAGTTTGATGACCCAAAAAGGATACTTTTCTTGGGAGATTTTTATAAAGAGTTTTTTTACTCATCAATCCAATACTAGAAAAAAATAATAAAAATAAAAATAGAAATATAGTATAGCTTGTTATTAGAGCGCACACACATGATTTATAAGATTTAAATTTTAAAAATTTATCTATCCAATCAAATTACGAAATATAAATATTTTATTAGGTTGTTACCCCTAAATAATTTGAATTAATCTTACCACCAGCCCGGCTAGCATTAGCGAAATGCCAACCCCCATTAAAAATTCGAAAAATAAGCATTCCACGTTACGTATCATGTGTGTGCACTCCATCAGAACATAGGGCTTATACATGCCCTAAACACTCTTTCGCCTATCTCGCAACTCCCTCTCCACTTTGAGCTACCTCTCTCGTTGGACCATGTTAGAAGCCTCCATGATAGGGTTGAAGAATAAAGGAGAGAGCTTGAAAGTAGGGAAGATTTTGAGGAAGAAAGAAGCAGTCTGCGTCTGGAGTGTTCGGTAGAGAGTTAAGTGGAAAATGGGTAGGGCTGGGCGACGTTGTTTGAAAGGCAGGAAGTGGGCGATGCGTTTGATCTCAAACGGCAGCGTTTTCATCCATTGTAGTTAAACGATAGCGTTGTTAATAAATGTAGATTGTGGATGGAACGATGTAGTTTTATTATTTTAGTAGCTGGTTTTAAAAGGGCATTTATGTAATTGTAATGGGAGTCCGTTATACTTATGCGCCTGTGATGGGAAACGCATTCTGACAATAAAAAAAAAAATTGGGCATTTTTGGAGGAACTGGGACCTCGAATTCCCAGGTCATAATTCATCTTCTACCTGCTTTCATTCTCCATTGTTACCCTGATTTTTCTTGCAAGATTATTAGATTCTTAACTGTGGTACCTCAGAGCCACCAATCCTACCAAATTCCAGAAAACAGTCAACCAACCCATTCCCATTCCCTACCCACGCCCAAACAGAAACAAATCCATACCTCTCCTGTCCAAACAGTACACCCACCATACAGATAAACCAACCCACACAAATAGCATACATTACATTTTTCAACCAATCTGATGGCTAAAAGTACCAGATCTACAAAGCAGCAAAAGGAATCCAAACAGAACGAGATACAGGGAGAAATCACTGAATTAAGGCAACAGATGGCCCAGATCAATGACCTTCTTTGGACCATGTTTGAACGTCAACAACGACTGGAGAATCAGCACCAACAGCAGCACCAACAGATGCTACACAATCAACAAAACCATGAGCAACAAATTCCAGAACCACCACCAAACCGGAAACTGAAAACCCAATTGCTAGAAGAATAAACACCAAGGGTATTAAACTAGATTTTCCCCATTTTATGGGAGACAACCGAGCTGCTTGGTTATATAAAGTAGACCATTACTTTGAATTCCACCAGACCCCCACTCCTCATTGCTTACTGATGGCAGCCTATCACATGCAAGGGGATGCCCTTACTTGGTACCAAGATACCACCAACAGTGGCCCATTTCCATCTTGGGATGCCTTTAAGGATGCCCTCCAATTCCGATTTGGACCAACTGCGTGACAACCCCATGGAGGCCTTGAATCGACTCAAACAAACTTCCTCGGTAACCGCCTATAAAACTCAGTTTGAAATGATTTCTAATAGGCTGTTGAATCTCCCTGACTGTCATAAGTTAAGCATGTTCATTAGTGGCCTTAAAGATGATATCCGGTTACCAATACGGATGTTTAATCCTGTAAGTCTCAATGCGGCTTATGGGTTAGCCAAAATTCAGGAGGAATTCCTACTTAACACTAAGAAGATTGCTAAAACAGTGGCTGAAAGGAGTAACCCCCCAGTCTCACCACCCATGAACTCTTGGTATCAAGAAGGTTCCAATAGGTGGGGTAAACCACCAAACCCCCCAAAAAAGGTGTGGTCTACGAATATGGATGATCAAAGACGCAAAGGTCTATGTTACCATTGCGATGAGAAGTGGAATCCACAGCACACGTGTAAACCGAAACTGTATTTGGTTCAGTACTGCTAGGAGAATGAAAATGAAGCAGTCGAGGAACCCTTGGAGGCTATTCTGCAGAGGGGAGAGGGGATTAAGATAGACAATGAGTCTGTGGAACCTGAAATCAGTTTGAATGCCATATCCGAGACCCCTAGTCCGTCAACTATGCGAGTGTTGGGCCAGATTTTGGGTGAGGATGTGGTCATCCTTGTGGATTCCAGGAGCACTCAGTTTCTTAAACGCAGCTGTTGCAAGAAAAATGCGATTGTAGCTGGACCGCTCTACTCAATTGACCGTGAGAGTAGCAAATAGGCAATCACTCACAAACATAGGCTACTGTGAAGCAATCTCCATCAAGGTGCAAGGTAACCTATTCAATGCTTACCTTTATGTTGTGGAGTTGGGTGGGTGTGATGTTATGCTTGGGGTGGATTGGTTGTCAACTTTTGATGACATTGTGTGGAACTTTAAGAAGTTATTGATGAAATTTATGATTGATGAGAAGGAAATAAGCATTGTGGGGATGCGACCTCAAGCTCTAAGGGTTCAGTCGAATGGCAAGGGAATGACGGGTACTTTCTCAAGGAGTAAGGGGCTATTCCTACAAATTGAGGCCATTGATACTCAAGAAAGTAAGACTGAAATGCAACCAGAAATTGAAAGTTTGCTCTCATCTTTCAAAGAAGTTTTCAAGGAACCTCAAGGGCTGCCACCAAAAAGATCCTGTGACCACAGAATTATCTTGAAGGAAGGAATCCAACCCATATCCACAAGATCGTATCGCTACCCATTTTACCAGAAATCAAAAATTGAGAAAATAGTGGCAGATTTACTGAAGAGTGGGGTAATAAGGCCAAGTTCCAGCCCTTTCTCATCACCCGTACTGCTGGTCCGCAAGGCAGATGGAGCGTGGAGACTTTGTGTGGATTATAGAGCACTTAATCAAGAGAAGGTGAAGGATAAGTTTCCCATCCCGTGATAGATGAGCTTCTGGATGAACTTGGGGTGCTAAGGTTTTCTCTAAATTAGATCTTAGATCAAGATACCATCAAATCAGAGTGGTACTTGAGGACATCGAAAAAACAGCATTCCGGACTCACGACGGGCACTACGAATTCTTGGTAATGCCGTTTGGCCTCACCAACGCACCGTCGACATTTCAAGGGTTAATGAATGAGGTGTTCAGGCCCTACTTGCGCAGGTTCGTATTGGTTTTTTTTACAACATTTTAATATATAGTAAGGGCTGGAAGGAGCATCTGGGGCATCTAAATCAAGTCTTACAGCTGCTGCAACATCACAAACTATTTGCCAAGCGTTCAAAGTGTCGATTGGGGTCGATGAAATTGAATATTTGGGCCACCTGATTTCAGATATGGGGGTGAAGGCTGATCCAGCTAAAATCAGCGCTATGCTAGAGTGGCCAACACCTAAAACCACTAAAGCACTGAGGGGATTCTTAGGACTTTCAGGCTACTACAGGAAATTTATTAAGAACTACGGCTTAATTGCTGCCCCACTCACAGTGCTCTTAAAGAAAAATGCTTTTGCTTGGACAACAGAGGCAGAGCAAGCATTTTAGCAGCTTAAAGAAGCAGTGATAGCCCCACCAGTTTTGAAAATTCCAGATTTCTCTAAACCTTTTGTTCTTGAGTGTGATGCGAATGGTAAAGGAATAGAGGCAGTCCTGATGCAATCTAACAACCTATTGCCCTCTTGAGCAAAGTTTTGAAGGGAAGAGCCTTACTACTATCGACCTATGAAAGAGAGCTTTTGGCGGTTGTGACAGCAGTTCAAAAGTGGCGTCCTTATTTGCTGGGACAGTCCTTCGTTATAAGGACAGACCAACAAGCTCTCAAATACTTGCTAGAACAAAGAGTGGGCACTGAAGCCCAACACAAATGGTTTAGCAAGTTTATGGGCTACGAGTTCAAGATAGAATATAAAAGAGGGCAAGATAATAAAGTGGCAGATGCGCTATCAAGAAAAGGACTAGAAGAGGAGGAGATATTAGGAGCCCTTGCCCAGATCACATGTCCTTCTCCGGATTGGGTGAATGAACTCAAAAACAGCTACAAACAATCCAAGGAGTATTCTGAGCTCCTGGAGAAGCTAGGAAACAGCCAAGAAGTACCAAAGGGGTTAACAGTGCAACAAGGGTTAATTTTCAAAAAAGGAATAATCATGGTGGTTCCCGATTCTGAGCTACCTCTCTCGTTGGACCATGTTAGAAGCCTCTATGATAGGGTTGAAGAATAAAGGAGAAAGCTTGAAATTGGGGAAGATTTTGAGAAAGAAAGAAGCAGTCTACGTCTGGAGTATTCGGCAGAGAGTTAAGTGGAAAATGGGTAAGGCTGGGCGACGTTGTTTGAAAGGCAGGAAGTGGGCGATGTGTTTGATCTCAAACGGCAGCGTTTTCATCTCTTGTAGTTAAACGATAGCGTTGTTAATAAATGCAGATTGTGGATGGAACGATGTAGTTTTATTATTTTAGTAGCTTGCTTTAAAAGGGCAATTATGTAATTGTAATGGGAGTACGTTATACTCATGTGCCTGTGATGGGAAATGCATTCTGACAGTAAAAAAAAAAAAGAAATTAGGCATTTTTAGAGGAATTAGGACCTCGAATTCCCAGGTCGTAATTCATCTTCTACTTGCTTCCATTGTCCATTGTTACTCTGATTTTCCTTGCAAGATTATTAGATTCTTAATAGACCACATCATTCCACCCCCTCTGTGTCATCTCCTCCCGCAAAATAGAGAATGACTCGCACCATCCATTTCACTCCCTTCTCGAATTGTATCTAAGTTCTATTTTTCGCAAGAAATAGAGAAAGACTCATCATCTTCGTCTATCTTGCACACTCATCTCTTGCACCTTTTCGTCTCATCAATCTTGAAGTAGAAGTCTAAGATTTTCATACCAGTCACCACCGAACAGAGGTAAACCAGGAACTCCCTCTATGTGAACAATATTGTTCCCACTATATCTCATGTACGCCTGAAATTCGTAGTGGGGAATTTGCCATCTATGTAAGTAGTTTCTAGTAATGTTTCTTTACTGTAAGATAAATTTGAATTTGGAAAAATAAAGAAATTACACTTTTTGGTTGTCACATTCTAGTTAGCACTGAAAGTGTTTGATAACAGTTCTAAATGAACTTCCTGCATTTCTTTCCCTCCCAGAACGAGCTAGAAGCCTAGAAACAAAACCCATTTCAATTTTCCACTTGAATTTAACTCATAGCTCATAATAATTTGATTTTTAGGCCCCGTTTGTATTCGAAGATGAGCTCAACTCATCTCAACTCATCTTCATTTTATCATTATATTTTTATAATTTTTTATATAAAACACAAATTCCTATAAACATTTTTCAAATCCCAATACACATTTTTCAAATCCCAAAATAATAATAATATTAAAAAATAAACTAAACTCATCTCAACTTATCTCAACTCATCTCATCTTCGAATCCAAGCGGGGCCACTTGTCCTTTTCCACTCGAAATGGTTAATATGTGTTCATTGATTATTATACAATTAGTGTTTTTTGTGTTTTCATTGAGACCACATTTTATAAACTAAGTGCACTAATTCACTTTTTGAATATTAAGATGTGCAAATATTATAAAAATCAAGCTTTCTAAATTGAAATCATTCATTCGATTAAAAAAGAAAGAAAAAGGAATAGAACCTTCTTTGTAAAAAAATAATTAAGCATTACTCAATTACTTTTTAAGATTATTAAACATAATTGGAAAAGGTAGTTTTATCAAGACTCATATATCATTACTATTACGTTTACTTATCAAAAACTAAAATTGGGATGCAGATAGCTAGTTTATCAAAACTCATATATTTAGCCAGAGGATGCCAATTGATGGGTGGAAATACATGATAAAGGAGCTAGGACCGAATGCTAAGAAAGGAAATGGTAGTCTCTCAAGGTCACTCAGTCTATCTGATGCATCAACCCAACCTTTTAAGGAGGAGAAGAATCCATTTGACAATAGGCTAACCCCGTTAAAAGGTAAGGTAGCTTGGACATGACTTCTCTCAAATATTTGCCTTTGCACCTGGAGAGAAAGATTTTGGACCTGTCAATTACAGCAATTTTAGTGATTTTGTCTCCCTCTGTATGTGGGGTTCCTATATTGTAGACAACTAAATTCAAAACCAATAAGCTACAATAATGGATGTAATTTTTATGTTTCCAAGAAATTGTAATGTATATCAGCCAAAACTTATGTAACACATTCTACTTTTTGAAACACTTTGGACATGTTCTTTTAAATATGTGGTGGATGTAATGAGAACTTGGGACATATTTTATCATGTACAAAGTGTCTTTTTTGTGTTTAATCTGTTTCAATATTTTAGCTATTATTCCAAATTTTTTGGGATTGCCTATTCTAATACAGTACTTAAAAATAAAAGAATACAAAGTTTGTCATGCAATAGTCACCAAAACTAAGCATTCGATTGCTTGGATGAATAACAAGTTCGATATAATTACATAAAAAGTCCCTCAATTAAAATTAGTATAATTACATAACAAAAACATCTAAAGATGGATCGATACATAGAAGTCTAAAATTAGTTTACATAACAAGTCACTTAAAAATGGAGTTACATAACAGTCCATTCAAAAATGGAGTTACATTCCACTCAAAAACATATAAAGACCACAACATCAATCCAACTATAGTTTCAAGGAACTCTTGGTAACTTTGCAACCACTAGCATAAAAGCAACCCCTGAGTTAAAGAAGAGCATCAAGTACCTACAGCAGTGAAAATAATTGATTAACTAATGCCAAAATAATTGATTAATAATAATATACAAGAATCGTTGTTAAGTCTACGACCCTTATTATACAAAACATATACGAACTCTTAGTATACAAAACATATAATTGACCAACACAAAATATATACGAGAGTCGTTTCGTACTACAACCCTTACTAATGCCATGTATGTACTCTTATGGCTATGTAGAGCAAATATGAGCAGAAAAAATCTAACAAATCAAAAATGTGAAATACTTACGAAACAATAGTTACAGTTTCAGACATCAATCCAAATGTTGCGATATATTGTCAGGGATCGGCCCAAAATTTCTACATAAACAACAACAACAAAAAATTTTCTTTATTAAACTCTTTAATAAAAAAACATGTCCTTAAAAATATAAATAATTTCAAACCCTCAATACTTCACTGAAGGACATTTGTTCCTAGCATGTCCCTCATTTTTACAAATGCACAAAGTTTTTTCTTGGTTGGTTGACTTTCTTTTGGATTCTTCGCTCTCAAAGATTTTGATCATCCTTTTGTTGGCACCCATGGAGGATCTTGGACAATTTGTGAGAAGTTCAATATAATTTTATTACTTGGCATGTGATCATCGTTTGTTGAGTCCCCTCTTTGTGAACATTCTAGAGGGCCATCCACTGCAAGTAACTATTTGTGCACATTCTACAATGCAAGTGTGAAATATTTGTATTTTTCTATTTGTTCTCGATGCAATTTCAACAATGCCATAAAGTTGTATCATTGATTTGCTTTTTCTAATCGTATGCTCATCTAGCCTGTGCATTGATTACCTTTTAGAACATGGTATGTCCTAAATGAGTTGATTCTTGGCATTAATAGTCCATCTTTTTATAACATAATGCTGTGACAATCTATCTAACCTTCATTTCTTGCCAAAAACACACAAAATATGCTTACATAGAATTCTTATAAACTCCCACAACCGGCATGTACATGTTGCATATCCTTCATCACCACCCTACAATTTCACATGGTAAAAAGGTGTTTCTTTCCCTCACAATGCCATTGCATATGTCTTTGTCTCACCTTCTTGTGCCAATTCTTTTTGTAAGGAACAATAGACTACCGAACAACTCTTCTTGAAAGATCATGAAAGATTTTCATATATAAATCGTTATCATCTCAACTTCAATTTTAAAAGGTATCTTTAATATCGCCCGTGTAGATTTAGTCCTGACATCTTTCTCTTTTTTTTTTACATAATTTGCATCTATTCTTTTGTGTACTGATACACAAAGTCACTAACTATGCCGGCACAGAGTTTTTGACATGCCGACATTGAATGTTAAACGAAAAAAGGCTAGTACTCGCTTATCCTGTCAGCTGTAAAGATTTTCTAGTTAAGAGTTTTCTCCAAGCTTATGCTTCATCACAATCCTTGTTCATTCTTGCTCGAACTCGTCACTAGTAAGTGTCACATGGATGCAATGAATAAAATCATTTCTAAAATCCAAAAATCTGTTGTACACATAGGCCAAGTGTTTGAGAAATTTTTGTAAAATGTGCCAACACAACCTATAAGTTGTATTTGGTAGTACCTCTGAAATTACCTTACCCATCACCTTGTCATTATTGGTAATTATAGTTGAAGGGGCACGCCCAAGCATAGCCTTTTGCCATGTTCTCAACAACCATGCATATGATTCAGCGGTTTATTAACTAACAAAACACAACCAAACATTATGGTCTGATGATGATGGTTAACTCCAAAAAATAGCACAAATGGCATCTTATAGGTATTGGTCAAGTAAGTGACATCAAATGTAACATCTCCAAAATACTGTTATGCAGCTCTTGATCATGCATTAGCCCAAAAACAATTTTCATGTTTCCATCCTTATCAACTTGCATAAAGAACATAAACACGGCTTCCCTTTCTTGTCGATCATGAAAGTAAGAATGTAACATTTGTACATCCCCCTCTTCAAATAGTTTTTTCCTTTTGTTTCCCAAGTAGTTTTCAACGTCCTTGCCAATTCAACCTATATTAAAGTTTCCACATGCTTCTTTACTCAACATTGACATAATCTTTCTTGTCAGTACTCTGAACTCATTTAAAATGTCAATGAGTTTTTTTTTTGGACTTTAGTAACTCCTCTATGTCCATGAAGATAAGTCATACTTATCGGTAAAAATAGTTCATGATTATGTCCGACCACAAACTTATTGACTATCACTTTTCTCCGTCTTTTTTTATGCCTATTATTGCTTTACATCCAATCTTCATCTCTACAATTTCACAGATTTGGTCGTGCTTTTTCTTTCCAACTTTCTTGCCAAGATCCTACCTTTGTGCAAACATAGTCTACTGCACAAATAATTTTATCTTCTTTCAACAAACAAACATGATTCGTCCAGGTTGCAAAACTTTTTCGTCTTGTAGATAACCTATAAAATGTTTGAGCATTTTCCACATTCTCAAATTCCATACCAATGACTGGCTCTAAAGGACCACTACTCAAATGGACTCCATCTACATTCACTTCATTTTCGACGTTCACCCCTTCTTCGACATTCACATCATAGAAAGGATCCTGGAAACTTTCATTCTCAAGTCCCTTCCACACAAAACAACAAAAAAAAAAACATGTTGTAAATATTGAAACAAACAACTACCTAACATAACCAAATTGAGATAAACATCCAATTTATTTGCATGTTGATGTAAAGAATTGTTTGAAGCTCTGTATCAACCTTGTTACAACATGTACTATTTATGTATATTTATGATTTGAAGTTTTCAAGTTTTGAACTTTGATTTGTGCTCAACTTTTGATTTTATAACTTGGGTTTTTTGTCATTGGTCTTCAAGTGCTGGATATCAGTCATATGGTAACACTCAACTTTACCAACAAAAGTAATTATTATTCAAGTACAGTAGAAGTAACTACCATTCTCAAGGCATGAAAAAATAAACTTACATCCTATGCCAAATTTAGTCATCTCAGCCAACCCAACAATACAAAGCATGCTAAGCAGCAGACCCTAATTAAGTAAGCTTGACCAACATAAAAACAAGACTTCGTCACTTTCCCCTTTTCCCTTGAAAGCATCTCATTCGATCTTTGCTTTAGGGTGTTCAATACCAGGATAACCATTCCTAATTTGCAAGCAACCCATTTGATCTCTATAAGATCATGCCTCGTTTTTCATTCATCTTTTAGGCAAATTTTCTAGTCTGGAGCTTGCAACCCCTGTAAAGTTAATACAACGGAAAGGAAGGAACAACTTGATTCTATTGAATGATAATTTAAGAGGAAGTCGATGCATTTAAAGAAATTCAAAGGAAAGAAATGCAAAAAATCCTAGATGAGAAAAATCCACAAAACTCGAAAAGGGTAAAAATCCACAAAACCCAAACATCATTTCACTCCTAGGAGACGATGAGAATATACAATACCTGAGAAAAATCAAAATCATCAATGTCAACTGATAACGCTCAAAGAATAACGCGGTAATTGTAGTTCAGCTTTGGAGTGTCGATTCCATAGAGAGACAATTAAAAGAATAGTAAAATATCAAAGAAACTAAAAAAATTAAATAATTAATGAGGAAAGAAAAATTGATTTTAAATTAAAATTAAAATTAAACAAAGTAAATAATGGAAAAGTAATCAAAATTGACGAACAGTAGAGTGTCGGGAATCCCTTGCACATATATAGTATTTTTAAGTATCTTCAATTCACTGATAACTCAATTGAGAATTCAATTCTGTAATTCTCAACCGGAAGATATAAAATTATAAACCAAAAATTAAATCAAATGTAATTCTTTGAAAAATCATTCATCACTTTAAATCACACAAATTGTTATTCACATTGAGAAAACCCAACGACAACAATATACCCAAGGAGTAATATTGCAGCAGAGAATTAAATCAATATAAATAATCAATGGATCCAAAAATAATTAAAGAACGAATTCATTGAATAGAAAAAGCATGACTGAATCTATAAATGAAATAAATTCTAAAATTATTCGAAAAAGAAAACACTAACAATATTTTGAGAATGATAAAACAAATAATTTTAATAATTGAAAATCAAATACATGAATTAAAAATAAATTAAAAATATCATCTAGTGTGCAAGTTCATCCCTAACCCTACATGAGAATTTAGTTATCCATGAATAGGATAGACAACAAAAATCTCAAAAGAAAATCATCCAAACGGTGGCCATCGTTCACGCTGCGTCTGTTGCTTCACGTTCGGCTTTCACGTTCATCTGCTTGTTCTTCTTTTCGTCTCTGCTTCTTCGTTCCTTACGTCTGTGGCTTCTTCGTTTCTTTTTCTCCTTCTTCTCGTTCTTTCTTGCGGCTGGGTACAAATATATATATATATATAAATATATATATGTTGCCGTGTGATCTTTGGACTCCCTATGTGTTGCCGTTTCATTTACTTTTTCGTTTCGCTTCCTTCTCTTTTCAATTTTATTCATTCTCCTGCTTTTTCATATTAATTCCGTTTATCATGCATTTCATTCCAGCCACATCTCCATACATATATATATATATATCTCCATGCGTCCGACTATTTATCTATAAAATAAAATAAAATAAAAATAAAATAAGATAAATAATCCTTAAAATTACCTCAATGTGAATAGAAATAAAATAAAATAAAATAAGTGAATTTTAGTTATTTCTATTCTCATTCCTTGCAATTTTAGTCAAATATTAGGATATTTAGAATGCACTTTTGCGCACTCATCATCAACCATGAAAAATTGTTGCAAATTCAAGTGGGATGGTGCGAAATATGTGTGGGATGTTGCAATTTTCATGCGTTCAGCCAGTTGAAAAACCTAACGTTGGCAACTCAGTCGGTTGGAGATTGCACTTAGGCGTCGAAGACAGTGGTCAGAGATGGAGGTGGTGTTGGAACAAGATTGAATATGAGGAAGAAGAGAATTCTGTGTATTCATGTGGGTTGCAAGAAAGACATCAAAGTTATAGAGGAAAAAGATGAATAATGTGTTCATGTGTACTTGATTTGATTTCTATAAGTGAGAGTCTGCTGACGTGGCAGTCACTGATTAGTGGGCTAGCAAAATAGTATTGCTAGCCCGACCAACCCTAAGATGCACTAAAATAATTTATTAGATGTTTAACCTTTAAATATTTTATTCCTCTCAAAAAAAAAATTTATTAGATGCCCTCTTCCTAAAAATAAAATATTTCTTTATTTTTTATTCTGTTCAGGAGCGACTGTCAAAATAATTTGTTTTTTTTCTTAGAAATTCTACAGACAAATGTCTGTAGAAAAGTGGTAGACAAAAGACTTTTCATTTTTTTTTAAAGAGTCAAGAAATCAAAAAAAGAGGGGACTTATTTTCGTGAGTTCATTTTTCCTTTCTCGCTTGCTTGCATAGCTCTTGTCGTCCCATCGTCGGCTCCTCATCGTCACCATTGTCGACCTCATTGTCACCATTGTTGGCCTCATCGTCACTATCGTCAGTTTAGTTTGCAGAGCTCTGGTTCCAAGATTGTCGGCTTGCATTTTCTACATTTCATTTGTTGGGTTCTATTTGCACTCATAATGTTTCCAATCCCCGCTTGGTGTTGTTTGCTACTAGGTGGCTCACAGAAGCTTTGTCGGCTTCGTGGTCTCTTGTTGGTGTTGGAGATCTTCAAGGATCTGGGCGGATTCGAATCTGTGGGGCATGGGTCTATTAGTTTAGGGCTCTCACTGCTTAGTCTGGGTCCGTTGAAGGTAAGAGTTGTATTTTCCTTTTTAGCTTTTACCATATCTATGCGGCATTAACAAATACATGTTTCCTCTTTTAACTTTTATTATTTTGCTTGAAGGTAAGAGAAGCCATAACAATTCTTCCATTGATTCTACTGAGAAGGCGTCCAATATTACTAAAGAAGTTTCTGATACCATCCCTGTTGCATTAGATCCTTTTGAGGTATATTTTTTGTTTCCTCTGCATCTTCTAATTAAAACAAAATGGTGATTTTAGGATAATCGGTGGCATGAAAGTTGAGCTTTTGGATGAATACAATTGGATTATCTGTCATAGCATATACTCGATAAAATTGCCACATAATTTTTAGCACTGGAGTTAAGAGAAATGAACCTATTGTTGCGAACCTATTGTTGAGCACAATAGGTTATATGCTAAGATGTATCTCATAAAAAAATTATTTAATTACAAGCATGTATTAATCAACCTGAAGGAGGACGAGTTTATTAATGAAATAGATTAAATAGGTTATCAAAACTTATGGTAGTTATAGGAAACTCTCCTCTATTTTGGAAAAGATGTTTAGTTGCTTTACAATTGGTAATTTCTCTATGCAAAGGTTCCTTTGCTCCTGGTTTAGTTTGTTTTTATATTGAATATAAGTACAAAAGCAGGAGAACATGCTCTATTATAATCACAATTTAAGTGTGGGGATGCTCTAAAAAACAACTTTGTTAGGAGGTTGGCTGTGACTGTTCTTTAGTTTTTTGTGCATTAGTTGTTTATATATATATTTATATATATATATATATATACACGTCATATGCTAAAATCTTAAAAGAGAGAAGGAGAAAAAAAAGAGAGCTTATCTAGGTGAAATGAAACTACTTACTTGCAAACAGCATCAATTGATTTGCTGCTCATAACGTTCCTCATTAATGACTGCGGCAATCTCTTCCATTTATTTCTGCATTGCATTTTTTTAGACCGACCTCCACCTCCATTTCAGACCTGACCTCCATTCCAACCGTAGGACCAAAACCTCCCTTTCCGCTTGACGTGGGTACTCGACATTAGCTGACCCTGACTCGGTCTGCCAAAGGTTGGGGAAAAATTTGCCGTCTGCACTGCCTAGTTCGGTCTTGATGACGACATCAATGTCAATGTCCTTGACCGAGAAATCTACAAGGTCCTCGATGTGAAAAAGTATGAGAAGTTGTCGGAGTCTTCTCACCTTTGAAGTTCAATCCGATCATTGTCACAAACTTCACCTGAGAAAAATGTGAAAGCAAATAAGGAAAATTTGTTTTAAGAATTCATCAAAGTTATAGAAGCAATCTAAAAAATAATGGGTGTTAAGGGCAAGCCATATTATCAGACATATCTAGAAAAAATAGGTCCAAGGCACTCTTTACTTTTTGGCTAAGCAAAATCTAAAAAATATAAGAGGCAAAGATGAAATAAGGCTAACTCACCAATGTGCTCTAGCCGATTTCATTGATGGTCTTAAATAGATGTACATCATGTGATTTGAATTACAAAATTGAAATACAAAATTCAAACTAGAAATTACAAATTCAAACTAGTTTGGAGGATTGAGTTGTTGAAGATATGATCTATCGAGATGTGGCTGGTGTGGTGGATCCATGGGTATTGGTTTGTTGTGATTCTCCTCTAACATTCCCCCGCAAGCTAATGGGGAGAGAAAGCACCCCTAGCTTGTTACGCACATGCTCAAGCGTTTAAAGATGAGGCCTTTGGTGAACAAGTCGGCTAGCTAATCTGAGGACCCAAGAAAGTGTATGAAGATGTGATTTCAATGTGCTTCATTCTAGCATGAAATACCGGGTTTGAGGTAAGTGCAGTTGCTCCACTATTATCACATCATAGCGTGGGAGCTATGGGAATAGTAATATGCAACTGTTGGAGAAGCATTCGGATCCAATAGAGCTTAGTTGTGGCCATAGCCAATGCTCGGTACTCAGTTTCGGTACTTGATAGAGCAACCACGGATTGCTCAGCTTCGGTATTTAATACATCTAGTTGAGTGATAGACCAATCAAATTGCATAGCAAGACAAAGAATGACACTGACAGTGGCTACTTTGATCACGTGGCTAAAGGTTTCTGTGAAATCGACCCATTCCTCCTAATTATATCCCAAAGCCACTAATCGGGCCTTGAAACAATCAACTTCACCTGTGGAGGTTTGCTTGGTCTTATAGACCCGTTGTTGTCAAAAATATTATGGTTTTGGGCCTCGGACATATTGCCTATGTGTTGTTTGCCATAAGAGCATCATATTCCTCTTTTATAGCAACACACAATTCTTGTAAAAGACCAGCTTGTTGATAAGAACAAGGTTCAATAGGTAAAGCAATACTGGATAATGCATGGATAAGATATTTTGAAGAGTATAGATGTTAGTCGGAAAATGTGCGTGGTTTTAAGGAATCTTTTTAAGAGTGGGTAATCATATGAAGTGAGAGAAGAGAGATGATGCGGAGAGACATTTCGTGTGTATGGTTTAAGTGGTCTGAGCAAGGAATAGTTGGTGTATTTATGGGCTGGGCCGAGAGGGAGTTATCTGGAGTAGGAAGAGGGTTGTTCGAGTAAGTGTTTTCGGGCGTATGAGTGATGGGCTCTGAGTGGATTGAGGAAGGAATATGTAGGTGGTGGGTGGGGTGACCGGCTGAATGTGTGTTTGTGGAAATTTTTGAGGATGAGGAAGAAAGTGAATTAATGTGAGAAGATGCCGACATGTCAAATGAAGGAGAGGAAAGAAGCATACTTGAGGAAGACACCACAGACAATGGCTCGAGTGGTTGCTGTCCATTTTTGGGAGGAAATGACTTCTCATTAAACACAACATACCTAGAGATGATGACTTTTTGAGTCATAGGATCTCATAGGATCCTTGCATCTATATTCGAGATGGTTCGCACTATATCCAATAAATATGCATCTTTTAGACCAAAATATTAATTTCTAAAAATTGTATGGGCAGAGAAGAGGGAAGCATGCACATCCAAAGGTGCAAAGGAATGTATACTCTGGACTTTTGCCGTAAAGCTTGAGGTAAGGACTTTAATTTTCTAGATTTGGGATGGGGAGTCGATTGACGAGAAAAGTAGAAGTGAAAAATGCATCTACCCAAAATGTGGAGGGTAAGTGAAATTTGGATAAGAGACATAACCCCATGTCAACATGTCAATGTTAATGTTCAAATACCCCATTTTGTTGGGGTGTATGTGGACAAGTTATTCTATGGAGGATGCCATTATTTGTGAGATAAGATTTAAGATGATGTGAGTTATATTCTCTCCCTCCATTAAATTGAAATTGTTTTATTTTACATAAAATTGATTTTCAACTAAGGTTTTGGATTTCACAAAGCAAGCATAGACATCGGATTTGCATTGAATAAGAGATATCCAAGTGAATTTGGAGTAATCTTCAATAAAAAGCACGTAGTATTTTCACCCACCAAATGAGTTAGTAGAACAAGACTAAACATTAGATTAAATTAATTGTATTGGAAATTCAGAGACTCGAGTTGAATTTTGAAAAGGAAGTTGCTTTCCTTTTTCGAAGGGACAACAATTACAAAAATTCATTGTGATAGATGACCATGAACGGGTGATGCATATTTATTCAATACTTGAGATACAATAGGAAGAGATGCATAGCCTAGTCTAGAATGCCAAGTTGAAAGAGGTGCTTTTATTCTGGCCACGACATTTAAGGCACGAGGCTTTTTAAGAGGAATCAATTGCATGGGACATGGATAGAGACCACCTTCACTCTTGCCTTCGAGTAGTGTCTCCTCGTCAATGTGTCATTCACAAAAAAATGAGATTTGATGAGAATAAAGAAACAATTGTTATCAATGCTAAATTGATTAATGGAAAGAAGGTTGGTGGCGGCGTTAGGACAATGGAGAACATGTTTGAGATGAAGCTTAGTATGGGTGTATGAAAAGTGACATTACCAGTATGAGCAATATTTAAACCTTATCCATTACCGACTTCGACATGCTCTTGTCTTGTGTATGGTTGTGAATTAAATTGCTCAAGATTGGCCGTGATATGTTGATTAGCTCCACTATCAGCAAACCATGTTTCATTCTCATGCTCATAGTTGGTGTGCACCACCATTGCCGCCAATTGAGCAGGAGGATGGCGGCCTTGATAAACATAGTTCATGCGATGATAACAATCAAGAGTTCGATCATTGGTTTTGCCATAGATATGGCAAGGGGAATGAGGTATGGTGTCAGGTCGAGAAGGTTTGAAATTGGTGTATGGTGTTACGGGATGGGAGGGAGATTTGGGTTGAGAGTTGTAGGGGCGGTTTGCCAAATTATTTGTGAGTTGATTGTTCGGGAAAGTTGAGTAATGTGGCTTGTAGGGTACTTGGGCTTGCGGTTAAAGGTTTGTGATGGATTTTTGGGTGCAAAGAAGGCAAATTAAGTGGAGTTGGAAGAGGCATTTTTGAGTTGAGATTCCAAAAGTAATTCATTGGAAAAGAGTTCGTTTTGAAAGTCCTCAAAAGATAATGGCTGGTCTTGAGTGAATACAGAGAAACAAGTCATGAAGGGGAGATATGTGGGGTTTAGGCCGTGACTTACATAAGTGATTAAGTCATCATCAACCACTATTTTCCTAGCGGCATCAAGTTCAGCAACGATTTCTTTGGCTGCATCAAGGTATATGGAGCAGTGCCTAGAAACTTGACTGAAGGACTAAAAAGGGTTAGATTTTGGAAATTAGGATGGAAATTCAAGAGGAAATGATAGAATCAAAAATAAAAAATCAAACACTTGGTGCCCGGATTAAGTGTTTCGAATTAGTCTATCGAGTTTTAGTGTAATGAGAAAAAATATTCATATGAGATCCAAATGAGGCGATTCTAATCCTTATAGAATCAAAAACCCAAAACTTTCATATTTTGAGTTTTTGAATATTTGGATGGGATCGATGACTAAATTGGGCAAAAAGTAGACAGTTCTAGATTAAGCTCAATTGGAACTCGATTTAGATGAAATGTATCAAATTTGGGCATGTGATGAAATATGTGATTGGTTCTGAAATTTTTAGGTATCTTGACATGTGTAAGAATAAGTGACAAGTGATGAGGAGTTGATCTAGAAGATTGGTTAGCCTAAATATGTGATGGAAACACAAGAGAACAAAAATCTGCTGAAAAATAACTAAGTAAGCCAAAATTAGACTTTATCTTAACTAAACCTGAAAGCTACCTTCTAGAACATTTCAAATGGTGTCTTAGGAAGACTAACATGTGACCAATTGGATAAGAAGGGGCTGGAGAGACGTTAGACATGAAGAAATCCGGAGAATGGTTTGGCTCATGCATGGTTAGGTGAAATGCCAGCTCATGCCTTATGTAAGCTGACATCTTCTCAACCATTGATCATTTTTTGCTGCTAAAATATCTCAATATTAGCCATTGGATGATGATATTTTCTGCAAAGCCTAACATCTCAGATGATTTGATTTAATCATTTGATCTTGAGGTACGACACCTCATCCCCCAAACAAAGTGGTAACGAGTCACCTCTTAGTTGCATGTTCTTTTTCTTTCCTTCATATGGATCGACCACCTTCCTATAAAAAAGTATTTGAGAGTCTTCTAACTCCTTTGGAGGATATAGCACACGCCCAACTCGAAGGAATACAAAGAAAAGCCCTCCTTAAGCTTTTGAACTTCCAAACATCACCTAAGTGAGTTTAAGTGAGTGGTCTTGAGGAAAATTTTGCAAGGACTTGTTTGATCATTTCAAGCAAGCTTTGAAGA
Organism: Platycarya longipes; assembly: GCA_036559045.1. NCBI lineage: Eukaryota > Viridiplantae > Streptophyta > Magnoliopsida > Fagales > Juglandaceae > Platycarya > Platycarya longipes. The sequence goes on along the minus strand of CM071803.1, from coordinate 16,884,477 downwards.
AGTTGAAAGTTCATATTTTAGCTTAACTTTAGCATGGAAATAACCTATTTGAGTGATTGAACTCTGCATGCTAGTATTGGACTCTTAAAGCCATGTTTATATGATGAAATGAAATCTAAGTATGTTTTGATTGGTTTTGTTATGGAAAAATGATAAGAAAATTATGAGACCTTAAAAATATATTCTATGATTTTATATGTGGAGAATTATGTAAAAATATGGGGCCTTGATTTGAGAAAAAAATCGAGAAATGAAACCTAGAGCAATTCAGCTACAATAGGGTTTTAGTGGAGTTTTTGATTTTAAATATTATCCAATTGATTTTTAATTATTTTCATGATATTTTGATGATTTTAAAGAAATTAGAAACTTTAGATTACTTAGAAAATTTTTCAGAATCATTTTGCTAAGAATTATAGAAGAAAACACTAAAAAGAATTATTAAATTTGCATAATTGATTAAGGAAAAATTGATATGTTAAATATGAGAAATTTTAGCATAATTTGAATTAAAATAAAATAAGGTTTAATCCTCTAGAAGCTTTGGCCAGCCTTGATTTAATATTTTAATATTTTATTTTGTCATTTAAGTAATTTTCATTATATATTGATGTTATGAATTGATGTGACATAAATGATTGTACGTGTGAGGTGCCTTACTATGATATGAAATTCACATGTTATAAGATTTATAAGGACATGAAACATGCATGTCATAAGTATAAGTTTATGCGTATATTACATTTCGTCACATATATGTGTCGTAATAAGTCAAGACGTCTATTTTAAGAAAATACGTTAAGAAAATTTTAAAAAATATGATAAGATTTAAGTCATATCATGACAGGGATAGCGATATGTAACGCTCGAAATATTGACGTGATTTGATAAGTTAAGAGTTGTGTCATGACGGGGACGGTAATACGTAACGCCCATATGACTGACATGATTAGCAGGGACGACGATATGTAACGCCTGCTATGTTAAGTATTTTTCGTGTCACGATGAAGACGGCGATACGTAACGCCTGGAAGACTAACATGAGACTCGTCAAGACGGAGATGGCGATACGTAACGCCCGGATGACTAACGAGTTATATGTATGTCCAAGCTGACGTGTCATGCTAAGTAAGATTCGACAGGGACGGCGATGCGTAACGCCTATCGATGTTACGAAATAAGTAAGACCCGATGGGGACGGCAATACATAACGCCCATCGAGGATAAGAATTAAGTAAGATTTTAAAAAGATAAAATTTAAGGAAAAATGTGATAAGTCCTCATAAGATTGCATATCTGTCTAAGTCAAGTTAACCATAAGTCATGCATAAGTCGCACGGAGTATATTTTAAGTTATGCGTTTTTACTGTTTTCTATGAATATTATTGTTTGCCTTTATCTATACTCTATTAAGCTGATTGTGTACTTACTGAGATTTCTAAAGAAATCTCACTCTTGTGCGTTTCTATGTTTTTCCTTAGAAATATAAACTATACTACAGGATTTGATGGCCAACAAGGGAAAAACCTCAATACTGTAGGAGATCCGAGGAATCTTAAGGGAGCTTCTGATTATAGTCCCTATGTTGACCTTTTTTTTGCTTCTTTTGGACCTCCCATCTATGATCAGTCGATAGAATTTTGGAGCCACGATACATCCGCTTTTTCTGAGAAAGAACGACGTACTAGATGCTGCTTGACTTTAGGACTAGACGTTCCCTGTCCGTTTGTGGGGCTTACATGACACCACATGGACAGTATCTCCACCACGACTTTTGTCTTAGTCTAGATATATTTCGCTATGGGAGGAAATTTCATGAAGTGAAGAAGGAACCTAAGTGGTTTTAAGGATGATATTTTGTAATACTACAAGTATTTTGATGACTGTGATGACTACTTGGGTTATGTATATATAACAGTACAATACTAAGTTATGAATGAATGATGTGGATGTAGTAATCATAAGTTCTCCATGTGATAGAAATTTTTAGACCTGATCCGCTGCGAATCATATGGCATATTAAAGTAAGTCTAGATGCATGCATTAAATTCTTGTTACATACGAGGGTGAGTAGCCAAGTATTACTTATCCTGACAGCTCGATTTATGTTAAATCCCATACATAAATTGGGGGCGTCACAGATTGGTATCAGAGCTATTACGTCTTCGGGTAAATTCACATTATCCTAGAAAAAAAAAGGATCACATGGTAATAGAATAGGTTCAAGTCTTTAAAATAATGGAGTTGGAGTGATATGGATGAATATTTTGGACTTTAGAAGTTTGGAGATTTCTAAGCAAATGTAACTCATGATGAAGTTTGGTATGTTTCAGGAAGGTAAAATGGCAATAGGTCGTCCTTCTTCAAGAAAAGTAGAAATGGTAACTCAAAATCCTCCTCTGGTTACTCCACCAAGGACGGAGGAGCAGGTGGCACAAAACCCACATTTGGAAGGGGGACAGATGGCACAGAACTCACCTTTGAAAGGGGAAAAGATGGCTTCATTGGAAGGGGGCAGGCGATAGCCAAAGCTATTCGGTAGATAACGAAATTAGTGAGAAACCAAATCGAGTAGAGTCATTGTCGCCAACATGATGAAAATAGAGGAGAAACTCAAGGATGTCCATATGAAAGATTTTTGGTTTACCGGTACCCGCATTTTCTAAGGACGGAAGGAGCATTAAAGGCTAATAAGTGAATCATAGACTTAGAACGTAAGAACGAAATTTTGATTTGTCCAGCAAGAACGAAATTTTGAGCTCAAAGCTGACACAGATGAAGCAGCAGTGCGAGGAGCTGATTTTTGGAGATGGAGGTTGAAGATGAGGGGAGGGAGGATGTAATAGCCCGAATTTTTTAATATGGAGTTTTTACTTGAGATTATTTTAAAAGAATTTATTGAAAATATATTTTTTCAGGGTAATAGAATTGGAGATTTAGAACAAGGTATCAACTAGAGAAATTTAATTTGGACCTATAAGGGGTTGAATTTTTAAAATTATGGTAGAAATTCAAGAGGAAGTGATAAAACCAAAATCAAACACTTGGTGCCTGGATTAAGTATTCTCGGATTAGTCTGTCAAGTTTTAGTGTAATGAGCATATATTATTTATATGAGATCCAAATGAGGTGATTTTAATTCTTATAAAATCTTAAGAGACATATTTAAAACTTTCATGTTTTGTATTTTTAAAGATTCAGATGGAATCGATGACTTAATTGGGCAAGAAGTAGATAGTTCTGGATTAAGTTCAATTGGAAATTGACTTAGATGAAATGTATCAAATTTGGGCATGTGATGAAATATGTGATTGGTTCTGAAATTTTAAGGTATCTTGACATGTGTAAGAATAAGTGGCAAGTGATGAGGAGTTGATCTAGAAGCTTGGTTAGCCTAAATATGTGATGGAAACACAAGAGAACAAAAATCTGCTGAAAGGTAACTAAGTAAGCCAAAACTAGACTTTATCTTAACTAAACCTAAAAGCTACCTTCTAGAACATTTCAAATGGTGTCTTAGGAAGACTAAAATGTGACCAATTGGATAAGAAGGGGCTGGAGAGATGTTAGACACCAAGAAATCCAGAAAATGATTTGGTTCATGCATGATTAGGTGAAATGCCAGCTCATGCCTTATGTAAGCTGACCTCTTCTCAACCATTTATCATTTTTGGTTGCTAAAATATCTCAATATTAGCCATTGGATGATGATATTTGCTGCAAAGTCTAAGATCTCAAATGATTAGATTTAATCATTTGATCTTGAGGTACAACACCTCATCCCCCAAGTAAGAGGTAACTGGTCACCTCTTAGCCGCATGTTCTTTTTCTTTCCCTCGTATGGATCGACCACCCTCCTATAAATGAGTATTTGAGAGTCTTATAACTCCTTTTGGAGAATATAGCACACGTCCAACTTGAAGGAATACAAAGAAAAACCCTCTTTAAGCCTTTGAACTTCCAAACATCACCTAAGTGAGCTCAAGTGAGTGATCTTAAGGAAAATCTTGCAAGGACTGGTTTAATCATTTCAATCAAGTTTTGGAGAAGTTGTAAGTCCACATATTAGCTTAACTTTAGCATGTAAATGGCTTATTTGAGTGATTGAACTATGCATGCTAGTATTAGACTCTTAAAGCCATGTTTATATGATGAAATGAAATCTAAGTATGTTTTGATTGGTTTTGTTATGGAAAAATGCTAGGAAAATTATGAGACCTTAGAAGTATATTCTATGATGTTATATGAAGAGAATTATGTGAAAATATGAGGTCTTGATTTGAGAAAAAATTGAGAAAGAAAAACTAGAGAAATCGGCTACAATAGGGTTTTAGTGGAGTTTTTGATTTTAAATCTTATTGAATTGATTTTTAATTATTTGCATGATATTTTGATGAGTATAATGAAATTAGAAACTTTAGATTACTTAGAAAAAATTTAAGAATCATAAGTTCTCCATGTGATCTTTAGAAATTTTTAGACTTGATCTACTGCGAATCATATGGCATATTAAAGTAAGTCTAGATGTATGCATTAAATCCTTGTTATGTACGGAGGTGAGTAGTCTAGTGTTACTTATCCTGACATCTTAGTTTATATTAAATTCCAAACGTAAATTGGAGACGTCACAGGAAGGAAATGCTACATGAGGGGGTGATATGGTAAGTTAGAATGCCAAGTGTCCTTTACACGTCAAGCGGGAACACTAAATGTGAATACAAAACGAGCTCTTTAGCAATTTCTAAATGGAATTCTCTATAGGACTTTTGGGGCCACCAAGAGCTAGCAGGATCCTTCTTATTGCCATGCATTCTTCGTATTATGAGATTGCTCGCATATTTTGGAACACAAGAATTGTCCCAAAATCATTTGAATTGGGATTCTAAATTGTTTAGTCCAAATATCATTTGAGCAAGTCAAGTCACAATATTAAAAAAAGAGATCCAAAAATGAAGGGGTAGAATTACAATACTAGTTTTGGCTAACGCCTGATGTATGAAAGAGGCATTTTTTATGAGCCCCGAAACAACCAGTCCCCTAGGGTTGTATAGTAAACTATTGGAAATTGACTGCCGTCATTGGAACCGGCTGCCACTAGTGAAGAATCGGTCGTGAGGAGGTACCAGGTTAATGCAAACCGACGAGTGTTGGTTCGGTACCGGTTTGACCCTATCTCAATCTGATACACCCACCAATAGCATGTTTTATTTTTATTTTTATAAATATATGGGGAAATGACGTCGTTTCTTTCTTAGGGTTTTTAAATGAAACAAACGACCCCCCCTTCCACACCGTTTCATCCTTAGGGTTTTTAACTTTTTAATGCTTTGCTAGTTCGCTGAACAAACCCCCCTTCGAGAACCTTCACTCTCTCAAACCCCTACACCTACTTCCTCTCACCTTTGCTTCCTCTCACTCTCTCGCCTTCCTCCTCTCTCGCTATAGCCAGCCCCCAGCCACCACCTTCTCCTTTCTCACTGGCAAATCCCTTGATGCCAACTCAAAGAAAACCTTGATCTTCTCTTTTCTTCCTCCTCGCCTCTCTCTCTTTTCTACATTTAATCTTTTTTTAACTTGTTGTTTGGTTGGTGAATCTGGAAAGAGAGAATTTGATTAATTTATTGGTTGTTTCATGTTTGGTGAACCTATGAGCGAGTATTGTGAATTTGATGGAGTGTTTTGTGGTGAATCTAGAACAAGGGAACCGATCTCAAACCGTCTAATCAATCACTGCCTGCCGATCAAACTTCGACTGGTTCTCTTTCTCTTTGTTGATCGCTTTCGATCGAGAAGATAACTTTTTCATGTGTTGGTAGAGTTTGATTCGGGACTGAAATTGACTCCAACCCTTCAGTGTTCACCCCTCAAGCCCCCCCCCCTCCACAAATGTTCTATGGGTGTCAAGAAGAGTTGGAACATGTGGCAAAAGATGGAGGGATGATCTAGAAAATGTGGAGGGCAAGAGAAAGGCCAAGTGGCCGGTTTGTGCTTATCCTAGATATGTTCAGATTTTGTTTTATTTTTTTTACCCATGTGTTGTAATTATTTGAACCCTTGATCTAGATTATTTTATAGGAGGATTAAGATCAGCCATGAGATAAAAATTTTAGAAAATCATTAGAGGTTTAGGGGTGATCATGAGGCCATGCACCCAGGGGGGACAACTCACCCCATTCGGCTAAGGCAATGCTGAAATGCCCTCCCCTCTTCCCAAGCCTCCAGCACCTCCTTATCCCTATAAATAGGTACACAAGCTTCTCCTCACCTCCTTTTAGAGAGATCATTCGGTCACCTTGAGAAAAAGTCAAGAAAAATACCCAAAATTCCACTCACAACACCTAAACCTCAAAAAGGAGCTAAGTGAGAGCATAGGAGGAAAAGTGGTGCAAGATCAACCCTAAATATCCAATCTAGCTTTGGAAAGTTTTTTTAAGTACACTAATTAACATAATATTGGTGTAGTATAAGTGGCTTAATTTATATATTTAGTTTGATGCCTATTTGATGCTTGTTTAAGCCTATGTATTATTTATGAAGTAGCTTGAATACTCTTAATTTATGGAGTGGTTTTTGTTGTAGAAAAATAATAGGAAAAATTTTAGAACCTTATGAATATGTTTCATGATTATATAATAAGAGGATTAAGTAAAAATATGAGATCATGATTTGGAAAAAAATGATAAATCAACCCTAGTAACTTTCGAACTTCAAGGGAGTTAAGTTAGCAGATTTAACATCTTATAGTAAAATAATCATAACTTGTTAGTTTGATGTCAAAATTGATTGATTCAAAAGGATATGGAAATATAAGACATAAATCTAAAACTTTTGTATTTTAAGATTTAAGTGATTAGAACTTTATAAAGGACTAGATTAGGAATAAGTGACAACACAGAGTATGAATACTTCAAAAAAGATGTTTTTCCTTCATTTTAAAACTTCTAGTGAATTACTTGAATATAATTTTTAAGAAGTATGATAAGATTGGGAATCTTAATGTATTAGGAGGATTTCTTAAGTAAAAAGATATAATAGAATAATAAATAAAATTTTATATATATAAGAAAAGTTCAAGAAATACTTAAAAATATTTAACTTATGAAATTATGCAAACTTATGGGCTTGAGTTGAATAAGTTAAAAGGAACAAATAATTAATAATATTTTCCCATGAAGATTTGGCCAGCCCTTGATTAAATAAAATTTTAAAATTTTATTTAATTGCATACGTATTATTTGTTAAGTTTTGACGTTATAAATTTAGGCGACGTATGTGCATGTACGTTTTTGTAATATGCTTTTCTATGTCATATGCTTTACGAAAACATGAAACATGCATGTCACAAGTCTAAATTTGTTTGTATATTACATTTCGTCATATATGTGTGTCGTCATAAATCACGACGTTCATTTTAAGAAAGTACAACATGAAAACATTAAGAAAACGTGATAAGTTAAGTGTCGTGTCACGACGGAGACGATAATGCGTAACGCCCGAAAGATTTACATGATTAGAGGAGACAATAATACGTAACGCCCGCTATGCTAAGAAATTTCGTATCAGGACAGGGACGGCGATACGTAATGCCTGAAAGATTGACATGAGGCTCGTCAGGACGAGGACGGCGATACGTAACGCTTGAAAGATTGACGAGCTTACGTATGACCAAACTGACGCGTTATGCTGAGAACACCTGGCAGGGACGGCAAAACGTAACGCCTGTCAAAGTTATGAAATAAGTATGACCCACAATGTTACGAAAGATCAAATAAGAAATAAGAACTTAAGTATAATAAGAGTGGATCCATAGAAAATATAAGCTGGTCATTTATATGTCATTCACATGCATGAGCTACATACAATAATGTTATATGTCATATACTATAATCTTGTCATGTGATTTATGTTATGCTTTATCTATGTCTTGTTATGTCATATGTGTACTTACTGAGATTTTCGAAGAAATATCACTTTTATTTGTTTGTGTCTTTCCTGAAAAAATTATATATTGTACGGGACCCTATGACGGATAGGGAAAAAGCCCCTATGTCTAAGGGAGCTTAGAGGAGCCCTCCGATTTTTTCCTTTTTGACTTTTTTTTACTTTCTAGTTGTTGATATTTATGATCGACCGATGGGGTTATGGAGACACGATATATCCGCATTCTCAGTGCAGCAGAAGCATATAAGATGTTGTTTGACGTTAGGATTAGATGGCTCATTGTCCATATGCAGTATTTACACAACACCATATGGACAATACCTTCATTGAGATTTTAGTGTTAGTTTGGAAAAGTTTTGTTATGGGAGGGAGTATCCAGAGGTCAAAAAGGAACCGAGGTGGTTCTAAAGAAGTGGTTGGTTAAATATGTATTTTTATATGACTGAGAAAACAAATAGGGTTATGTGTAATAGTACAATATGATGCTATTAATGTGTGGATGTAAATATTATTATAGTTATATTTTACCATGTGATCATTAGTTTGTTTTGTAAAAGTTTTTACTTAAATCATTGTTCTCCTGTGAGTCTCATTGCACGCTATAGAAAGAATAGATGCATGTATTATGAGATCGATACGTATGGGGAAGTAGTCTAGTTTTACTTACTCAAACTCTTTAGTTTACATTAAAACCCTTAGCATAAATTAAGGGCGTCACAACAAAATTTCCCCACATCAGAGATGGTGACCCAGATGAGAAATTCCTTGTTACGCCAGTAAGCCTAGGGAAGTCCCCTTAATTTGTTATGGATAAAAGAAAAGTTGGTCAGAGTGTGGCCTTTTTCCTTTCACTCGAATGTTTTGTACAAATGGGTTTGAATGATAAAAATACGAGCTTTTCGTTTCGATCGTTCCTTCTCGTTACTATGAAAGCTATAGTGAAGATCCCAAAGTTGTTTAAGCAATGATAGAGCTTGTACCGAAGTTAAAAGGGGACATACTATATACCCATTGAATCTTTCAAGGGTGTTCCATTTGTTGTTGGAAAGTAAGAATCTTGGCAAGAAGATGAAGATGAAGCCTTTTGATTTCAGACTTAGTCATCTTTGTTTTTTTTTTTTTTTAATAATTGCCGATGTCGCGGCGGGGTTATTGCCTTGGTTTCCTATAGAATTTTCCAATTATAAATGCTTCTAAATTTGTCATTGGGCTAGGTTTGGCTCTTAATTAATTTTTGAGCTTAATTGTATGACATGCATTTTTAATAAAGTGAATTTTTTTATATATAGATGCTCCATTTTACATATATCTAATATACGTTTTTTAATAATTGTGATAATGATTATATATAATGAATTCTTTAAAGTTTAAAATTCAGTAAAAATAATTGTTTGTGCATTGCGTGAGTTATAGACTCGTTATATTAATTATAAGATTACTTTTATGTAGGGCTGTAAAATAAACAGGCAACTCAAAAGTCAGCTTGAATTCGACTCAATAAAACTCGTGATTGACTCGAATCATATATTAAATGGGCCGATCATAAAAACAAAATTAGACTCGATAATTAAATGATACAACTCAAATAAAGCTTGACCGACTCAAGTAATGTTTGTGATCAAATCCGTATAGAGCTCAATCAACTCAATTCGACTCAGCTCGATTAATGTTCGCGAACAAACTCGTATAAAGCTCGATCGACTCGTATAAAGGCATGAACTCGACTCGTTTAAATTTTTACATATATAATATAATATATATAATTTAAAATACATAATTATGTATGTAGATTAATAATCTAAATTTATAACTCAATATATAGACATAATTACTTATAAAGTCATTAACATAAATAACATATACGATGTGGGGCAAAAACCATCAGCTTTACTTCTCCCTGTGAAAAAAAGCTCCTAAACCCTAGGGTTTTGGCGCCGCTTTTTTTTTTTGGGTGGGGGGTTAAGTTGCGCCTCAACCTCCTCCCCTCTTTTCCATTCTTCTTCTCTATCCCCCCTCCTCATCCTAACTTTTTATGTTTTCTTTCTTCTCTTTTCTTTTTGTTTTTTCCACCTTGCTTGCCTCCCTCCCCCATTTTTTTCTTCTCATTCGATCCTTCGAGTCCCCCTTGCCCTATTTTCCTTCCATTATGTTCTTTTTCTTTTTCTTCCATCTTTTTTCCTTTTTTGTTGTTGTTTTTGCAGGAATTGGGCTTGCTGTTTGGCCTTTTGGAGTGCTTCAGGGCAGTAGGTTCGAAGTTATCTGAGGTGTAGGTTCCAACATGTGTCACTCAGGCAGCTTCCTAGGCCATAGATCTCCTAGTTGCGACAGATTTGCGTCGTTCAGAGCGACACATGTTATACACGCGTCCTTCACAGTGGAAGGTCTAGTCTCCTTGCACCACCCTCGGAGGGGTTTTTTTGGCTGCCACGCTCGATGCTAAAGGGACCAGGGCCATCGGTGCTTCGATTATGTCCATCCGCAACTCTCTAGAGGCGGCGCGTGGGTCCTATGCGCCATAGACATCATCGGTTTTTTCCTGTGGTTTCTTTAAATTCCTCCAAAGTTGAAAACTAGATCGTTGTGGTTTGATTTTCCCAATTTTTATTTCGGCCCATTTATTTTGCTTTAATAAAAAAAATGTCTCTAGGACCTTTGGTTCATAGAGTTTTTCCCCGGGACTTTTTGTTCAAGGAGGCTTTATCATGTCTTGTCTTTAGAACGAGATAAAATTTGTTTGGTTGTATTATTAACTCTGCTTTGTATAGAGTTGAGTTGTCTCTCAAACGAGGTGTTAGAGAGATTTGTAGCGAGTGTTAGAAAATGTGAGTTACTTTTAGTATACTGGAGAGTTACAGATCGTCGTTTAGTTTACTTGTAATGTATGTTTCATTTTTCATTTATAATGCTCGTTATTAATGAATGGAATGCAGTTTTCGATTAAAAAAAAACATAATAACATATACTAATATTAAATTTAAGAAAGAAAAATTGGTGATCTACTAATAGTATTATGATTTAAAAAGTCATATACTAAATTACTAAAACTATTGAGTATATAATATAACGAGTATTAATATTAGTACCATATAGTCTTAGTATTAATACTATATAGTAATAATAGTAAAAGTGTAAAACTATAACTATTACTACTATATTATATATTATACTATATTAGTAGTATATATTTTGTTGATGAACCTTGTTTTTGGAGGCATATCGAGCTATCAAAACAAGAGTATGCTAAATATGTTAGAGTCAAAATTGTTTGACTCTAACTATTTAATATTATCAGCCTTGCCTTTCAAAGGCACATCGAACTACTAAGACATTGCATTTACCTTTCGAAGGCACATCGAGTCACCAAGGTAATGTTGTATAAGTATAATTGTTAGAGTCAAATGTTTATGGCTTTAAGATTTTTTGGTGTTCTTGCTTTTGGAGGTTGATTGGGTTAGAGCAATTTATGTGATTAAAAGATTAACTAATTCTATAAGTTTATTTAATGCCAAATTAAGTTTTGTATTGCAAACATCCATTGACAATAATAATAAGTTAGAAGATTTTGAGTAATAATACAAATGAATAAAATTTATATTAATATTTTTTTAGTGTACTTGTGTAGGTGATTAGAGCAATATAATAGTGATTTATTTAAGTTTGTGAGTCTGTGATCACTGACTTCTAAGAAAGTTTGGTATAGTTTTGTACTTTTCTTTAGTTTTGTTTTTGACTTTCTTAATTTATGCAGTAGTATCTATTTTATGACTATAATTATGCTTGTTATCTAATACTTGTTTTATTATTATATTTTTTTTTTCTCAACTTGTTTTATTTATATTTGTTATCTGCTATGGGGTCTCTTTTTGGGTTGATTCGATGCTATTCTAGATCTGTGCTAATACTGAACATATTCTGTTTGTGCGCCTTTCATTTTTTTTTTTATAACACTTGTTTTATACGTTTTATGACGGCTATTTGTTTGATATGTTAAAGCATATCTGGAAAATAACTCTCTTATATGTTTTATAATTGAGAAAATCTACTCTAATTCGATTTGGGCATCCCACGCCACACGAAAGCTAATTTGGCAAATCTAGTCTAACTCGAGTCTGGTCCAAACGAAGAGAAAACCCATCTGAATCTGTCCATTGGAATCCCTTTCTCCCCTTCAAAATTCCTCCCGAGCTAAACCCATCTTCTGAAGTTGCAAATTTCCAAATCAAAAGTGGATAATTGCTCTAATAAAGATCTTTTCCCCTCGATTGAAGATTTTTCAGGCAGATTTATTAAATTTAATAACACCAACACAGAGAGAGAGAGAGAGAGAGAGAGAGAGAGAGCAACTGGTGCATGATAATATGAAGGAACATGTTAAATATACAGTCAAGAAAAGAAAGAAATGTGATAGAAAAGCTTACTAGGAGAAAACTTGGTTTGAGGACTGTAAGCAAAATTAATGAATTCGAAGGAGTAGCCATTTTTAGAAAACAAAAAGGGGTGAAAAGTGTGGAAAATTGGGAATGAAATAGAGACCGTTTCAAGTATTCTTAGAAGGATAATTACCTCCTGCACAGGTAACTTATTTCCCCAATCAGCACAACCACCCCAAAGAAGTACGTACATCTTATAATTTATTTAAGATTGCAGAGTCTAGCAAACCCTCTGATTTGACAATTTGGTCAAAGGAATTTGAGCTCTTGTGGCCTCTGGGTTCGATGACTCCTAAGCTTTGAGGTGGAAACTTTTTATTAATGGGTGATGATCTCCTGCCCTGTGTGAATTGATTGTGGACTGGGTTTCGTTTGTCAGTCAGTCGTTTTTATCGAAAATCTCAAATGGTGGCAGACGTGAAAGCTGGCGGAGGAAGAACGTGAGAAGGGAAAAAAAATTCCAAAATCTAAAAATTTTAAGTTATGTAATTCCACTCACCTTTAAGGCAACATTTTAACTTATCACCTTTAAGATAAATTAAGTTATATAATTTCACTCAAATATCCCTTAACAGTACTATTATATTAACACTTAATAACTTAATAATATTTGAGTAAGAGATTAAAATTATAACTAACTTTTTTAATCTTATTAATTTTTATAGAGGTTGACAGCAGTAGACAAGTGGCAACTGCCAGGTTGTGCAAGTGACTTGGCTATGGATTATTTATAATTCATATGAAAATTGATATATGATTTAATTATTATTGTAATTTGTAATCTGTTATAATGAACTAGTTTGTTGTAAATTGTAGATCTAATTAGATCCAATGATATAATATTTTAATTTAAATTAATAGTATACAGATTATTAGTGAATATATGGTATTTTTCTATGAAACAAATTATTGGATTTTGATTTGGGTTTATAATAATAAGGCCGAGGATTAAACATGTTGTGTTGAATTATTTTTAAATTTTATAATAAACGGGCAAGCTCGAGTCAAGCTTGGACTTGATTCGCAAATAAGCTCGAGCTCGGCCTTCATGTATATTTAAACGAGTTGAGCTCGGACAGTGATTTGAGCTCATCAGTTTGGCTATAAAAATGGTTTTATTTCATTTCATTTTATCTCATATCAACATTACATTTTTTTTTTAAATTTTCATATAAATATAATAAATAATTTATTATTATATCCTTTCTAAAATTTTATATAAAATATAATGAAAATTCAATCTTTTTAAATTTTAAAAGAATAATAATATAAAAAAATAATTTTTTTTATAATATTTATTAAACTAATTTTTATATTAAATCATCCCATCTACCCGCAATGTTTATGCTGAAAAATTAATAATCAAAAGGCCGAACAAGCCGGTAAACCTTGGCGCTCAACAGGACACTACAAAAAATTTGAAAGCTTTTGCCGCCTTAAATTGGAAGGTATCTTAGCTGCTGCACATAACCGAAGTTTGTTCTTCGTCGATTTCGGTTCGATATCAAGGACAAAAATGGAGAGCGATGACGATTTCCAGCTACTCTCACCCACGGAGGAAACCTCTCCTGCGGTTCGTAATAGAAAGCTGAAGCGCTTAAAGAAAGCAATTACGGATCCGGGCGATCCTCCCCTCAACCCGTCGCAGGTGGGGGCCACTTCTTCGTCTCGGGTGGATCTGTCAAAATCCGAAGCCCCTGATTTGGGTGAATCCGATGGCCAGAATTTGAACGAGCTGTCCCGGTCTAGGACGGGATTGGAGGGTGGAGAAAGGTTGGATCCTGGTGGTTTCGGTGATGAAGAAAATGGCCCGGGGGCGAAGAGTGCTTTGGAGGGCACTCCATCGCCTCTGGTTGATTTCTCCGGATCCGATTCCCCGGATTTTGATGGATCGAATGAACCGGAACTGAACGAGCCTGCACGGTATAGGGTGGGATTGGAGGGTTTTAGTGACGGGGATGGATTGAATACCGGTCGTTTTGATGGTTTCGGTGGTGACGAAGATGGTTCGGGGGCGAAGAGGGCCTTGGAGTTTGATACTGTTGCCGAAGACTTTGATGAAAACTTTCACTATCGGAGCGCCGAGATGGGAGAGGATACTGGGGATCTGAGTCTGGAGAAACCGAAGAAGAAACAACGCAGTACACTTGAAACTGAAGAAAATAAAGAAGGCAAGAAGAGAAGGAAGAGCTTCGAGACTGCCACAGCCAAGAGAATGACGAAGAAGGTAACATACTCTCTTTTAAGTACTGCACGGGTGAAGTACTTCTTTTCTTTTCTTCTAGTTCATGGCTGTTCCTATTTTACAGGAAAGAAAAGATCATCTAAAGCAACTCCGTGCTGAGTCTCAGAGACTCTTGCGAGGTATAATATCCATTAATAGTTAATGCCAGGACCCTTTGTTCTATTCAACTTCTTTATGAAGTGTGATTATGTTTTTAATTAGTTCTACATTGCCTCTTCATTCCTTTTAGAAACAAGAGATGTATCGTTTAAACCTGTACCGCTTGTTCAAAAACCAATATCTTCAGTTTTGGAGAAGATTCGTAAAAGGAAGATGGAAGTTTCAAGAAAGTGAGTAGTTTGATTTTGTTTTGCTTCTTTTCATGGATGTAGTCTTGGTGTGTATGGTTTTTAATATATTTATGTATTCTTTGAGGGTTGCAGATATGCTGCTATAAACAGAACGTCTTTTATTAATGAGAATGAGGATGATTATGCAAGGGAGGTTGTGGTGGATCGTATTTCAAGCGGCCCCATTGATGACGAGAGGGGAAATGACGGGTTTACCAATGTGCCAAGTGAAGAGGAATTTGAACTTCCTGCTAACATGAAGAGTAATTTGGATGTGTCAAATATGGATACATCTAATAAAAATATGGACGAATCTAATATTCTTAAAGAGTGCTCCATCCATGAAAGTAGACCTTACCAAATGGTGAGTCAAAATACACAAAAAAATCCTTCATGAATTTAAAAATGGCAGGCGCATTAGTTTAAACAATAAGAATTTGCATTTAACTACTAAATGGTGTATTTTTCTTAACAAGTAGAACATTTTATGAATTCTTGATTTGGTTTATCAGGGTGTTTTTGGATCTTGAATTTGCAGTTCTGGATGAGAACTACTTACGCATAAACTTTTATTAGTAGACACGAATGGGAAATTGTTGGATGTTTGTCAATAATGTTTTTGTGGGTTTATATTTAGGAATATACAAGTTGGTGCAATTGTGTGAATATTATGGGCATTGGGATCGGGATCATCTTAGATCTTGATCAAATAGACCAGTCAAAATTCTGGCTCAACATCAAGCAGCTAGCTCAGCATTCAATAAAAAGCTTGGTTTTGTTAGGAGGCAGTTAATTAGTTTTGTTTTTCCGCCATTTCTTCTTTCCCTGCTTTTGAATATAAAGATAGACTACCTTGTAACTAATTTAATACAAATGGGAATTAGTTTTCTGTTTCTTTACATGGCGTCAAAGCCTAAAATCAAGTGTTTTCGCATGTACAATGCCCCTGAGTTTTTTATGAAAAATTTTATGGCATCTAGAGGTATTATTCACCAATTTAGTTTTGTTCAAACACCCCAACAAAATTCTGTTGAGAGAACCATCTTATTAACATCTTATTGTTTTTTGTTGATTATATTTTACTTCCACATTACAACATAACTTATCTAAGTTTTCTGTTAGGGCTCGAAGGTGTGTATTTCCATGTTACCCTTTTGGTGTTAAAAGATATAAGTTGTTTGATATTGATTCCAAAATCATTTTTTAATTGTCAAAATATCTCTTCTGTGGACTCCCTAGAAAATTCTATTGTTTTACCTACACTTCTTCTAGATAGTTTTTTGGGACACTTCTCAACATACTTCTCCATCTTCTATTTCCCCTTCAGCTGCAGTTCCTTTCTTATTTCCAGCTCAGATATTGTTTCTTTAAGTAAATCTGATTGCATTAGAATTTAGGAGGCCATATGATTATCTGCAGGAATATTGCTTTTGATTGGCATCATCTTTACCTTTTATCTGATCTAATGCAATCAATTCTGGTTCTGTATCTTTAAATAAGCCATAAGATATTTTTTCCACTTTATCTTATGCCAATTGTCTTTTTAACATTAAGCATTTACTTTATCCATTTTATCACATTTGGAAACTCAAATTTTCACCAACCTGGAAAATTTTCTCGTTTGAGAGATGTTATGGCAGCTTAAATAAAGGCCTTTGTGGGTAACCATTAAACAAGAACCTAGCGGTTGCAAGTAGGTTTATGAGATTAAATATATGTCAGATGGAAGTATTGAGAGATATAAAGCTAGATTAGTATCTAAGAATTACATGCAACACAAAAGTTTTGATTATCACGACACCTTTTCTCTTGTTCCAAAACTGGTCACGGTAGGAGTTTTACCTGCTATTGCAGCTGTAAAGAATTGGCATTTGTTTCAACTTGATGTAGACTATGCTTTCTTCATGCAGACTATGATGAAGAGGTCTATATATCTCATCCTTCAGGGTTTGGTAAAAAATGGGTATCTTGGGTTTGTAAACTTAAATAAATCTGTCTATGGTTTGAAACAAGTCTCATTAGGGTGGTGTTCTAAGTTCATCCACTCTCCTTGACCATGGTTTTAAGCAGGTCGGCTCAGATAATTCTCTTCACTTGGATTGAAAGTGTTGTTTTCATTGCACTACTTGTTTATGCTGATGATATGTTGATTTCTAGCAATGATTTATATGTTGTCACTGCTTTGAAAGTCTAATTGAATAGCAAGTTAAGCCCCAAGATCTTGGCCCCCCTCAAATACTTTCTTGGTCTTGGGGTGGCTTGATGGAGCAAAGGTATTTCCTTATTTCAATATAAGTACACTCTGGAAATTCTCTCTGATAGTGGATTTCTGGGTTGTTAACTAGTTAAATTTCTTACAGAAAATATATTTTACCTCATAGAACCAACGATCCTTTACTTGAGGGTCCTACAGTTTATAGAACAGTCAGTGGTAGACTCTCGTGAGGGAACATATTCAAGTTCGACTTATAAAAACTCTTCATGTCAGTCGTTCTCATCAACCTGCTGATATTTTGACCAAGACTCTTGTACACCCCATCTTGAGGGGGCATATTAACAGCTCATCTTAGATCTTGGTCAAATATATTAGTCAAAGATTCCAACTCAGCATTAAGCCAAGTTCAGTCAGCATTCTTAAAAGCTTAATTTTTTAGTAGTCAGTTTTGTTTTCCCCTCATTTGTTATCTTTCCAGACATAAATATCTAATATAGTAGAAATGAGTCAGTTTTCGGTTACTTCACAGTAGGAAATCAAGTAAGGCCTGCTTTTTGTGTGATACTGAATGTGCAATTCCACAGCATTTTGATTATTACCTGCAACCCTACAAGGTGACACCTGAACTAGGCATTGTTAATTTTATTTACCATCAGAGTGAGTTTTTCAAACATTTAGCATTTCATTGTAATTTCTAGAATGCAATTTTGCTAGTAACAGATCAGGTTAGAAACAAAAGAAGAAAACAATTCCTGGGTTGCATGTTGAAAATGGATTCCTTTTGCTGAAAGCTGGTACCAATTAGTTGAACGATTCCTCTCTTGAGTTTAATATCATAGTCAAAAAAATATGTTCATGACTGTGCCTTTACATTGATTTAGTGCCTTATGATGGACTTGTCATATGATATATTGCCTTTACATTGTAGGGTGTGGATGATAACTCCAATCAAGCCTTCCGAATTCCTATTGATGATACTCAGGTACTTTTCTTTTTCTGTTTTCCAAAAGGCATCATTACTGACTACTGTATTGTGGATTGTATACAAAGAAACGATTACATGTCCATTGATATGTTGTAGGAGTTATTTTCTAATTCCCTAGCAAGTGACTTGAAGGATGAGCTATCTAGTGAGATATCCAACAGTCCCATGGAAGTTCTGGCTCCATCCATACTTGCAATGAATTTAAAGCTTGATTCCGCTCCTCCTGATAGTGTGTAAGAGTTTGAAGATTCTTCTTTCTTTAGCTGTTTCTTGAGGGTTAATCTTTGTGACCTTAGTAATTATTCATCAACTGCATCTCATGATCCATAATTGGGAAATCTGTCTGCAAAGTAAGCTTTTACCATCTTCTTGTATATGTTTAATAATTGATTCCCATTATTACCATGTGATTCATCTTCACTTTCTCCAAGAGTCGAGGCCTACCATACTGTGGTCTAACTTGTCTTTACCTTTTCTATGTTCTACAGTGTAAAATTGTCTACTGTTTCACTTTTGTAGTTCTGATGAAGAGGATGATAATGACAAAGAGAACATTAATCCCCATCCTCAAGGACTGACCGACCTATCTTTATCTCCACATGGAGATCCTGTTAAAGGTTTTATTGATGATGAAGCTGAGGAAGAAGATGACTGTGACAACGATCTGTTTCATTTCCAAGAAATTGAAGAAGATGAAGGAAATGATGAAGACTATGAGGAATTTAATGACATGATAGCAACTGAATATGAAGAAAAAACAATTGATAATGAAAAGCGTAATCAACTTCATCAGACGTGGCTTGAGCAACAGGATGCAGCTGGAACAGAAAATCTTTTGCAGAAACTGAAGTGTGGTTCAAAATTGAAAGAAACGTCTTTGCTTGAAGCCGAGGAAGCCGGGGAAGATGAGGAAGGTGAAGGAGAAATGGAAGATTTTGGTGATGAAGCTGCGGAAGATGTATTACCAACAAATGTTGCACGAATAAATTTAAAAAAAATAAAGCAAATGATTCCTCAAATGTTCACAGAGAAGGATGATGTATACTTATCATCTGACGATGAGGACATGGAAGTGAGGCTATCTAAGCGGTGTCTCTTTGAGAAGTCTGTAAGTTTGTAGACAAATGTTGGATATATGGTTTATTTTTCAATGCTTTTTCAGAAATGTTAGGCCAAGTCATCTAATTGTTGTGCTCTTCCATGGCCTTTGTGTGGATGTGATATTTGTCCTATTTGTTTTGAATATTTCATAGTTCAATTTGAAAGATGGTTGCTAAAGTTTATGATGCTAAACAGGTGGCACAAGCTAAACTATTGTCACCGGCAGAGGATGAGAGCTCTAGAGAAGTCTTTGGACGTATAAAGAAGCTGAATGTTGTCCCCGAGACTAAGAAAATTGAGACACGTGGTAAGATCTTTATTTTACTCGTTGAGGAAAAAGAAAGGATTTATGATGTATTTCATTGAAGTTTTACCAGTCTTCTGAATCTGATTTATTATGCTATCATCTTAATTTGCTATGTTTATTTTCTGCAGCCTTTTCTAATAAGCCCCACATTGGAGGAAATAATATATCTTCCAAGGTAAACTATTTTACTCCAACTGATTATCTGGTTAGGTCTAAAAAGAGTATCCAAACATTAGTTCCACTATTTTGAAGTGAAATCTCAGATAAAATCTTGTGCTGGATCTCTTGAGGTGCTAGATAGTCTGCATATTAGATCCTTTACATGATGGTGTCTGATTTTTGTCTCCCATCAATGTTTAAATGTGCACCCTCACATAAATAATTCTTGACCATCTTCTGCAGACTGAATCCATTCCTCGATTGCTCTTTTTTTCATTTTAATTTTTTTTGTACACATACATTTATTGATTGGAGATATTGGTGATGTGGAACAAAGTGGATTAACTATACTGTGACATTGTAAATCTTTTAGTCTTCTTTCCTTGGTCGGGCTTCAACTCATACACTACCCTTATCCAAAAAGCACGCATCAAGCACAGTTCGTTCTTTCATCTTTGGTCGGGACGACAGCAATAGCAGGGGTGCAAGCTCAATCTCAGAGGATTCTTCAGATATGGTAAGCTGGCTGGATTAGGCCTTTTTTATTTAAAAAAAAAAATTCTTGCAATATTGGTTTTATAAGATTCCTGGACATAATCAGATAATGTTTTTTATAAGTTGATTAAGCATTCAGTCTCTTGGATGGTTTAGGGGCACATGAGAACAACTACTGATTTCTGAGTTGCTTCCAATTGAATAGTGATAACTGCAGCATGCCTCTGCCACTTTTGATAGCTTTATGATTGTGCAAATGATAGTTGGCTATCACAGCATTCATTCCAGCTTCTTTATTGTGTTGGCATTTGAAATCTAGAAGCAAGAATGCTAACATATATATATATATATATAATGTATATATGATGTACATATATCCTTCTGGGTACGAAACTCTAATTTGGTTGAACCAACATGCAGATTCAGACTGAAAATCGACCAACAAGGCCTGCTTTGGCTAAGTTCAGTAACTCACAGGTTAAAACTAGTACTCAGAACAAAAAATCTGTAGCTGAAATGAAGCCAGCTACTTCACTTTTTGAGATATTAATGCGATCTTCTTCCCTGCAATCTGAACATTGCACTCGGGAAAATATGGTGGTGCAAACTGAGACTGTGTTTGCCGCATTCAAACTGGCAAAGAAGCCAATGAAAACAGAAGGAAAAGCCTGATGGGTATGTGTATATAAATTTATACGTTTGTGCACATCTCCTTGATGTTGCTTGGTATAGATGAATGTTATTCTGTCATACAATCATTTGTTTGGTTAATGAGAATTTCATTTTCTGGTGATGAATGCCAATTTAGACACCCTTAACTAACAATGATGTAAGGTGCATCGAAAGCTATAGGGAACTTTGCAGAGGATCTAATCCCATGAAATTCTGTCCTTTTGCTTATGTCATTGCCAACCAATTGTCAATTTCTGAGGTCAATGCAATTGAATTGTTTGTCCTTTTGATTAAGGCATTATTCGTTTTCACAATTCTTTTCATTTAATTTAATTATTATATATATTTTTTTGAAATTTTCACACAAAATAAAACAAATAATTTAATTTTTTTAAATTTCAAAACAAAAAACAAAAAAAAAAATTTAAAAATATATTATAATAATATATTATTTAATTTTATACTTTAATCTCAATTCAATTAATATCAGCTTAATTTATGTATAAAAACAAGCGAAACGTAAATGGACTGGTATTTTTTTTTTCGGTTTTCTTTTTGCCCATTTAAAGAAAGAAAAACGTGAACAAAACAGCATCGCTTTTGTTCATGAATCCAGTTAGCCACCACACTGGTAAAATCCCACCAAACCGATAAAATCTCATCTTTTTGTTTTCTCAAATTTTAAAAATGCGTCAATTATTTATATTTTTTATTATATATTAGCACGAACTTTCAAATTACTTCAACTTTAAATTGATGATTTGGTTTTAATAGATCAAAAATTACTACGTCAAAAATTATGCATTATAGATTTCAATACTTTTTTTACTTTTAACTATCATTTTTTCCAAAATAATGGTAAATTTTATTTTCATTACTTTAATCATATCTTTAACTTTTAATTTTTTTAAAAAAATTTATATATGTAAAACAGACTATTTCCTTGAAGAATAATTCTATATACAATTATAAGTATGATGTGTAAATATTTTGAAAAATAATAAACTTTATTATTATTTTTTAAGTGAAATCATTTTATTCATTTCTTTAAAAATAATTATGCGACCATATCCTAATGCACAGATTTTCTCTTTTTCGAACTGTGGGCACTAATTTATGAAAAGAATGGGTTTTGTATTTGGCTTAGAGTGAAATATAGAATATTGATATTTGATAGGACCAGTGAGCTCAAAAACGGTAGAAAGCGGTGCGTTTTGTTATTGGTAAGCGAGGAAGGAGGGGCATGTCAAAAAGTTCAAACCATCCTTGTCAGTTGGTAAGTTTCTTCTAACATGCATCCACGTGTCATAGTTTAATAGGATTAAATGCACGGCCAGGTTAGTTTTCCTTCGATTTCACCGAACAATGTTTAGTGGTTACCTTAAAAAAGTAAAGTGTGTATTTTGAGCTGGAAAACTCGGGAGCCTCTTTTGCCCTAACGCAGACCGTTCGGACAATGGTCAAAACCTCAAAACTCAGCTCAGCTCTTGTCTCCCACAGATTCCTTGAATCTAAAATTTATATTTCTCCCAAGTTCTCTTAATTTCCAGATCCACTCCCCCAAACACACATCTGCAATCTCAAGCGTGTGCGAAGCTCCTCATTCCAATGGCGAAAAATCCCCACAAAGGCAAGTGTTTCTATATACTTCTACTCTATTTGCTCTTCACTTTTGGTTCTGTTTCTAGGGTATTGGTTAGCTCTAACTCTGTCTCTGTCGGAGATGAACACAATCACGATCACGATCACGATCACGATCACGATCACGGTCACGATCCGCATAGTGAAGCCCAAACGGAACTTAGTCGTAAGTTTGTTCAACAGCAAGTTTTGTTACATAAACTCGAGGAGTTAGTGAGAAACCTTAGTGAAATAGTTACTAGATTAGAATCAAAATTACCGGAGTCTCCTAAGGTGTTGATTACTTCGGATGACAAGCACAATCATGTAAAGGATAAGATTCGTAAAATAGATCACGAGGCTGAAAGACTGGCTAAAGATTTCGAGGATGAAGGCTTTGAGAGTAAAACTCGAGAGGGAGAGAGAGCGAGTGCTGTTTCAGTAACAAAGTATAGTCCGTTTTGGTCGGAGAGATTTCAGTTTGTTTCGGCCGTGAAATTGGATTCGGATGCAACTTGTATGAATGTGTTGCCGTTTCGGGATTTCGAGGGGTTCAGCAAATATGTGGCGGTTGGGGATGACAGAGGGAGAGTTTATGTGTTTTTGAGAAATGGGGATGTCCTGGTTGAGTTCTTTACAATGTCTGAGACACCGATAACAGCCATACTTTCGTACATGTCGGTTTCTAAGAATGAGAGTGTTGTGGTGACGGGACATCAGAATGGTGCGATCTTGATGCATCGGGTATGGGAGGGGTCAACTGGAGAAGAATGGAGTTCAGTTTTTATGGAAAATGTAGGTAAGTTTGTGTTTGCTGAAAGTGGAGAAGATTTGTCGCCGATAACTATCTTGGAAGTGCATTATGTTGGGAGGATGAGGTACATTTTGACTGTTGATGGTAGTGGAAAAATTAGGGTTTTCACAGAAAATGGAACTCTCTATGGTTCAACTATGCCAAAGAACAAGCCACTTACATTCTTGAAGCAACGGCTTCTGTTTCTGACTGAGAGTGGTGCAGGGTCGTTGGATTTGAAGAGCATGAAAGTCAAGGAGTCCGATTGTGAAGGGCTGAACCATTCTCTAGCTCAAAATTATATTTTTGATGCCACGGAGCGGTCTAAAGCATATGGGTTTACGTCGGAGGGTGATTTAATTCATGTAATGCTTTTGGGGGATGTAATGAACTTCAAATGTAGGATTAGATCCAAGAGGAAGTTTGACACGGATGGGCCTCTTGCTTTTCAGGCTATTAAGGGGTATTTGCTTATTGTTAGCAAGGAGAGGGCCTTTGTGTACAATGTTTCCTCTCGGCATTATGCAAGGGTTGGTGCACCTCGGCCTGTTTTCTCTACAAGTCTGGATGAAGTCCGATCGTCTTTTCTAACTTATCAGACAGTGGATGAGGATGCTGAAAGAAAAAGGGTGATGATACCCTTAATAGCCAGTGACCGTGAAAAGCTTGTTGTTCTCGGCCTTGGAAGTGGGTATGTTGGAATTTATCACTCCAACCTTCCTTTATTTAAAGGGGAATATAATACAATGCTATGGACCAGCCCTGTATTGTTCTTCTTACTCTTCCTGTTTGGGGCTTGGCATTTTTTTGCTAAGAAAAAGGAAGCGCTTACTTCATGGGGTCCAGATGATCCCTTTAGCTCCACATCAGCTACAACTGGAGCCCCTTTAGGAACTGGTTCTGGAGATAGATCTTTTGTGGACTCTTCTTCGAGAAATGCTGATATGATGGAACTTAGAAGCGGTGGTCTCAGAGGTCCATCGAGAAGGTATGTCTCTCCGACACGTTATCCCGGCGGAGCAACCAGTTCCTTTAGACCAGGTCCTGTAGACCATAACTCTAGACCGGCTTCTGTCGATCCTAATTTCAGAGCATCTTCTGAGTTAAAATTTAGGGGTTCAACTTTAGAAGCTCCTGGTTTTCCAAAGAGAAGAGAAAGTTTGTATGTAAGTAATCAAGTTGGAGATGAGAACAATTGACTTGTTGAATCAATTGTATGAACTTTTACCTTAAAAGTCTGAGAGTTCATTCAGTTTTTATCCTCAATATAGTTTGTTTGGCTTTATGGAGCTATTTGAATTGGCAATCTCTGTAACTTGTAACCTTGTAATTTTAGTTGCTTGAGGAAATAATGAAGAAAGTTTAAGCATTTTTTAATCCTTTAGTTTTTTGTATATTATTGAAAGCTATAAAAAAAGGGTCATGTTACCATGCCGCCTACAACTTACCGCTGCATGTTACCGCTCAACCAAAATCATCTTTTCATTTTTTTTCTATTCTTATTCTCATTTTTAAAATATATTTAAATATTTTAAAAAAGATATGAGAAAAATATCAATACACTTAAAATCACTTCCTTAATCATTAAGTTTAAAAAAAAATAAAATTGAGAAGCGATCATGTAAAGGCGAACATTTGAGGCAACATAATAGACTTATTAATCATCAAATGGCAGTGGGTACATCCGTCTCCTAGTTTTATGATTCGTAATCCTTTTTTTTCTTTTTTGGCTGAATAACCCAAGTAAATGAGTAAGTTCTTTTACACCCTGGACTTATTTAAAAAAAAAAACCATATTTTACACGCTTGATTTATATGGATGTGGAACTAGAAATTTCTAACCGAATGCATGATGGAAATGTAACCCAACTCCTAGGGATTAATGTTCATATGATACTAAAATTGTTTTAACTTTAATTATGGATATCAAAATCGCTCATAAAATCTCAATTCGTGCTCTTTCTAAAGTTGAAGCGTGATTACAGCTTGGTGGGCACCACTTCAACCCGAAATCCAAATCCACAATTTCCCTCTGGAGTTGTAATTTATATTT